>OW240915.1:250583727-250594398 GCA_933207985.1 Pelobates cultripes | reverse complement strand
CATCAAAATGTAGGTCTGGGTCTTGTGATTCTCACAATATAAAGCTCTTCGCTATAGGATTTATAGTTTTTAAAATACGACCGTTTGAAGATGGCAACCGCCAAAATACTCTGACCTGTGTCAAGCTGCAGCAGCAAGTGATGTCATAGACAGGGCCTTTTGAACACCTGCTAATGCTTTTATAAATGTATGGTTTAATGTAACTGTGCAACAACGTTGCAATTAAATGTGCTATATAAATGATAACAGTTACTCCGCCCACTCCAGTTGTAGACTACTGGTGGAGGCAAGAACACTTCACACAATTTCCCCAGGAATTGTAGCTTTTCTAGTTATTCTTATTATAGCCAAATTTGCCACCCTAACTCCTCCCACAGTTTTTACACTACATAGACAAAAATTTACCAAAACGTGCAGGTTGTTCCCGATTGGATTGCTATTACTTTGTGGAACGTTTCACCGAATGGTTTATGGAATATCGTTGTTCTTGTGGCGAAATTGGTCCCATAGGAATGAATGGCAAAATGTTCAAAACTAGAGTGGGAGCTGGCAAAAGCTCAAAAATCAGGACATGATTTCTAAACTACCACCACTCCCTTATTTTCAAGCCCACCTACACAATTCTTATATCAAAACGTTCAGCTATCCCTGCTGCCACTAAAAGCTAAGCTAAGTTTTCACAATATGACCATTTGTTTGCAACTCACGCCGTCCATTGAGATTCATTGAAACTCCGCTCTAGCCTGCTCAAACTTGAAGGGCAATTTCTTAATACTTCAGAGACATACTATGCATCAATATATAGGTCTGGGTCTTGTGATTCTCACAAAATAAAGCTCTTCGCTGTAGGATGTATAGCTTTTAAAATACGACCGTTTGAAGATGGCAACCGCCACAATACTCTGACTTGTGCCAGGTTCGAGCAGTAAGTGATGTCATAGACAGGGCCTTTTGTACACCTGCTAATGTTTTTATAAATTTATGTTTTAATGTAACTGTGAAGCACTTTGGGCAACAACATTGCAATTAAATGTGCTATATAAATAAATGTTGAAATGCATTTCTCACTCTCTCAATATTGGCAATATCGGTATCTTTAGTGGCCGATACCGATATTTCCGAAAATACAGAATATCGGCCGATAATATCGGTAAAACCGAAAATCGCTCGATTCCTAGTTGTAGACTACTGGTGGAGGCAAGAACACTTCACACAATTTCCCCAGAAATTGTAGCTTTTCAAATTTATTTTAGTTTTTCTTTTCCTTTAAATGAGTAACTTCACAAAAACCTATTCATGAGATTTTTTTAATACTTGTTTTTATTAACGATTTTGTATGTATATATTATATTACTTGTGCTGTTTTCTTTCTATCTTTCTTTCTCTTTGTCGTCTGTCTGGGAGTTGTAGAACCAGATAGTTTAAACTAGCCCCACTAAATTCCAGGGATTATTCCAGTTTTTCTAATACTTTGTCAAGGACATTGGCTAAGCATTGAAATCACTTTGTAAATATATGAACTTTAGGTCATTGGAGCTAGGTATTCTGTGCTTTTCTGTGAGCAGCTTTATGTATTTATAATTATAAAATGAAGAATCACAAAGGTTTTCTCCTTATAACAAATAGTATTGGCTTAGCTATAGTAAAATAATTCATTCTTCTTTTGCTTTAATCGCAGAATGTGAGAGAACATCATAAATATCCTCACAGATGGGGGGAATGATGACTTGTATGTCAATGGTCTGCGGTTGCTAAGCTCAGAAGCATTTGACAAATTATTAGTAGAGAGGACTTGTGGCATGTAAAAAAAAAGTGCCTAAGAAAATTTTTATCTTTCAAACAAATTGTAAGCTTCTTCTGAATAATAATGAAAACAAATATTAAAACTAATCCATTCAGGATTAATTGCAAAAATACAAACAGCAATTCGTGGAGAATAAAATTCATTCTTTACATTGTGCTATCAAATATATAAATAAACTATAGGCACTGAGACCACTTCATTTCATTGCAGTTTTCTGGGTGCAATGTCCCTGTTCCCCTTAGTTCTGCAATGTAAATAATTGCAGTTTAAGAGAAACTGCAACGATTACCTTGCAGAACTAAGACTGCCTTTAATGGCTGTCAATCAGACAGCCACAAGTGGCACTTCCTGGTGGCTAACCAACTTTAGGTCGCTTAACTGACTCTGCATGTTCTCAGGCTCTGCATGAAGACATCCAGCATCAGTAAAATCCCCATAGGTTAGCATAGAGTCAATGCTTTCCTATGGGGAGGGCCTTATGTACTTGCGGAGCTCGTTCCTTAATGTACATGCACAACAAGTTTTATCAGCAGGCAGACTTGTCTCTTACAAGAAGAGGCTTACAAAATCGCAAACCACTTATTATGGTATATAGTTTCTAATTTGAGAATAAATCATTTTTGTCTCAGTGCCAGTTCCATCCATCACCCAGGATTATGAGTGGAACTGCTTAATAACTGATGGCATTCATGTATTTATCAGTTTGAACATAACACATTTCACTGTTTGTGAACCTGGCTATGTGCATTGTTTGCCAGAGCAGTTGACAGAACATGCACACAGCTGCTGCTTATCTTAGAGTGAGATTAGTCCACACCTCATGCACAACTTGGACAAGACTAACTCAAGCAGACAGAAGATAACATTACTGATTTCTTATAGATAGCCATAGGGTGGAGAAGGTGCTGGTTTTTCAATTGCAGAGATTTTTATAACACGCAGTTGTAAGCCACTCTTATCACGCATTATTTTCAATAACCTTTTCTGTGATTGGATGTGTTTGTATCCCTATTGTAAAATTGTAAAGCGCTGCTGAATTACATTCCAAACATGATGATGAAAATAATGAGTGGGACAACTTGGGCAGCTATTACCAATCATCTTATTCGAGGAAGAAGGAAGCAATAAACTATGCATTTGCTAATGATATGCCTCACCTAAGCATTGCATAGAATTCTGCAGGTAATAAATCAGTTTATTAAAAAAAAAGTCTACAGCATATTAATGCAACACAATGCAAGGCATCTTTTTTATATTTTCTGGGGGAGATTACCACTGGCAGCCTATCCCAGGAGACAAATATATGTGTAGTAAATTTTCTTTTCTTGAGATGTTTGTTTGCCACACATCAGTGTTCTAATAATCGAATCAGAGTGTCTTGCAGCCAAAAATGTATATTTATTCAAACATACACACCATCCAAAAAATAACATTAAATGTCTTTGCACAGTCTTGACCAATACCAAGCAATGTGTAAGCACTTCATGATAGAATCCATTTTTGGTGTTAAAGTATTGGTAACAAAATCTTAGCTACAATCGTTTTTATAGGTTTAAAAATCAGTTATATAGGAGCGTATAAATAAGGTTGCCTTACTTTAAAATAAGTGGCTATAATAGAAAAAGGGTAGGGGCTTAGTATCATTTGAAATCTATGATTAAAGTCATACATTATATTTAGGTGGTAAAATAGAAGTTACTCAAAAGAAGTTTTATATACATGATACATGGTTAACTGAATAAATGCCTTTAGACATGTGAGCCTTGGTAATACACAGGGAGTCTTGCTTACAAAGCTAGGTCAAAGGTTACTATCAACAGGCCTTAATCCATCATTCTTAACAAGAACCATATGTAGTGACCATTCATATACAATGAAAGTCTGTTACTAGTATAGACTAGTAAGTTTCTGTGTCTGGAAGAAGTTTGAATAAAGATGCTATAATATTCACATCACAAAAACAAGATTCTAAAGTTCATTAAATATTTCAATGTGCAGCAAGTTTTCTTCCTCCCCCTACTCCTGATTTATTGGAAAAAAAATGTAAATATCTTTACATAATTTCATTATTTTGTTGGGTTATAATAGAGCACAAGAACATCTTTCCAAAGATCTATATCAACAATTACTTTTTTATATAAATAGTAACCTTGTCTATCTCCTGTATATTGTTGGAGATTTTGAAGTAATTAGGCACAGTTTACAAATTTTGTGTTATTTTTTCACCAAATTTACACAGTTTTACAAAGATTGCACTAGTCAAATCTGAGATTTAACAAATGTCTGTATAATTTAGGATTAGCCTGCATATATAGGTACAATGAACTCCAAGTTTGGAGTTGGACTGTCTGTATCACATTTTGGTACACCAAGGATATATTTATTACTATTTAATCAACTACATTTTGATTAAAGGGATAGTAGGAAGCTGGGATATACCATTTGGATATTCAGGCATCTTTATTTTTTTCTTTATATTTTTGTTGAGCATATGAATACAAATAAGCAACCTAGCCACAACAGCATAGGTAAGCAATTACTGTGACAGACAAAAGATAACGTGGATATGTCATTAGCTACATTTTCTTAGAGTAAAAACAACAAGCTAGATAAGCATGTCTAGATATAGGTTAAAGTATTAGCTTGTGAACAAGTAGGCTTTCTAGACATGAAGACAACTGAGGGAATGGCATAGTATAAAAAAAGCTAAATCACTTGTTAAGTTAGTACTTAGAAAGGTACCACTGCACAAAAAAGCAATATCATGGTGCACCATCAAACGCAACATAAATGAAAATTAATAAAAGGGACTATGATTAATATAAAATACAGCATAGTTCAAATTAACAGCTGAATGGTTAATAGATGGTGACTGTCATGGCAAGGGTGCCTAATTCATTTTTGCACTATAGAATATTGTAATTTAATGTAATTTGTGTAGTGCATATATTAATTGGCCACTTGGTAGAGGTGGTATTGTCAATTTCAAAAGTGGTTTATTTGATTGTATGAGAGGTCAGAAGGTTTATAACATAAATTCCTCTTTGAAGACGAGGACCCCAACAGAGCTACTCTGTAAGGTGTGAGAAGTCACACATACATGGTCTGGTAGTCTAGTTTAAATATAAACTAACTCTCTGATTTGCCATATTTCTAGAGTCTTTCTTAGATAAGGAGTCCTTTGATATGAATGGTAATTAGCTTTCAAGAAAAAACAAACAAACAAACCCTGGTGTTCCAGTATCATATCCAAAAGAAACATTAATACTTACCCACATATTAATAATTAAGCCTCATTTTTATTATATTTAGAATGGGACAAGCACAATCTCTTAATCAAGCCTAAACATGATTGGCATAAATTAACCATATGGGTCACAAGTAAGAAGTTTGACATATTTATGGAATTGAAAAATGGTAACAAATTCATAGATGCATTTATTATTTCTGTGGCAAGTACAAAAGAGGAGATATAAGAAAAAGTTTCTATTTGGATTGATGTTGGTCTGGCACACAAATGGGGTGGTCATTTATTGCCTCATTTGGTATATATAATCCACAGGGTATATATCCAATTTGAAATGTGTATTATACTTGCTTATGTGTCAAAATGTGTATTTTGAGTGAGTCACCATCTTCCTTGCCAGAGACCCCCTGGGCAGAAGTTTTACTTTGAAAACCTGACTAAGTGATTAGGACATCTGTTATTTTATCCCTTTTGTTTTTGTCTGTTAGTATAAATATTTGTTTATCATCTATTTATGCACTGTGACTATGTTTTGCTCATAATAAATATTCCATTATTAAGTTCTGCCTTCAGCTCCGTTTTAAACTGGTTCTGATCACTTCTTTTGGTATTAGTGGCTATGTGATTATGTCAGTTATGATTGATGGTTGTCCCAGTAAAAGGCTTGAACTATGTGCTTGGTCCGGAGCGCTTCCAAGTTGCGCCTAGCCACCATGAGGCTTAGGCACTGCCCGGGATCCTGCTGGTTTTTAACCCACTGATTCACACGCACTGGGTGAGGGGATAGTAGATTGCAATTGGCTCCTTCCTGGTTCTAAGTTCTGAGAATTCCTGATGGATATTATTCATGCTCATCTCCAGAGGTACTAGGGGTTATTGTGTAGGCTTTCATAGTCATGTGTATAAGATAAAAAAAAACATACTTCCATTGTATTCAACAGGGAAGCAGTCCTGTTTGGTATTATGAGTTTATTTTCATAGAAACATAGAATGTAATGGCAGATAAGAACCATTTGGCCCATCTTGTCTGCCCAATTTTCTAAATACTGACAGTGGTCCCAGGCCTTATCTTATATCTAGGATAGCCTTATGCCTATCCTACATATGCTTAAACTCCTTCACTGTGTTAACCTTTACCACTTCAGCTGGAAGGCTATTCATTGTGTTAACTACCCTTTCAGTAAAGTAATACTTCCTGATATTATTTTTAAACCTTTGCCCCTCTAATTTAATGCCCCTCTTGTGGTAGTTTTTCTTCTTTTAAATATAGTCTCCTCCTTTACTGTGTTGATTCCCTTTATATATTTAAATATTTCTATCATATCCCCCTGTTTCATCTTTCAACAAGCTATACATGTTAAGATTCTTTAACCTTTCCTTGTAGGTTTTATCCTGTAATCCATGAACCAGTTTAGTAGCCCTTCTCTGAACTCTCTTCAAAGTATCAATATCCTTCTGGAATTACGGTCACCAGTACTACAGAATACTGGTGAGGTCTCACTAGTGTTCTGTACAATGGCATGAGCACTTCCCTCTTTCAACTGCTAATATACCAAGCATTAGCATTCTGCTAGCATTTCCTGCTGCTCTATTATATTGTCTGCCTATCTTTAAGTCATCTGAAATAATCACCCCTAAATCCCTTTTCTCAGATGTTGAGGTTAGGACTCTATCAAATATTCTGTACACTGCCCTTGGGATTTTACGTCCAAGATGCATTATCTTGCACTTATCCACATTAAATGTCAGCTGCCACAGATTTGACCATTTTTCTAGTTTACCTAAATAATTTGCCATTTTGCTTATCCCTCCTGGATCATCAACCCTGTAACACATCTTAGCATCATCTGCAAAAAGATATACCTTGCCATGAAGACCTTCTGCAATATCACTAATAAAACTATGAAAGAGAATGGGTCCCTACAGATTCCTGAGGTACCTCACTGGTAACAAAGTTTGAATTTACTGCATACTTTGAATATACTCCATTCACTACAACCCTCTGTTGTCTGTCCCTCAGCCATTGCCTTATCCATTCAACAATATTGGAATCAAAGATTAAAGATCAGGCCCCATTGATTTTTGTCTTTACTTTTGACAATTGAAATAGAACCTCTTCCTCTGTAAACTCACATGTAACAAATTACTAATTTGTCCTTTTTCCTAACTGAGGTCCCTTTCTTTCATTTTCATCTGTAAATACTGAACAAAAATATTAATTGAGGCAGTCAGTTAGACCTTCTACATACTTTCCTTTTTTTTTTAAATCTAACTAATCATTGTTTTACTTTCCTTTTCTCATTTATGCATTTAAAAAATGTTATGTCCTTTTTTTTGTTTTTGTTTTTTAACTAACTGTGCTATTTTCTCTTCTGTGTGAGATTTGGAAGCTCTTATTTGCTTAGCCTCTTTCTGCCTAATCTTATAGATCTGTCTGTCTTCCTCACTCTTTTTTTTTTTAATATAATTTCTAAATACTAACTTTTAGTTTTTTACTATTTTGGCCACTTTTACCGAGTACCACAGTGGTTTCTTAAATTGTGCTTTTACTGACAAGCCTAATGCAATTTTCTGTTGCCTTCAGTAGTGCAATTTTTAAATAATCCCAGTTCTCTTGGACTCCATTTAAACTGCTCCAGTCTGACATGGACTCCTTTACACATATTCTAATTTTAGAAAAGTCTGTTTTTCTAAAGTCTAAAAGGCTTGTTTTTGTGTGGTTTTACTCAGTCACTGTTCTTATATTAAACCACACTGACTGATTATCACTGGATCCTAAACCGTCGCCTACAGTAATATCCACATAATATGGGTTGAAAAATATAGCAGATATTTGAATGTCATGTCATATTGAATGTCATATTTTGAGTAATGAGTATGTACGCCCAAAATATTATGACCCCCGGTAGAATGGTTAGAATAATAAGCTAGGAAGGGGGAACAAAACTTTTCACCCTCACTTGTTATTCTAAAACATCTTACTCAGCAAATGCTCTGAAGTGGACATATTATTTAATTGCCTCTCCCAGAAATGCAATATTAAACTGAAACTTATTTAGAAATGTCTGATTTACTGATGTCTGATGTTCTGAAACATGTTTATTGACAGCGCAGCTAGTCATAAATTAATTTGTACATTCCGTCAATCACTGTATTCTAACTAAATTGTCTTTAATAGAAAACTGAATTGGATTTTATGTATCCAATTCTGGTATTTAACCAGAATTGTTGGGTTCAAATATAGTATTTTTAGAATAGCAAGTTTCAGTAGATGACCCTATATTATAGATAGTTCTTATCTGGCTTGCCTTACAGTAGTTTCATTTCACATTCCTCTTTACTGTTTCCAGTTTCACACTATACATATAAATTATACTCTGTGTACAACGGTGCCCTCTACCAGTATTTATTGAGAATACATTTTATTATATAGTAAAGTCTTCATTTTCTGTTTTTATTGACAAAGATAAAGGAACAGTGTATTGTTAGGAATACATATATTTTATTTGAGAGCTGCATGATTTTATAAATGACTGCCCTAATGAATATGTAAAATGTTTTTAAAGACAATCGGACGGATGATGGCAAATATAATGGACATTATACCATAAGAAAAACGGTGCCCAGAGTAAGAATGTAAAGACACGGACTGACGTCATGATGAAATAATGTCAGACAACTCTCACAAGGAGAGACAGAACAAGGGATACAGGGTGCACCAAATAAAAAAAATAAAAAAATACAATAAAAAGGTACCAAAAGCAAGTAATACAATTTTTAAAGTGTTCATATGACATCTTGGGTCAAATTATCAGCAGCATATGAAAAAAGAGATATAACAGATGGGACCAATGGTACAATATAGTCAGGGGCGGACTGAGAACCCTCAGGGCCCCCGGGCAAAATAAATCAAGGGCCCCCTTACAGGCCCCACCCATACTCTGCAGCAAGCGCCACCCTTGTCCCGCCTCCATGCACCGCCTCCAGCCACACCCTACACAATCTTTAGACACAAGGAACAAAAGGGCAATAAGCCCTTCGAGGCCCCAGTAGAGACTACAATTGAGGGCTAATGGGCCATGGAGGGGGGTCTTTCTAGCGGAGGCTATCTCAGTGTCCTTTAGAGGGTGTGTTAGAAAGAATCCCCTCCAAGCCCCATTAGAGACTACAATGGAGTCTAAAAGGCTTGGAAGGGGGTCTTTCTAACAGAGGCCATCTCAGCGTCCATTAGATATCCCCTGCTGGAAACAGTCGCCTCCAGGCCCCAGTAGAAACTACAATTGAGGGCTAATGGGCCATGGAGGGGATTTCTAGCAGAGGCTAGAGTCTAATGGGGCCTGGAGGGTGGTCTCTCCAACACTCTGGTTCCTATTCACAATATAGCAACACAACATAGCTCGCTGATACCTAAGCCAAGTTGGCTCCTCTTACCTTAATTACTGTTGCTGGCTGGCAGTCTGTGGGCTTGCTGGCTGCGGCTGGCAGGCTGTGGGCTTGCTGGCTACTGCCGGCAGGCTGTGGGCTTGCTGGCTACTGCCGGCAGGCTGTGGGCTTGCTGACTGCGGCTGGCAGGCTATGGCTTGCTGGCTGTAAGCCTGTGGCTTGCTGTAGGCCTGTGGGCTGGCTACTGGCCTGTGGGCTGGCTACTGGCCTGTGGGCTGGCTACTGGCCTGTGGGCTGGCTACTGGCCAGCCTGTGGGTTGGCTGGCTGGCTACTGGGGCACTTGTAGATTATTTAAAGAAATAATCCATGCACAATAACCACTACTGCTCCAGAGTAAGTAGTCAAACCGTTTAAGAACAGTTTGACAACTTACCTGGGGTCTGCTGGGATATGAGGCTGTAGTAGGGAATAGGAGCAGTGGTGCAATGTGTGTGAAAGGTTCAGTGTGTGTGTGGGGGTGTAGTGTGTGAATGTGTAGAGTGTGTGGGCAGTGTATGTGTGTGGCAATGTTAGTATGGGGGGCTGTGTATGGGGGTCTGTGTGTATATGGGTGGGCAGTGTATGTGTGTGTGTGTGTGAGGCAATGTGTGTAAATGTGTATGGTGTGTATGGGGGCAGTGTGTGAATGTGTATGGTGTGTGTGTGGGGGCAGTGTGTTTATGGGGCTAGAGTTCACTCTCACCACTGCGACCACCAGGAATCCATGGGGGTTACAGTGTTGAGAGTGAACTCTAGCCCGTAGCTCCAGGGCTAGAGTTGACTCTCGCAAGAGCAGTAACGTTGCCATGGTAACCGCGGCAACGCTCTGTGCTCGCGCAAGAAGGACCCAGAGGAGCTGCAGGGTGAGCTCCCAGGTCCTCTCTTCCTCCCCTGCCCGCACGGTGCCTGCGGACAGGGGAGGGGGGGCATTCTTCCCTCTCTTTCTCCCCCCTCCCCATCTCTCTATTCCCCCTCTTTCTCCCGTGTCTCATTCTTCCCTCTCTGTCTCCCCATCTCTCTATTCCCCGTGTCTCATTCTTCCCTCTCTGTCTCTTTCTCCCCCTCCCCATCTCTCTATTCCCCCTCTTTCTCCCTGTGTCTCATTCTTCCCTCTCTGTCTCTTTCTCCCCCTCCCCATCTCTCTATTCCCCCTGTGTCTCATTCTTCCCTCTCTGTCTCCCCCCTCCCCATCTCTCT
>OW240915.1:250150770-250583627 GCA_933207985.1 Pelobates cultripes | reverse complement strand
AACACTGAAGAAGAAGGAGGAGGTGGAGCATGTGTCGGTCATGCTCCTTTGCGGTTCCCACATCCTGTGCTGGGAATTGTGGGAACCGCAGGGAGCATGACAGACACATGCTCCTCCTCCTCCTTCCTCTTCAGTGTTATTGAGCGGAATGCCGCCGGAGAGGCGAGGCTGCCACCCGGTCCGGCGGCTCTAACATGAAACGGCCGCCCCCCCCTCACAGTGTGCCACCGGACTGGCCACCCGGTGGCACCTGCAGTCCCCCCCAATCCAGCCCTGCCGCCGGGCCCCCTGAAGGCGGCCCTGGAGGCGGGCCCCCCTCCCGGCCGGGCCCTCGGACCGTGTCCGAAGTGCCCGACCGGTCAGTCCGCCCCTGAATATAGTTGATAAATTGGCTAGAGACAACACTGTGGTTAAAAAGTGCCAACTTACATTTAAAAGAGCTATAAGTAGCTCCAGGTAAAACAGTGTACAGTGGTATTTAAACGCCCCACTTGTAGGATATCCCTCTGATGGTAGTTGCAGTGTAGATCATATGGAAAATAAGAAGAGGAGAAGGCCCATAGTGCTTTCTATATGTATAAGTACAGGTGGTAATAAGAAAAAGGAAAATTATTTCATACTTACCGTAATTTTCTTTTCCTGATAATTATTCATGGCAGCATTTACTCATGGGTTAGCTCCTCCCCTCACAGCAGAAAGGACAGAAAATAGAACTTTGAAACTGGTATAAATAGATCCTCCCCCTTTCCATCAGGCAGTCTTTGTAACTAGCTTCACAACTCTTATAATATATAGGTGGGAACGTAATGCTGCCATGAATAATTATCAGGAAAAGAAAATTACGGTAAGTATGAAACAATTTTCCTTTTTCCTGACCATTATTCATGGCAGCATTTACTCATGGGGAATACCCAAGCAGTATATATTGAGGGAGGGAAAGAGTTCAAAAACAGCTAATAGCTATAAAACAATTATTGAGCTGTATAAATCTTAGAAGACTTTACAAAGCCAAACAAGAATCAATAGCATATTGTAATAAAATCTGCTCAGACAAGTTAGTTTCCCCTAGAAGCTGCAAGGTCAGCAATCTCCTGGCATTCAATATCTGAAATATCCTGAATAGATATAGAGTCAGATAGGAATTAAGACCATGAAAGCATAAGCTAGAGAAGGATAATGTCATTCTGATGTAAAATTTAAAACCAAATTGATGACATCATCAAATCAGTACATTGACAAAGGAATAACTTCCAGAGGTCATACTGGAACAAGCAGATAATGTTGGATGAGAACGGGCACACCATGCTATTAAACATGGGGTAGGCCTTTGTGTTTTTTTTTTTGAACAATCAAACTGCTATAATACCCTAAATTGAAACATAGGCCCATTAAAACCGCCTCTAAAAATTCTACTGTAAATGTTGAAACGGACAGGTCTCCTATATGGCACTGTAGCTTCATAAAATAGTGCCAAAGACATACAATGGGGGTATCGTTTTACTCAGCAGAAGTAACTGAACACAAAATAAAGCTTTGTACAGGAATAGCACACACCAACTTTACAAAATACACATGAGAAGTTCTTTGTTATAAGTTTGTGTGCTAAAAAACCCCAAAAAACTAAATTTTACTCCAATATTTAGCAGAGATTGGCGGTGAAATGGCTATGTAGAAAGTGTCAAAACAACCTTAGGACAATAGCCTGAGATGTCTAGGGCGCTTGTTAATGGGGTCGCGGGATCAAAATGTGTGCTGCAGGTTATGGCATTGGGCCCTAGGCAGGGGCGTACATAGAGCATTTGGCACCAGGGGTGGGTCCTATTTTTGGCACCCTCCCTTCCCCCCTCAATTTTAAATATAAAAACAACCACTTTTTTTTTTTAATGTATTTAGCACTAAGCAGTGTTTGTATGTATGCATGTTTTTGTATGGAGTATATGTGAGTGAATGTAGCAGTGTGTTTGTATGTAGTGTTGGCGTTTGAATGCAAGCATGCATTTGTGTGTTGTGTGGTATTTGAATGCAGTGGTATGGTTATATATAATGGTGGGCTTTGTATGTAGTGTTGACGTTGAAATGCATGAGTGTATTTGTGTGTAGTGTTGGCGAGATTTTTAGATGTCTGCACATATACACATACACGGACATACACACATGCAGATACATATACACACAAACACAGTCACACACAGACACACATGCAGACATCGTGGCGACTCTAGGAACAATATATATGGGGGGGCACATAAGATACCACAGTCAAAACAGGAGGGGGAGAGGGAGCAGTAAAACTTCTCACTAGGGGATGGGGTAATATGCTGCCATTGGCTGTCTGATGCCAGCATGCTGTGTTCTGCATGGTGGCATCTGACTACACATTTGCATATAATTCACATTAGCCACCCAGATTTCTTGTTGTGGGCTGGCTGACACCTTTTAATTTCAATCTTTGTTTAGCAGATAACTCCTCTATTTGCTATCCTAGTGGGATTGCCATATTTAAGGACACCAAATAAGGTGCTATCTGCTAAACAGCACCCTCATTTGGTATCTTTAAATATGGAAATCTCACATACAGGCACCAATTCAGGGAATGATCTACTAAACAGCTAAAGGATTAGAAAAACACCCTTTTCTTATTTTCAGTTGTTTAGTAGATAAATTCCTTATTTGTTATCCTTATGTGGGATTGCAATACTTAAGAACAGGAAATAGGGGAGCTATCTACTAAACACATACACAGAGATATACACAATCACACACATAATCACAGATATACACAAACACAATCACTGACCCACACACATACAATCACAGACACACAATCACATACACACAAACATTACATACATACACACATTTAATAATTAAGAGGTCCACCCAGCCTCCCTGCCTTGCTCTAGAAGGGCTGGAGTGGATCCTCAGTCCCTGGTGGTCAGTGGTTGCTGCTGGGATTTCTGTGCTCTTCCTGCAGAGGTCCATCACACGCCCTGTAATGATGCAGAGGCCGCGATGACATCATATCCTGGCTGCCGGCTCACTGCAGGGCAAAGACAGTCAGACACAGTCAGATGCACATAGTCCCATACACAGTCGCTCACACACAGTTACAGGCAGACAGTCAAACACACAGGCAGACAGTCACACATACACAACACAGTCACACACACACAGAGTCACACAATCACACACACACAGAGTCACACAGACAATCACAGGCAATCACACACAGTCACACAGACAATCACAGGCAGACAATCACAGGCAGACATCCACACACACAGTCACACAGAAAGTCACAGGCAGACATCCACACACACAGTCACACAGACAATCACAGGCAGACAATCATACACACAGTCACACACACACACACACACAGCCAAAGACAGTCACAATCACAGTTACACACAGCACACACTCTCTCACTTACAGGAAGCTTGGGCTGGGTGGAGTGAATTCTGTGAGTCCCTGCTGTGTTGTAGTTGGGGAAGCAGGGACTCCTTCCTGCTTCCCCTCTGTGTGTAGCAGTATGAGGCTGCATTTAGCTCCGCCCCCACATCCAACTTGGCTCTGCCCCCATGGCCGACCTGGCTCCGCCCCCAAATCTCTGTGCAGCCAGGTCTCCTGCTCCTGCTCCCAGCCCCTGTATGTGTGAGCTGTGTCGGCTGCCCGGCGCCCCTGGTGGCACCCCCCTACCTGATTGCACCCAGGGCTGACCTGCTCCCCCCTTAGTACGCCACTGGCCCTAGGGTGCACTTACATAGCTGCTATTGTGTTAGGAATATAAACCTGTATTCCAAACACTATAAGTCTCTGTCTCAACATAAATGTAACCCCCCCCCCCGCACTGATTGCCTCTATACCTCGATCAATGTCACTGATGGGGCAACGCTGGTCCAATCCAATGTCCCCAATGCTCATACAGGAGCACTGGGGACCTGATGCGCATCAGTGGCAAGCGCTATGCAGTTCCAATCCTTCTCGTAGTTAAGCATGGCATTGTAGCAAAGGCACCACTAGTGGCAGTCAGTGTGACAGCTACTAGAGGCTTGTTTAACCCTTCAAGGCAAGGCAATGTTTTATCTTGTGAGGTTTAACACACAGGACCCCTGTGTAGCGAATGGGTTGACATTTATTTATTTTTTTGCCTGGTGCGGCAAAAATCCTTGCACCGGCACTGCCTTCACTCTGATCCCGCAAAGTAGGTGGGATCGTCACCCAAACATCAGCCAAGACTTGATGAAGAGTGAAAATAGTGAGCACTTTATTGAACAAAACAATGGCTTCTATACAGACCCCAGGAAACCATTTGTGTCTGGGAGAGAATTGCAATAACTATACACACTTCTACTAAACAGTTATTTGATACTCAATATTTGTTGTCATTGAGCTTTGTGTACACACTTTGCAATCTTGGGAGTATTTGTGGTCCCCACAAAAAAAAAATAGAGAAAGAAAAGGGGAGAGTTTACAGATTTTGCTGACCTTCTACAGACATCCAACCAGACTGGCTCTGATTAATTCAGCCATTTCATCTTGAACACTTTTCTTCAATTGGGAAAAAGCTCTCCCCACACTCCATCCACGTGTGGACCCCTGAGCGGGATTGCTCTGTGTAGCTTGCCATTTGCGGAGACCATGAATGTACATTATTGGGAACACTGATGAACTATATTGATATACAGCTGTACTAATATTGGATTTTGCTCTTGATAAAGGTGGATAGTTACACCGAAACACGCGTCAAGCCTATGTGCTGATGCACGAATACGAGATTTACTTGATTTTATAAAGTTTTATGTTTGTGTGTCTAAGGATGGAGGTTATTTACTTAGAAGGTTAAGAGAAACTACAATTTATTTTCCTGCGGCTATGACTTACTTAGTCTAGATTTAACCTTAATAAAGGGGGGTGGGCTGCCTTGAAGCAGCTGTACTCTAAGGTAGTTTGGTCTGGATAACGTTGTTTTGCTCCAACCTCGTGTAAAATTTATAGGAATATATACCTACACCCCAGCTGTGTTATTACTCCACTCCCCCTTTCTTCCCGATACTGCCTTTATGCTCTGTCTCTTTGCTGTTGGGAGTTACCCATTAGGACTATATCACTCTATTTATGTTTAAGCATTTTGTTTTACCCTTGGAGTTTAGATAAATGATCTATATGAAGTAATACGTAAACCAATAAATTGTGAGCTACTAGTACCTAGGGCATTCTAAGGATTATACGTAACCCATTCAGCACCAGTATCTGGTTTGGAGTTATCTTCAGGACTTTTCCTGTATAAACCACAGAATCTACCTCAGTACTGTGGCTATTCATGGAAACTACTTCAGTTGATTTTTTCCCCCTCTATCTCTACCAGCTTTGCAACTAATTATAGCCACAGGATTTTCCTACATAAATGAGTCTTAATTACATCTACATACGTAATTTAGGGAGTTTGAGTACTTCCCAACAGGATTTCTTTGTAGACCTGTGGCTGTTTGTGGCTACCGTAGAGGTGGATTGACTTAAATGTGTAGTGCTCTCCTTTCTAATACTATATCCTGTTCACTTGAATTTGAAACTCTGTTTTTGATACATACCAATCTGGGATATAGTTTAAATTTCATTTTAGTAGCTCACACGGTTTCCATTTTTTACTACAATTGACACTGAGCTCTGTAAGTTTCCCCTCCTTTTTAATTGATAGTGATGATCACTTTTCACTTTTTGTTGCACATATTTTGTACGTCAATTTATAACAAAGTTTATTACCTATAAGATGATTTTTTTACATTTAGAGGTAATTCCAGTGGGGTACAGCACCTCCCTTTTTCCGGGGAGCCATCTGACCTCATTAGTTGTATTCTTTGTCTAATATTGGATATTGGTTTACATTATTACACTTTTTTTTCTATTTTTGTGATTTCGTTTTTCTTTTTTCAGCATGCTTTAGTGCTTATGGTTCCAGGAGTGCCTGGTTAACCCTTATAAGTGGTCAAATAATTTTAAAATGCAAGGTCTTAAAACCATTAGCCGAGCAGACTTTTAGAAATTAAGGCTAAATTAGATTACAAGGGACACTCCAGGCACCAAAACAACTTCTCTAAATTAAATTGTTATAGTGCCTGGAGGCACTCTTATCTCAAGGGTTTAAACTGTTCGTGAATGGTTTAGCCCCAAAGTTGCCTCCAGCATTGATGACCACCCCTCCCCAACAGCATCTGGGTTCTAAATTTTCAGATTCAGGAAGCGTGGAGCACCGCCGGGCAGGGACCTCACTCATTGACAGAGCGGTCAGCTGACTCTTTCATGCAATCATTGACAACCTATTCACTAAACTGACCTGGAAAGAAAAGTACCCTTTCCAGTGATGAAGTTGTGTTGGTGCCTGGAGTGTCTTTTTAAGGTTATTATAAATCCTAATTCAAATAATGAAGTCACCCAAAAAAAAAAATTGAAAAAAAATTAAGCATATATGGCTTTAAAGTTTGCTTTATTCAGTACCATGTATCCTGCATATAAAACCAGTGCAAAAATATCTTATGCGTTTGCAAGACATAAGCAATGTAGCGACTTAAAAGATGATATATGACAAGCAATAGGTTAAAATCCAAGACCTACCATATATTTATATGTATAAAACAAACATTAACGTTCTTTTATTAATACAGGGCACTGTTCAAGTATAATTCTACATATTTGTAATGAATCCTAAAAAAAATCAAGACATGTCTGGCATTCATAAGATACATTGACATTTTTGACCATTAAAAACAGCACAAAGCATATATAGCCTCCAAATGGATGGTATTTATGGTATTAGTATATGTACACATTATGCTTGAAAGCCAAAAGGAACATTTTTTTTGTCTCGATATGCTTTGTCTTTTCTAGTAAATCATTTGAAATGATGGTAAAATTGCCAGGAGTGTGTCAGAGATATAATATGTATATTTTCAAGGTTTGGCTTAACCATTGGAAATAGAATTGTCTTAATACTTTTGGAATAAGGGGAGGGGTTCTTTTAATGCATAGAAATTACACGCAAACTGCATTTGTCAAAACATATCTTTGCGAAAACAAACTACAAAAATAAATTGGTTCTTGCTGATTTTTGGGAATGAAACAGTTAAAGTTCCCTCAAAAGACTAGGGGTGTGTGTGGGTTCCATGTTAGAACATTATCTTTCTTAATACACACATTTCATTAAAAAAACAAAACACATTTCTGCTATAAACAATGCAACAATTTAAATCCGCTGCGTTTTATTATTTCCAGTGATAGCTATATCACAATGATATAAAATTTATTTACATATGTACATTTAATCTAGAGTAAAACACAAATCAAGGAGGTTTTTCCATATTTCTACCTGAAAGCTGGATTCAACAAAAATGCACTTTCCCTCAAACATGTCAAAATACATATTAAAAACAATTAATTCCCACAGTTTAAATACATACTGTGGTCCCTCAGATTGCCACACTTGGCCATTACCAATGTTATTATTTACTTAACTGCAAATTGTGGAAAACAAACAATATAAATATACTTGTACTGGAAGTATTCCTTGAAGGGATAGGATAAGTGCCAGGAATACAAAGCTGTATTCCTGGCACTAAAGCCCCTTTGCCTACCCCTCCCTCGCGCTCCACTATTCTCCCCGCCTGGGTCAAGTGTTGAAACCCTTTATTTACTAACATTTTCCAAGCACCGATGCCGCGTGCATTAGACCTCCCCCATAGGAAAGCACTGAATCAATGCTTTCCTATGGGGAAAAATCTGACGCTGGTGGTCCTCATGCAGAGCCCGGACCAAAGGTCTGTTTTGATTCAGGAAGCCCTCAAGTGGCTGGGCTGTTTCGTAGACAGTCACGGTGGGCAGACAAAGAGCTGCAATGCAAACTAAGTGCAAAAGGGACACTGCACCCAGACCACTTTAATGAGCTGAAGTTGTCTGGGTGCAGACAGTGTCCCTTTTTAATCCAACCACTTCGCCTAAAACATGCAATTGCCTTATTTTAATACTCAACAATGTAATAATCCCACAATAATCTTTGCAGTAGCCAAAAGGTGCATTACATCCCTATGTGGTTTTCTTTAATATTGATTTACGTAAGCAAATTTGTGTCACAGGACTAGAGAGTGTGTAAACACATTTTAAGCAAAGTTTAATTTATTAAAGCATAATTTCTACCTGCAAATCATTGGGGTTTTAAACAAGATGGCTTGCATAATGATGTATGTGGGTTCAGTTTTGTATTCAGCAAATTAAAATATCATATGCAATCAGAAAATTCAAATACAGATCAAGTAAAAAATGTAAAAAAATAGTCTGTTTCTTTTTTTCCAGGTAATGATACAATCTATTTAACCATCATATTAATAGAACACCAAAAGGTTCAGCGGCCTTTAAAATAAAAAAGCTTTGCCTCTAAAAGAAGAGTAAAAAGGATCTGTATACATTTGCTTCCTCTCTGAATGCACATTACATACTATGCATTTTGACTTACTGTGCTGGACTCTTAAGCAGAAAGGATAGATATTAAGATGAAGGTTTCAGTGTTTCTCAAGTGTCCAAAACAACACTGTGTAAGCAATTACTAGTGGGTTTCCCTTTCAAATACTAACACTAGGGTGCAACATACTGAATGACTGCTAGACATTTCCTAAATTGGGTTTTGCTAAATATTCTGTCTAGCTGGAAAAATTTACTATTTGATATTTTGTTTGGAAGGGATCTTAAAAATAAAACTGCGTAACTGCTAAGCTTAAAGAAAAGGAATAACTATTTGCTTTACACTATTAAAACCTTTCAAACTTCAATAGAAAGCTTGCATTCTAGGATATTGCTTAAGAACGAGTATATTGTACAGTACTGTATTTTGTGACTCGGCTTGTTGATTTCCCTACATTGCTACTGGAAGGAGGCAGTTCTTCCATCAAATAACCACCTTGATTAAAGTTAATCTGGCCTTCTAACCCACCTTCTGCAACTGTGATGTTCTCCACCACACTTTGCCCACCAGATCGTTCAGCTTGAATTAGGACATTGCCCTGTACACTGGATATTGGAGCATAATGCCTTTCAGTAACTAGAACATTTTGCCCTACAGATATGTCAGGAATGCTCATTGAGGTCTTTAGACCTGAGCTAGGTGCCATGACCCTTTCAGTTACAAGTAAGTACTGTGAATCTGAAAGCTCACCAACATCTAATCCAGACCTACCTTTGTCTTGTTTGATCATACGCTCAGTAACCATAACATTTTGCCCATCTGCAAAGTCAATAATTTTATGCATACTAGAAGCAGGGCGAATTACCCTCTCTGTCACCAGCACATTTTGCTGATGCAGTGGCTCAAATCGCATTGGAGGACCTGTGGTGTAGGTCTTCTCGGTCACAAGGACATTACCACGAACCACAGGCTCATGCATGTACATCGAAGATCCGTAGGACTGATCAACCACTTCTTCTATCATTGCAGTTTCTGGCTCAGTTATATGGTGGCCCATGGATGATGAAGCATAGGCGGTTTCGAAATGTGAGGCATTTCGTAGGTCAAACTCTTCTTCCTCTTGAGCTACAGCAAATTCCAAGTTTTCTTGTGCTTGCAGTGTATCTTGCCTGAGATTATCATAGGATCTGTACTCTTCTATGTGCCCAGCAGAGCTTAATTCAATGCCTTGACAAATATCTGCCAGAACTTTAAACTTCAGCCCTAAATTATCCAGACATGCCTCGTCAAATTCACTTTCAATGAAACTACAGCAGCCAACAGAGCCTGCAAGTGATTCAGTTTCTTGGGAATAAATCAGAATGCAATCTTTGGATGGCTGTGCATCCTCCTCGTCGGCAAATGAAATGGCTTTCTATGGAAACAGAAAGTTAGTTTCAGTAACAGGTTTTAAAGATATTTAGCCATATTGCAGTCATGCACAGTGGTCAGGCATAAAATTTTACACATTGATTTCACATTTTATTTTAATAATACCAAGGGATATGCATCACTTTGAGACAAAGGTCTCAGCCAAAAGCTTTTTTCAGCCTGCAGAGTGAGACAATTGTCTAATTTAATGCTTAAGGCATGTAAATATGATATTTTCATCATATTCACCTGCTTCCTCTTTCTTATGTTTTCCACTGCCATTCCAGGTGGGGGAGGCGGGGGGCAGACACTGATCTAACCATCAGTGCCCTATCCCTAGGAATGCTGGATATGTGCATTGGGCATGCCTGACATATTTACTCATGTGCAATTAGAAGATCTCATCACCTTGAAACCTTGTTGCATTTCTTTCTCCTGCTGCTGCACAATGATGCCCTGTTTCTGTCATTAGTGGACTGGTCTAAAATGGAGATGGGTGGGGAGGATGAACTCCGGCAGCTGAGAGGTATGCTTAATAATGCAATCTGATTAAGTTTATAAACCTTTATATCATACGTTTTAAAGTATTCCTTGCTTTGTTTTGGTTTGTATATTTGTTTGAAATGGTTTGCGTTCTGGTTTAAAAGCAAAAAAAAACTATTGATATGTTGACCTTGACTTAACGATTTTAAACTTGCCTGTCAACTGAAAAAAATAATATAAAATAAAAATAAATAAAAACCCAACAAAAACATTCCTAAAGAAAATTAAAACATTACAAAAGTCTATTTCACATAAACAAACTGAAACAGAATACTGTAAAAACCTTGACGGACACTATTTACAGTCCACTGACAAGTCAAATAAAGAAGTAAATGTATTAATTGCCAAATTCTACTGGCACAGTATTTAAGAAACTGTATGGCCAACTGCATTCAGGTGACGAGGAGCATTGATGTGCCTCTGTAGATATTTAGTGCAGTACGTATCACAGTTGAACGATGCAACTATACATCAAAGTGTAATTAACAGTACCACAATATTAATAATAATAATAATAAGTAATGTCCTACAAGATACAGAAGTGAAAATTTCAATTGCTAGCAAAAGTCATGATCCAAGTACTTACACCATTGAAGTATTCTTTTAAAAAGTCTTCATTCAGTGCCACTGCACTTCCAGCTGCATAAGCCCCACTATCTCCGGCAGCTGCAAACCCGGCACCAGCTCCAGCTCCCGAACCACTACCTGAAGCTAAAACTCCTATTGATTGGTTTCCAAAACCGGCCCCTTCAGCATGCCCTGCTCCAGACATAAGTCCTCTGTGCTCTTCCCATCGAGTGTTTGTTGTGGATGAGTACATTCCTTTTAAATTGTTTCCATATCGTTCAGATTGGAAGCCATACCCATTAGATTTTATTCCAGCACCAACTTCCCCTCCATTCTCACCAGCCATTACTGAAGCAATTGGTAGAGAAGCCTAATTGGAAAGGTATAAGGAGAAAAAAAACAACACTGCATTAAACCACAATGAAATGTCAGGCATGTATGAGGTTTTGATTTATTTTCTTAAATTTTCACAAGTGAATAAATTAACACTTTCAAAAGTTAAGTGATGAAGACCTGATCTAGGAGAATATAGAGATTCATATAGCAATTGCCATTAAGGTGATCGTGAGACCACAAGCCATGGAACTGTGTGTGTATTTATTATTAAGTCAAGAAATGTGTTTTTTTGTTGTTTTTTTAATTGATAATTAGTATTTTGGATTAAAATATATAGGCTATACATTTACATATCTATATAATGAACAATAGTATATGTCCAGAAGAAGAGGGGAAAAAAAATAGGAACAGTTCATTATCCAAAGAGAGGTTGAAAATTATCAAGTATGAAATGGTGCTACATTTGTCAGGTAGCTCACTGCATTTTGTATCTCCTTGTTGAATTGTGAATGGAGAGATTGAAGAAAATTTTATATATATATATATATATATATATATATATATATACACACACACACACACATATATATACATATACACACACATATATATACATATCTATATATACACACACACACACACCCAAGGGCACATTATTCAGCAGCTGGCACCTCATGTAAGTATTCCATCTTTATGACGTGTATATGTGTGTGTTTGAAAAAAATAAATAAAAAAAATTATATAT
This sequence comes from Pelobates cultripes, assembly GCA_933207985.1. Classification (NCBI taxonomy): domain Eukaryota; kingdom Metazoa; phylum Chordata; class Amphibia; order Anura; family Pelobatidae; genus Pelobates; species Pelobates cultripes. The sequence continues at coordinate 250,571,577 of OW240915.1, read as the reverse complement.
ATATATATCTCTCTATCTCACACACATTCGATGGGAGGTGCCAGCTGTTCAATAATGGGCCCTCGGTTAATCAGTCTGTGCAGGTGCAGAAATGCAGACCTCCTGTCCCCTTGCTTTTGAAATAAGAGGAATATAACAAAATGGGTCAGCATGGTGAGTGCCCCGGTTCTGGACTGACTGGCTTAAAGTGATACTCCAAGCACTAAACCAACTTTAGCTTACTGAGGCAATTTGGGTGTACAGATCATGTCCCTCAAATCTTACACAACTAAATTCTCTGAAATTTAGTAAATACATCACTTTGGTTTCTGTTTATGCAGTCTGAGCCACACCTCCCCTGGCTGTCACTTACACAGCCTACATGAAAAAAACTGAAATGTAATTTTTTAATCAGATGTCAAAAGCACAGTGTGTTTACTTTAGAGGTTTTTAATGCATTGTGAATTTAACTTTAAAAATCACACACACACACGGTTCTTGTAGGCTCTAGCAAGCTATTAAAGCAGGAGACACGAAATTGTAAATTAAACAGAATGTATAATGAAAGGAAACTTACATATTTGATTGTTATTTACAAGAAATGTATCAGACAGACTCAGTAGGTTACATGCAGAAGGGGTGTGGTTCAGGATACATAAACAAAGTGATTTATCTCCTAAATTGCAGAGAATTGAGCAGTGAGACTGCAGAGATATGATCTATACACCCAAACCACTCCATTAGGTTAAAGGTGGTTTGGTGCTTATAGTGTCCCTTTAAAGTGGCATAGTTTGCAGGCTGCAATAAGTGAAGCATAGTTCTCAATAATTTTCAGAAAGATATGAATAAAAGTTTTCCATTATGCATATGACTGTAATATGAGGTTTGAACACATGTTCAGAAATAATCTTCTGTTACGCTCTACTCAAAAAAAAAAAATCCAAAATTATGTGTGATGGCAATGATTTATAATTACCAATTAAAGAGAGTTTTTCATAGATATTAGGGAAACAAGAAGATGTACAAAGGGGACTATGAACAGTAGCAGAACCACCGCTGTCGCAGGGGTGACTAAACTTTTAACAGTGTGTGTTAATGTCTGTATCTGTATGTGAATGTCTGTACCTGCGTGTGTGTGAATGTGTGTGTTAGAATTTCTGTATCTGTGTATTTGTGTTGGAATGTCTGTATGTGTATCTTTTTGTCTGCATGTGTGTCACTGTTTAGATCTGTATGCATATCATTCTATGTATCTGCATGTGTGTGTCTGTTTTTCTGTACGTGTGTATCTGTGTGTCAGTGTGTGCCCCTGTGTATCTGTATGCGTGTCATTCTGTGTATGTGTATCTGCATTTGTGTCATTGTTTGTATCTGTTGAAGTGTCATTCTGTGTGTCTGTGTATATATCTGTATGGGTTATATCATACAAATGGAGGGGGGAGGTGTGTAGGGATGATGTATGGGGAGGGAGGGGCCGGGCTGAGAAAATGTCATGTGAAAGATCCTGTGACTTCCTGCAAAGCCTATACAACATCTGGAAAACTGCATTCTACAGAAAGATAGAAAACACTAAATTTTACTATTCTAACACATTATCATGTGAACTGCTCAGAAATAAATAAGGCCAAGTGTCATGCATTAACCCAATAAGCAACAAAATTTTAAAAGTCACATTCTGGATATAAAGGAATTTCAGAAACTGCAATAATTACCACTGTAGGGCTAAGGGACATGGGATATTGCACCCAGACAACTTCAATGAGCTGAAGTGGTCTGGGTGTCTACAGTGTCCCTTTAAGGTTGTGAACTAGATTTCTACAAATTTTCTGGATCCTCAAATACTTGCCATGTTCAGTGGTTCTGCCAATTCATGGTTCGAACTCAGAATCGTCGCTTCTGTCCCATCAGGAATGGCCATAAATCCTTTCCCTCCAGATCCACAGTAGCACATTAGCAACAAAAGTGGTATCACTGTATAGCAAAAAACAAACAATAAATATATCATCTATTAAATCTATGAGGAGGACTGGCTCAGAATGCAGGGAAATATGCATTGGTTTAGGAATCTATAAAAACAGCGTAAAGAAATCAGATACTTTAGTTCCATAAAACCGTTTATACATCCAGCAGTAGAGATACAAGTGTCCATTCTGTCCTATCAATCTTCACTCATGTACATGGAGCATAAAAGGAACTTTCATATGAAGAGCTACTCATTAACAGTCTCTAGAATTTGACCCAGAAATTAGCATGTTTTTCTAGCTCTTGTATTTCTAGAAATTAGTCCATCAATTCATAACAGTCATGTAAAACAATATATTCACACACACACTGCAAATGTTCATAATTTAAAATTTTTAAATGTTTTCTTATCCTCTGTACTTACATAATAATATCAAACAGGCAAGGATCATGAGTGCAATGGCTCCACCTCCCAATTTAACAGATGAGTCCACCATTTTTTCTCTACAAGCAAAACCATCTCCACAGTTGCAGACAGTTAACTGAAGGACCTGTAATGTTGGACAGCTTAATCCTTGATTGTCAGTAACCAAAAGCTGGATTTTATGTATACCAGGCCAGATCTCAGTAGGCTTCAGTTGCACACTAACATCTAAGAAGTTGATGATAAAAAAAATTAAAAATGAATAACTATAAAATGTAAGTATTGTATAGTCCCAGTTGTGAATAAAAAGTGTCAAATAATTAATATTTAACAGCAAGGAATAGAGGAATTAACAGAGATTGTTGAGTGTAGCTATATGTGTGATACTTACCATCTTTTTTACCAATTGTCCATAATTTAGCAAATCCTACTGGCTCATCAATGACCGTAAATGTGAAAGGAGCACCATTTGGGTATCCATCAAGATCCACAGCAGTCACGTTGATAAATGAAGATGTGTCACAAACAGTTTGCACTGGTTCTACTAGTGTTGGACAATTGTCATTTTCATCTTCAACTTCAATTGCAATGGTCCCTGTTGCAGTTTTTCCTGGAAGAACTACACATTTAAAAATAAAAATATTAGAAAAAGGTTTTGACATTTTGGAACATTATTCATCTTGTCTAAGAACATGATGGCAAAATTAGAAAATGTTTGTAATTGCCAAAGCCTAGGTGAAATGTTATACTTTTAAATGTTACACAAAGTCATGTTTGGCAAAACACGTACTTAAATAATCATTTAGTTATTTGGTTAACTTCTTTATTAAAGAATTGTAATTTCTCACAAAGGACTATGATTTGTCCTACCATTAATTATATAAAATTCAAATTTTCCCATTACTTCTTGTGGCAGTCACCTGTTCAACTTGCCTGTTAACAATGGGTGCTTGCAATGAAAATCATCAGGAGCAGTCATAAACATGAAGTTTAGTATGGGTCACTGTAGATCACCCACACTGGATCTACAGGTTTTTTGACATTGACCGAAATACTGCAAAAATACTGAAATATTCATCTTTCTAGTACGCAAGGAGATAAAAATTAGCTTCTCCTGAGTGAGATTCTCTTAAGAAGACAAAGAGTTAAAGCTTACCTTCACTAATAGCCAAAATCTTTGCCATGTAGGTCCCATTCACTACGTATATTGACTCACGATCTGGTATTTTTGAAAGTTTAATTTCAGCTGTGATTGGGTCAATTATGAACCAATTGTCTGGGTCATACTCCTTTGCATACCTGTTTTTGAAATATTATTTATTCATATGCAGTACTTTAGATTTAATCAAGTATTTACAAACTATTGACATAATCAATCAATATCTATACATTCATACCAAACACACAAAAACACTTACTTGACATTTGAAGCAATTTTTCCAGAGTCTCCATCAGTTGCTTGGTATGAACCAATAACTTGATTGATCATTACACTTTTTCCCTCCTTGATCACAAGGGATTTTCTCCTTGGCCTAAACACAGGACCCTCAGGCACATTTTTCACCTTCACTTTAATGGGAATGGACTTTCCAACTCCTCCCCCTCCACCACCTGCTGCTCCACCACCACCACCGCCACCGCCTCCGCCACCGCCACTGGATTTATAAACGGAGTGGTGGTATTCTGCTTGGTTGGAAACAACTACTTTCAGTTCAACATTTTGTATTTCCTCGTAATCAGCTTCCTGGAAACAAAAAACAGAAATGCAGTCATTCTTTTCACATTTAAACTATGTACAATACAAATATGATCCCTGGAAAAGTTGAAGTGGTAGGACTACCTGGGTAAGTTTAATTTTCTTTTCCCAAAAACCCTAAACAAAGTACAAACACTCACCAATTATAGTCATAACTTAGCTATTTCAGCCCAAATCTAGTAATTCTGTTTTCAATTTATGGTTTAATGAAAGGAAAACAAACAAACAAAAAAAACCTGTTAAATGTTACATAAAGGATGTTGGCTGCACTACTTTTGCCCAGCATGGTACTGTGTAATGCTTCTTGAAAAGTTATTATAATTATGACTTTGAGTTTATTCACTAAAGTTGAGAAGATAAGTGATTTCATAAAAAAAAAAAAAAAAACGAATACTTTTTTGTAATCTAATGTAACTCAAAATGAAGCTCAATGTCAAGGCAACTAGCATTCTGCAGCCAATGTCGTATAATATATGCTTGATGGGTACAGATAATCCACTAGAAAAAAAAGTGTTACAGTTTATGAGGTATACATAAATAAAAATACCCTACATAGGAAAAAGCAGAACAAACTATTTCATTTAACCAAGCACAGTGAAAAAATATAAAAACACATTTTTGGGGAAAGAATGGAATTGAGGGATGAGGATAGGTTAGAACAGAGTTAGGAAGCCTTGAGCACTCCAGATGTTATGGACTACATCTCCCATGAAGCGTTTTCTTTCAAAATACTGGCAAAGAATCAAGGGAGATGCAAACCACAATATCTGGTGTGCCAAAGGTTGCCTACCCCCGTGTTCAACAGCAACGATGAGCTAGCCCTGCATTGCAGTTTTTAGCTCAGTAGAGCCAACAGAAGATCCTAAGCAGGACAGGAAAATGGGAAAACATGAAGATCAGCATGCAATAAATACATACATAGAAAAACAGTAGGACACTAGAGGGGAAAGAAAATTTTTTAAAATTTTTTAAAAAGCTGCAGAATACATATTTCATGGTATGTTTCCTATGTTATTCCATTATGGTGGATAACAAAATAGGAGTCCTAGCATTTAGTGGAGCAGTTTAGTCATGCAAGTTATGTAAAAAGAATACCCACGGGCAACGTTTCATGCAACATTTCATGCGTGAGGCAGCACAGAATGAGTAGGTAGCCAAGGTCAATGACAAGTAAGCTTAAGTCAACTAAACAAAACTACATAAAGCATTTTTAAGTCAAATATACAAAACAAGATTATGCAGACAGCTCAAATGTAAGTCTACTTTGATATTGCAGAATAATTTTGCAATCCTCTAAAACAGCTTAAAATGTAAAGTGTGTAGTTGTACAGTGTAAAACTTACCTTAACAATCATTAGTATTCCTTCATTTGTTTTAGAATCTCTTATTATTTCAAAATGGCCACCTTCATTTCCAGAGATGATTGTGAAGTTGGCCAACCAATTATCTGTAAATTCTTCATCAAGGTCAATTGCTTTCATACGCACTATTTCCACATTAGCTGTATTTTCTTCCACACTGCCTTCATACTGAAATATAAAATAAGAGAGCAATGAAGTGCAAAGTCAATACTTTTTTTAAAAAACTTTTTTTATTGCAAGTGGTGGTGGGATTTAGACTTCAGGATCTATTGCACTGGGTTCCACCATGAAATTCCATGTTTTCAGATAAAGGAAAGGATATGATCATATTTTATATGGTATTTCTTTGAAGAAACAATTTTAGAGGATATTTGTTGTGAGCTTAGAATAAGTGTATGATCATTCTTACTACCAGTTGCTTGAAAAGATGGTTAAGCAACTTAAAACACTACAAGATAAAGCTGCAGCAAAATAACCTTTATGTACTTATCAAGATTGATTTTAGGACAGTCCTTACTTCTGTTCTACTACTTTACCTTGAGTAGTAACTCAAAACACTAGACAACAATAACTTAAGCTGAACACTTAATTGTTGCAAGGTGGAGAGTTCCACCAGGGTTTTGCATTTTTATTGTCTTCTTTTTCATAGTCTCACTTGTATTTGAGTAAATGTCAAGCTCTCAAGTGAAAGGCATTCTGCCGTTTTGTAAAGTAGCAGAAGGAATGCAGCATCTGTTGCTCGGTCTAAAGCTTGAACACAATAAGGTAAAAAAACTAAAAAATAATAACAACAATAATAGGGAAAATCGACACGGACATGAAATCAAACCTATGCAAGGCTCACATTTATGGCTCTCAGATGATTAAAGGAAAAACACTTGTCATACAAAACCAGGAAGGTCCTGACTAATATATGGACCAATACATTTTGAAACTATGGTTTCAAAGATTAAAGCATTGGGCAGCTGAATGCCATTTGTAAAAAGCAAAGAGTAGGCTTGGTAGCACCAGTTTTTTTCTTCTTTTTTTATTTACCTCCTCATATTCCAGGTATGGAATGTTGTCATTAACATCTTTAACTTTGACTTTCAGCGTAGATCTTCCAGCGAGTGCACCTGGACCTCCATCCAAGTCTTTCACTTCCACAACCAGACTGTAACTGGTTTGTTGCTAGAGGGAGAAAAAAATATTTAATTTTGTTACGAAAATCTAATAATAAACCAAAAGACAAGAATGGAATTTGTTTTCACATCATACACTCAGCTGTGTTGTAAATCTTTTATATTACACGATTATTTAATGCCAGGGTATTCTAGTTAATCTAAACATTAAGGATTAGGGATAGTGAAGGTATTAACAAGGACACTCTAGGCACCCAGCCTACTTCATCTCATTGAAGTGGTCTGAGTGCAGTGTTCCGGTTCTCTTAACCCGGCAATGTAAAACATTGCAAGTTTTGAGAAACTGCAGTGTTTACATGAAAGGGTTAGGACTTCCTCTAGTGGATAACTACCAGACAGCCAACACAGACGCTTTCTGGAGTTGAGAACCTCCAGTGTGTTTGCATGAGGGCATCCAGGGTATTGAAGATCCCCATAGGAAAACATTTTGCCAGGGCTTTCCTATGTGGAAAGCCTAATGCAAGAGTGGGGCACTCGCATGCACATTAGGTTCCCCATCGGCTGACTTCAGCAGAGTAGGAGCGCGACCTAGCGCCGAGGGACAATGGTGCCGAACTTTGGTAAGTGTACAACCTTATTTGCCTTGGCAGGGGGAGGGCCTAAGGCACTATTGTTTTAGCAATACAATTTTGTATTCCTAACACGCTATAGTTTTCCTTTAAAGGGACAATTGTACTACTTGCCAACAAAAAAGACAACAGGTTGCCATGAATTGAGGAAAAAAAATTTGGATCGATGCTTACTCAGAAAGATGTGGGGCTTGCGCATTATGGGGAGGGTATTAATGATTATTTTAAAATAGAATATATCTTTAAATATTTCATGTACTGATGAATTTACATGAGTAAGGTTTAAGGTCAATTTATTTATGATTCTACAAGTACTCAACAACGAATTGGTATTTTTTTAAGTTAAATACATTTTGGGACTAGTACAGTGGCTTACAACCATAGCGCAAACAGTCTGATATTCAGTGCAATAGTATAAAGATGACATAACACATTGCTCCACTGCCATGTCAGACATTGTGGATCATCACAGGGTTTCATGGACTTTGTCAATCACGAATATATAGAACATTTATTTGAATTCTGTGACAGAAATTGAAGATGAGTGGAATATCTAAACAGATTTCGTCTAGACAAAGTAAGAGGAGATAATGTGAAGTTCTGTACACTTTTGTAGTTTATGTTAAATCCTTTTGTATGTTGTGCAATTATCTTAATGGCCATATGGGAACATAATGGAATATTTCCAACGAAAATCACACATTTTCATTATCTAGGAATACAGGGAATAACAATGCAAGAAGTGCACTCTATGAGATTGTGTGACATAGAAACAAAAAAAAACAAATCACTAACACACGGAGACTAACAAGAAACAGGAAATAGGCCTTCAGTAAGCTAGTCATGGCAGCTGGCAGCACCCACAACCCATTGAGGGCAATAAAAGGATGCAGCAGTTGATGCATTAGGCCGCAGGGACATGCAACCCTTGGCACTTCCGATGTTTTGGACTACACTTCCCATGATGCTTTGGGAGGTGTAAGAGCATTATCGGGGTTGTAGTCCACAACATCTGGAGTGATGAAGGTTGCTTACCCCTGCTTAAGGTATCCTGCCACTGCTTCCAAACGGTCACACCAAGACAGGACAGTAAGTGAGAGAAGAAAAAAAAAAAAAACACTAAAACAAAATCAATTAATTTAGATTAAAAAGGAAATGCATAGATTTTATTACCTCTCTGTCGATTGAGGATGAAATTGTGCGAACTTCACCTGTTTCTTTAATGATTACAAACATTGGTGATGTACTTGGCTCTTGAGAGATAATTTTGTAGGCAAGTTTAGCATTCATTGTCTGTGGATCATCCGCATCAGTTGCACTTAGCTTCATTACAAGGGTGTCTGTAGAGAATGCAGAATAAGTATGAACATGTTAAACATTCTACTCAACATAAGAGAAAAAGGGGGACAACAAACACATGATAGGGGAGATTTAGCAATGTAAATACAAGTGCTCTTCTAGGACCAAGTGTCAACTAAGGAGTAATAGCCATTGAAACTGAATATTTCTCAACATTTTGCAATTTACTTTGATACATTTCCGTCTACACATCATGAGCCTTGAGCCAACTCCAAGACGAAACCTTACTAATCAGAAACCTATTACACAGCTCTAAGGAATGTGAACTGTTGGACATCTTTAATCCATCACTGCAAGGGCTACAGTATATTTTGTGCATTATACGTTTAACTCTCTTTGCAGATATTATAAACATGATCAATAGCCCATAAACAGAACTTGCATCTATGTTTAAATCGGTTAAAATTAAACATGCAAAATACTGCTAATTATTAATACCATAAGCTATGCAATGTATAAAAGGTTGTGTAGGCGCCGTGTCTCTCTAACTCACTAGTATCAGCTTTAGACAAAGCTGGTACTAGGGAGTTCAGTCAGGTAAGGCAAACATTTTTATTTTTAATATATAAATAGATACTTGCTCATTATATATGTATCAATCTATACTACTTAATTTACAGGCCAGGATTAATCATGTGCAAATATTTTTATATTAACCATGGATTAATATGTCTGATAATATACATAATAATTCAGGAAATTGATAAGATTACAGTCCATAACAACAACTTACCTGCTTCACTCAATTCCTCAATCTCACCGATAAAAACTTCAGATGTAAAAATTGGGGCGTTATCATTGATATCTAGAACTCTTACACGAAGATCAATAGGTGGCTCAACATCTTTACCGCTCTGATCCAATGCATATCCTTTGAGCTGCAGGAGATACATTTAATGTAAATTAATCAAAGCAGATTTGTAGTGTGCTCACTGCAGTGCCAAAAATAAAATGAAACAATCCACACTTATGCAAAACAATGCTGTTACCTCAGCATAGAAAATACAAAACCAAAGCAGTGGAAAAGCACAATAGACAACTTTGTTGATGAGAACTAGTGCCACTGGTGAACGTTAGTTTTTGGTGCTCTTCATTTAATGTATTAAAGCTCACCTAGTAATTCAATTGCACATTGTGCTTTTTTTTTTTTTTTTTACGCAAATTAGAAATAAAAGAATCCCGCATTCCCCCAAAAAATAAACAAACACAGAAAAACCCAAACATTCATATTCTTTACCATTCAGGGTGAAAGTACCCCTCACTAACATTTGGTAATATAATGCTCTCACCACTGCAGCTTTATTTGAAGGAATTTGTAATGCCAACCCTCTAAACCACAGCAACCATGAAGTGCTTGAGATAGCTCAGCCACCTGCTAGTCACTTTTTTCAAACCTAGGAATATCATATTGTACATGTGTGCAGGTCTTCAAACAGTCACATGGTTAGTCACTAAACTGAGAATTGTTGGGAATTCAAAGTCAATATTACATTTAAGACCAAAATAGCTGAACTGGAACAATTCTCCCAGGCAGCTGTGCTTCCAAGATTTGCTGTTTTGGTCTTAAATTTAAAATTACTGTTGTAAAACGTTTGCTAAAGTGACTGATACATTTTATCATAAGCAACCCCAATTTATATCACGTCATTATAGCTTTAAAAAAAAAAAAAAAAGGTAAAAATCTTAAATAAATTGGGAATTGCCGCTGAAACCATTTCCTGGGATGCTGAATGTCTCATAAAGTGCTGTGATCAAGTTGGATTATATTCAATGTTTCTTAGTAAAGTGTGAATTGTTGGCTGTTCAAGGTTAATTTGAAATTTTAGACTACAAAAAGAACAGCCAAGTCCCTGGCCACAACTCCACACATACTCTTAAAATATCCCTAGTGCAGGCCACATAGTGCGAATGGTTCCTTTTAGTTTCCAGTCTAGAACATATTGCATTTTCCATAACTTACAGTGGGAGATACTCAATTGCTCCCATTAACCCTATGGTATTGCTCATTAAAAAAAAAAAAAAAGTTATGAATTCTGGATCAGCAATTTAACATATGCCCAACCCATTAAATCAATGCTTACAAAGAACATTGGAGTTTCCTCTCGGTCCACAATCCCAGTCACATTTACTTCACCAGTCCTCTCATTGATATAGAATATGCCAAGAGGGGGATCAGTAACTCCTGCTCCAGTGATCAAATATCGAATTCTTATGGAGCCCTGGTAGTCAGATTGTATCTGAACAAAAGAAAAAAAAAATGGACTGTAAAATAATGACTTAGTAACAATTTCCACCAAACCTTGGGCACAACTTAAGAAAACACAAAATGTATAAAAATAAAAAAGGCATGTTTATTGTTCAGGTTAACTTCATGATGCATCTAATAAAATGTATAAATACTATGTCAACTGAATATATAGTTTCAGATGTCAGAAGGGTTCATAGAAAGAACTATTCATCTAAAATTTAAAGTATTCATAATGGAAATGTTTAACAAATCTAGACTGGCACCCATCCAGGTTAAAAAAAAAAAAAAAAATGTGTATATATAAATTCAAATTTTAGTTTTTTTAATAATAGAAAGAAGAAAATGCTGGTTCACAGAAAAAAGCATGTTTTGGTGTCTGACCACTTATGAGCAGCCTATTTATTTCTAGTCTTTACCATTGCATGATTCAGGAATACAAAGAATAATTTGTAGCTTAAAATAAATAAATATATTTTTTAAAAGTAAGAGGAAAGGACATTCAAATTTACTTAATATCCCTTTATAAAAGGAAACAAAACACGAACAGTGCTCTCAAGGAAAATTAAAAGGATAACCCCCGCCACAGGGAACCACAATCCCTTCATTAAATCCATTAAAACAAAAAAATGGGCTACACAAGCAAATTCTAAAAGAGAGAAAAACAAACAAAAAAAACAAAAACAAAAAAACTTATTGATGAATGGCACACCTCAAAGATATGTTTTTCTTGGTATGTGCCACAGAATTTAATAAAGGAGTGGTCTAGATATTGTATGTTATATTAAAGCACCCTTGTAATATATGCATGTTTAGGTGGGTGCAGCCCTCATGGTTTCATATATAAAAACCATATTTGGTCTGTGGTAAATTGACTGAAATATAAGATCAATGGAGAACAGAAAAAAAGGATATACAGCTACATCAGTGACATTTTTGTTATAACGCAAAACAATACATTTTATACTATATAGGATTTTCTTTCAAGTTCAAAACATTCATTAAAATAGGGAATTGTTTTAAAGCAAATTTGTATGCATCTGTGAAAGATACTGTTGATACTAGTTAGTAATTACATTTTAATCACTTCAGTTGCAGTGAGATGGATGCGGCTTTTGCTTAAGGGAAGGAGGAAAAAACAAAAAACTAAATTAAAAAAAACAGGTGTGTGTGAGGTTGAATGCAACAGATTAGGGCCCCATACCAGAGGAACAAGAATATTAAGAGTGGGATATCATAAAAAAATAAAAATCTGAAAAAATTGATATTGTTGTTAAAACAACCACAGGGCTGGTAGTGGAAAGTAATTGAGAAGGCATAATATAAGGCATCTTTTAAAAACCTTTCAGAAATATACAAAAACATATTCTTGCAACACGCACCTTTGCTATAGGATTCCTAAAAGAATTATCCTGTTCTTCTGCTATTGAAAGAGGTGGGATAATCCATTCCCGTTTCTGCCGTATTAGACGTGTATATTCTGGTTTTACACCAGGTTTGTTGTCACTTCTTTTTCTCACCTTTTGAAGAAGGAAAAAAATTATAAAAAATAAAATAAATTACAACAAGGACAGTACACATACGATACAAGAATGCAATTGACCGTACATAAAATGTCTTGTATGTTTGCATTATGCCCTGCGTGAGGATTTACAAAATAAAAGAAAATGTAACAGTATTGCAATTTAGTTATACTCCATTAGGAAACAACAGAATTAGTCATAGTGTAGATTAGCATCTGTATGATTTGTTCCATTCATCCTTTTTTTTTTTTACATATATGTACACACACACACGATTCCCCATTTAGCAAGACCCCTGGGTGAATCAAAACTTGAATACTAGAGACATTTTAATATTAAGAGTTTACTTCCACTTAAAAGTACAATATAGAAATTAACACAAATTACGTCAGTCCTTGTCCTATTAAAATGTTACAAAGCAAGCTTTAGCAATAATGTAAAGAACTTTCCTGTCTTAACGTTTAAAGTGTATAATTTTTTTACAGGAACAAAACTGCACACATTTGACAAGAACAGATTGTATTTAATAGACTATACCTGTAAATGAAGACTATGTCCAAGTCCCAAAATGACCTGCAAAACAAGAAAAAGAAAAGAAAATTGTTTCCAACCATCACAAATATTGTAAAATGATTTAATGAAATGACTAACAGCCACATAGATAGATGGATAGATAGATCATTAGGGAGGTTCCCTGGGGGATAGACCCTACAGAATATAGCGAGACACCCCCTCACTTGGGTTGATTATGACTACAAGCCATTGACAATTTGTGACACAGGAAAGGTCTACTTTGTGTAGACATTTGACTGGCAACATGGTGTAGCCATAATTGTTATACTGGTTACCAATGTGTATCAATGGTTATTTCTATAACTTAGTTTACTTGGAGTTGAGATATTGAATAGTACCAATGTGGGCTAGCACTTTTTAGTGATAAAGGGTATATTCATGGGTGTGTGTGTGTAATATATATATATATACATATTTTATACACACACACACACACACACAGTATATTGCAGACTCTGTAGGTTTAGTGGTAAGGTATGCAAGAAAAAAAATTTGCGTTACATTAAACTGTGGGCAACCTAGCCCTCTGCGGAATATGAATCAAGCAAGTTATTTACCCAATAGTGAGATTCAAACAACCAAACTTGTGCCATGCCACTACTAAGCCTGATCCATTCGATCGGCCTATGATAGTCCCGTTTGATGTAGATTGAACAAGGTGTAAGTAGCATAACTGCTAATCACCTTAATTTGGATTTTTAGGAATATAATCGTTTTCACATTGAAATTGTATTCCCTTGTATATTTATACAATGATGCAGAGTGACGGCACGGCACAAACCCACGCTGTGTGGCGTAATTATGTGATTGTTGCGCTTCGCGTACAGTCCAGGCGTCCTCAGAACAGCAAGCACATTGGTGGGGTGAGTTAATGTAATTTTTGTATTTGGTATTTATTGATGTATATTTACACTGTATACTTATCCTGATGAAAGTCTACTGGGGCAGACTGAAAAGTCGATTTTTGAGCAATAAAAGCTAGGTTTTACAACCTTTGAGTGCTACCTATTTTTAATTTGTGTAATATTGCTCAGAAGCACCGGGCGTTTACATTTGGAATCTGGGGAGTGCAACATTGTTTTGGGCATATTATATATATCTCTATCTATTTATCTCTGGCATGTAAATATTTCAGCATAATAATTAGTTTGACTACCATACACAGCCACAAGGAGGCATTCGAATTGCTAGGAATATCTGAAAAGCTCATTTTAAAAATAATAACATTTTGGAATGTATTTAACAGCTTGAGGGGATGAGTATTGGACACCAACCAGTCTGAACAGTATGAAATAAAGAAATATGATCTGAAATGTCTGTCTGGCATTTTGATAGTTGTAACTGCTTTGATGGTTACCTGGAACACAAAACTTCCCACAATCTTGAGAAAACAAATATTGAGATACTTTATTTTTTAAAATGAGGACCCCACACCATTAGTATGGAAAACCCTAAAGTACTCTTTATATGAAAGCCACATATTATGCCGAGCTTACGATATTAATTAGGGGATAGAACAACACCAGTGACAACTGGTTACGTTTTAAGATTATGGGATGTCAAAAAAACAAAACAAAAAAACCACACCTTATTTAATGTGTTTAAGCATTTGAGTGCCAGAAACATGACCAGTACATTGCAAAGTAACAAGAGTGGCATACCTCTGGCACTCCGAGGGTTCAGCACGCAGTACAAACAGTACAAAGATTGGGAGACATTATATTCCGCATCCACACTAAGTGCTGAGAATAGGGGCCACATTTTAGCAGACATTACTGGTACTAGAGCAGTGTTTGGTAACATTTGTTCCCTTATAGCTTAGTGAATAAATGTTTTGGTTTTCACCTTGACCAGGGATTCCTTGTATGGGCATCAACCCATTTCTCTTTTTTATTATGCTTTTTGTTAAATCACACCCAAAAAAATATTGTTTGAGATGTCACATGCAGTGCATAGGTTTTACATGAACCAAGGTGTGTGTATATATATTTTATATTAAATTTTCCATGATATATATATATATATATACACACATACACACACACACATACATATATACACTTGATAATCAATTGTTATTAAAAAATAATTAACACAAAAAAAAAAAAAAATAACACCATATAGGGATTCAACTCACAACATTTACATTACAATCTCAGTTAGTTTGAACTTTTTAAATGGTGATTTTAGTTTAAGATTAGAAAAATGTTAAATTATTATACACCGGATGTTCAGCTTCGACTCCGTACTAAAAGTTAAATAGGGGGCACTTCAGAAATTACCTATTTGAGCAGATTCCCTGTATCTGAGATACACTCAGACTAGGCATTTTTCATTAACAACCTAAGCTCTAAGTATGCATTAAGGCAGATGGACATTCTATTGTTTGAAATACAGTTTCGTATTCCTAACACTAGTGCAGGCTTCCCCAAACTCCGGCCCTCCAGATGTTGCTGAACTACAACTCCCATGATTCTCAGCCTATCTATTTCATTCATAGAATCGTGGGAGTTGTAGTTCAGCAACATCTGCAGGGCCTCTTTATCTATGCTACCACAGAAGGCATTAGATTTATACAGCCATGTAAGAACAAAGTATGTGCTAGGCAAAACAAAACTAAATGCAGTTCAGCAGCTAATAAAGGGTACGGTTTTAGGGCTTGGGAATACTTGAGCGAATTTTAATAAAAGCTTTTTTTGCAAAATGTACCTTTTGGATATAGAGTTTTATTCCAAGTCATCAGATGCAAACAGAAAATATTGACGCTGTTCATTTTGTTAAAAATCATGTTAAGACAGTTGAAGTAATTTGGGGTTATCACGAGATATAGTTATAGACAAGATAAATGCAGTAGATGCCATCATCTGGTTTGTGTAGTGAAATACTTTAAAGGACCGCTATAGTGCCAGGAAAACATACTCGTTTTCCTGGCACTATAGTGCCCTGAGGGTGCCCCCTCAGGGTCCCCCTCCCGCCCGGCTCTGGAAGGGGGAAAGGGGTAAAAACTTTTTCCAGCGCTGGGCGGAGAGCTCTCCTCCTCCGATCCTCCTCCTCCTCCTCCTCCTCTCCTCCCCGTCGGCTGGCTGCGCGCGCATTCAGCCGGTCACATAGGAAAGCATTATCAATGCTTTCCTATGGATGCTGGCGTGCTCTCACTGTGAAAATCACAGTGAGAAGCACGCAAGCGCCTCTAGCGGCTGTCAGTGAGACAGCCGCTAGAGGGAATGGGGGAAGGCTTAACCCATTCATAAACATAGCAGTTTCTCTGAAACTGCTATGTTTATAAAAAAAATGGGTTAACCCTAGCTGGACCTGGCACCCAGACCACTTCATTAAGCTGAAGTGATCTGGGTGCCTAGAGTGGTCCTTTAATCTACATCTAAAGTCGTTAATTTACATAGCATTTGGCTACACAGGTCTTTGGAGATATGTCATATAAAAGTCCCCAGAATCAGTTGTTTAGTTACCTGCATCCGTCTATTCTTTACACAATTATTTTATTATACAAAGAAATAGAAAACTAACTTTTGCATTTAGCTTACAATAGATAAAAGCACTTCAAAACTATGAACAAATCCTAAAAAAAAAAAAAAAAATAAAAGTAAGAACTGTCAACGTCTATCCTTACCATTGATTAAAAGTTCCAAAAGGTTACTAAATAAACACTAAATAAATAAAAATCAAGTCTACTTTAGAATTTATCACATGGTGCATGTGTAAATAGAACATTCTTCAGCAGAAAAAAAGTTTTTCTTTGGGCTTTTAATATTTATGACATTCCACCTCCTCCGTGATAAACTTCTATAATTTTTCCACATAGAAAGTATTTAGCAAATGTTTTTGCATATTACTAGTCAAATTATCTTTTACAGTAAGCCATTTGATGCAGGTGTTGTGTATTGTTTAGTACTCTATTGTTTAATAAAATGTCAAAACACAAACATTTTCGAATGATGAACGAAAGGGCGGCCCTCACAAAACTTTGCCTTACATAGTAAAATTGGATGTATAGCTTCAGCTTTGCCATTTTCTAAACATAATTCTGGTGCTGTATACCAGATTTTCACCACTTTATTCAGTTTAAAAATACCTAGTAACTGCAATAAATAATATTATTATTGCGATTTATATAGCGCCAACAAATTCCGTAGCGTTTTACAATATTATAAGAGGGGGATTTGACTATAAATAGGACAATTACAAGAAAACTTACAGAAACAAAGGGTTGAAGAGGGCCCTGCGCAAACGAGATTTCAGTCTATGGGAGGTGGGGTATAAAAACACATTAGGACAGGGAACAGAAGTCAAATTAGGTGGGAGTGGAGCAGAGCTGGAGGAGAGAGTAAAGTGCTGCCCTTTAGGAGAGAGCAAGAGGCAGGTATGTGAGGTAGAGGTTAGTCTGGGAGGCCATAGGCTTTCCTAAAGAAATTAGTTTTAAGGCACTTCTTAAAGGACCATTATAGGCACCCAGACCACTTCAGCTTAATGAAGTGGTCTGGATGCCTGGTCCAGCTAGGGTTAACCCCTTTTTTTTTTCCAGAGAAACTGCTATGTTTATAAATGGGTTAATCCAGCCTCTAAAGCCTCTAGTGGCTCATTGACAGCCGCTAGAGGCGTTTGCGTGCTTCTCACTGTGAAAATCACAGTGAGAAGACGCAAGCGTCCATAGGAAAGCATTATGAATGCTTTCCTACGAGACTGGCTGAATGCGCACGCAGCCGACGAGGAGGAGAAGAGCTCCCTGCCCGGCGCTGGAGAAAGGTAGGATTTTAACCCCTTCCTCTCCCAGAGCCTGGCGGGAGGGGGTCCCTGAGGGTGGGGGCACCCTCAGGGCACTATAGTGCCAGGAAAACGAGTATGTTTTCCTGGAACTATAGTGGTCCTTTAAATGATTGAAGACTAGGGGAGAGTTTGATGGCGGTAGGCAGGTTATTCCATAGGACGGGAGCCGCCCACGAAAAGTCCTGCAAGCGTGAGTTGGCCGTACGGGTACGAGCAGCGGACAGAAGAAGGTCACGGGCAGAGCGGAGAGACCGAGAAGGGGCATACCTATGGATCTGTGAGGAGATATAAGAGGGGCTAAGATTATTCAGTGCTTTACAGGTATGGGTTAGCACTTTGAATTGACTCCTATAGGATACAGGAGCCAATGTAAGGACTGACAGAGGGGTGAGGTGTGAGAGGACCGACTAGAGAGGAAAATCAGTCTGGCGGCAGCATTCATTACAGACTGTAGCGGGCCAATACGGCTATTGGGAAGATCAATTAGGAGGGAGTTACAATAGTATATAATATAAATATATATACACACACACACAGAGGCTTTTTTGTTCGCTTTTCTCATATTTGCTCGATTGAGAGCTCGGTAGTGAATTCTTTACCTAGTCCAGGAACAGCTGATCCGACTTTGCAACTTTTTTTTTTACCACTACATATAACGGTCGGTTACTGAATACATTTTAATTGAGGCTAAAAATGTTTGTTTTATCACAAGAGTTAACTTCTTAACAATAAGGACTACACATGAGCTTTACCGTATATATTTTTTTAGTTTAAATAACTTTTTTTGTATTTTTTTATACTTCTGTAAGATGACTTGTACAGAGCAACTCGAGTTATGAGACATTAGGAATTTTACCACCTGCAGTGCACTGCTGACTATTCACATTCATGTCCGACTGTGTGGGTGTGTATGTGAACATCTCTTTATTAAACTTTCACATACATAGAAAAAGAAAAAAAAAACAAAAAAACACAAAACTCAACATTACAGCCAGTGTTGCTAGCCAAAATTAGATAAAATCTGTTTTGTGTTTTTTTGTAGAAGATACAATTAAAAATATTTTGGTTTAGCCAACACAACACATACACATCATCATCTAGTAACATCAGAAAAAGATTTCTCGGTTCCTAATGCAGAATAAAGACTATTCAGTGCTTTTAGGGGTTTTTCAGTGAAATCACAGAATGGGATTAAAGCAGTCTTTTGTTCAGTTGAGTGCGTTCATTCTTTCACAGAGTAACTGTGGCTTTGTTATGTGCCCTTGGTAAGGAATGCAACTTGAAGGTTTGCTGTAAACAGACCTGCAAAGTGCAGAGTTAATGGACAAAATAGATCATTTACCAAACACAAGGCAAACGCTGAAAAAAAGAAGAGTCCACAAAGCTCTCCTCTAAAATAAAAACTGTGATTTAAAATACCATTGACAAGATCACTGGCCTGATTGATAAGAGGCATGGAGAATGTGTTCCCACAAGGTTAAATGGACAAACTCACAGACAAAAAATGCTGGTAAAATCAGGGTGGCCTTGAGTATTTAAAGAATGTGTCTTAATGCAGAGATAGGAGGGCACACTCAGATTATATATATATATATATATATATATATATATATATATATATACACACACACACACACACAATATTCAATAGTGTATTGCTTTTCTATGAAGTCAAATATTTTAGCAAATAATGTAAAAAACCTTTCACCCTCTTTCTCGCAATTTATTTCAATAAATAATTGAAGGGGCACAATTCTTAGATTTAAGGGGACACTATGTACAAAAACAACTTTAAATTTAAAGAAGTTGTTTTAGTGTATCGATCATGCCCCTGCAGTTTCACTAGTTTATCAGTACAATTTCCACAACCTCAACTTGAATTGAACAGTGTGGAATAAAAGATATACAACTTAAAATAATAATGCACAGCTTCCTCTAGGGATATAACAGGTAGTACCCCTCAAAATAGCGAACCAACACAAAAAAAAATGAGGATACTGTTGTAGATCTACAAAACCAAACACACACTGATATAGTGTAATACAGTAAAGTACAGATATATGCGCAAATAGTAATTCACTCACTAGAGAGTTGATGAATAGGTTGCCTTAGAGTGCCTCCTTTTAGAAACCTCGGGGGCTGCTCCAAATTCTCTTTGTGCTTTAGGTAGTTATCACCACATACCATGGAAAGCAGGACACCGGAAGATATAAAAAAAAACAAAAAAACCCCATGAACAGGATCTGGAACAGCCCCTCAGGATTCTAACAGGAGACACCCTAAGGCAACATATTCATCAACTCTCTAGTGAGTGATTACTATTTGCATATATGTACTGTATTACACTATATCAGGGTTTTTCTCTGCAATTTAGAAGTCACATTAAAGGGACACTATTGTCACCAGAACAACTACAGCTTAAGGTAGTTGTTCTTGGGAGTATATAGTAAGCCCCTTCAGGGTTTTATTTTGTAAACACTGACTTTTCAGAGAAAAGGCAGTGTTTACATTACAGTCTAGGTACACCTCCAGTGGCCACTGGAGGGGATTCCTGGGGCAGTGCTGCAGAGTCGGCTGCTGATTGGCCAGGGAGGCATTTGGCTTTTCCTCTGGCCTACCACCTTGGCTGAGATGATCAGAATTGGGAAACCATTGTGTTTGGGAATATCATCACTTCTGATATCAGCCAAGAAGGCAGGTCAGGGACGGAGCACTGGCAAACTGGAAAAAAGGTAAGATTTTACTATATTTAGGATGGCTAGAGGTGGTGGGAGCAGGGAGGCTAGTGATTTTAATACTATAGGGTCAAGAATACAGGTTTGTGTTCCTGGCCCTATAGTGTTCCTTTAATTCTTTTTCGGTTTATGCAGCCATAGGTACACCTTGGTTGTGACTTAAACAGCCTGCATGAGAATAAGGGTTTAATTTTATATATATATATATATATATATATATATATATATATATATATATATATATATATATATATATATATATATATATATATATATATATATATATATATATATATATATATATACACACCCACCCCTATGTAATGAACAATAGTATTTGTCCAGAAGAAGAGGGAAAAAAAAAATAGGAATGGGTCATTATCCATCAAAGATAATTTGAAAATTATCAAGTATGAAATGGTGCTACATTTGTCAGGTAGCTCACTGTATTTATTTTGTATCTCTTTGCTGAATTTTGAATGGAGAGATTGAAAAAAGAAAAAAAATATATAATAAATCTAAACATCCAAAGGCACATTATTCAGCAGCTGGCACCTCCTGTAAGCATTCCATCTTCACCTGCACGACTAGTGTGTGTGTAAATGAACAAAAAACACACACACACAGTGGCAGATCTGAAGTCAGGTGAGGGAGGGACCACTATATGGGTGTGCCACTAATTCCATCACTGAAGACATATCTGCCCCTAAGGGAGCAGAGCTTGTCAATGTGTCAGTATTACAGGCGTCTTATGTGAAACACCGCTGAAGTTCCTGTCTTTGTAGAAAAATTCCCTCCAAGCATAGTGCAAGGATTGGTAATCATTTTACTTTCTCTCGGTCCTCTAGACACCAGGTAAGGGAAATTGTGTTAAGAAAACAGGAAATGAGACTTGCATGCAGCTACTTGGCCATGAAACCCATTCCATGAAGTTCAATCCGCACAGTTTCTGTGCCGATATGAATGCCAGTAGAAGTTTAGAACTCTTCAGCTATGGAAGCTCAGAACAATCAATTTTTTTTTACAAACGTTTGTAAATGCAAACTGCATGGCTTACTGCTTGATTTTATACACCAGTGGCCAATAGGTTCGATTTAAACAGATTAAATACTACCTGTCCATATAGTGTGTGCACAGCAAAAATTAATTATGTACACACTTAGAAAAAGGTATATTCTGTGGCAGAAAATAGTTTTTGGTCTAGGGTATAAATTAACATAGGTGCAACATAATCAGTTTTACTTATTAAAATAGTTTTAAAAACTTAGCTATAAAAACTTACTGTGAAAATACATATATATTTTTTTTTTTTATTTCTTCCACCCTAACTGCATTAATAAGGATTAGTGTCCAAAAGAAGAAGAAAAAAAAATGTCTGGTTATCAACAGGTTTTTAAAAAGAATGTAGCTTTGTATGGAGATTTAAGGAACACTGTAGTGTTCGGAATGCAAACATTTACTCCTAAAGCAATAGTGTTCCCTCACCTATAGGTGACCTGGCCCAAACTGCAGTTAAGGTTTAAAAAGAGTTGTAGCTACCTTTAGTCCTTCACTGCGCTGGTCTTGCTGCAGCTGCTCTAACTCCTTGGCTGAGATCATCCAGATTCATGATTTCATCCAATCCACTGTAATTGGGAGGCTAGTGCACATGTGCAGCAAAACATTGTGTTGTGCCAATCAAATGTTATCAATGAGAGCATCTGATTGAATAGTAGAGTTTAACTCTGCTATGGGGGTGGAAGTGCCTTTAGGAAGACATATACATTGTATACATTGCTGTTTCCACATGGAAGGGTTAAAGTGACAGGACCACTACACTTAGACCATTTCATTGAGATACAGTGTTCTGGTAACTTCAGTGATCCTTTAATGCGATACCATTTGTAACAGAAATGTCCTGGTTATTTCATTTTCTTCCCAGAAATAACTTAATTGTAAAGCAGATGTGTCTTAATAAACTTGCATTTTAAAAACGTTATCCTTTGTACTTTCCAACATCTGGTTTTACACAGACATATCTTTTGTCAATTTTAAATGCTAACAATTTCCAGCAATTAGAGACATTATTCTTTACCATAAAAAAAAAAAAAAAAAACACACACTCACTTTTCCTCGTCTCCTGGGAACAAAGAGGATGCACTATTCTATGCATGAACTTATATTAGAGGTACCAAAAAAAAAAAAAAAACCATGAAAACATGCATACATTTTTCTCATTTTAGGTATATCTAAAAACAGGTTATAAAAGTTGAAGATCTCGTCTGTCTCCTTTGCAAGCCCTCCTCTTCCTACTCTGCCCAGACTTTCTGTGAATGTCCAATCACAGACTTTCTAACGCAACACAGGTGCTATGGTCAATTGCTGACTCTTGAGTTTAAACAGCTAGAAAGTAACATGACCTGTTGTTGGATTGGCAGCCAGGTGGATGTAACAATGTCTTTATAAATATGCCAATTTCTGTTGAAATTTGCACTTTACATTAAAAAAAAAAAAAAAAAACACTCTTAAAACATAAAAAACACATAACATGAGTTATGTAAAACAAGCTTAAAGAAATTCCTGGTCGGAATGATTTTAAATTGTTTGTAATGTAAATTTGTCAAATGCTTATTGAATCATGTTTAATAAGATATTATTGAATAAGCTGAATATTTTTGTATTGAAATGTAATATGACAAAACTAAATAAAAAGAATTAAAAAAATAAAATAAAACATAAAATACCTTGGCAAGCTAGTGATGTGAAGTGTTCCTTTAACACTTCTCATAGTCTCTTATATGAGTCAACTTTTGTAGTTTGCAGAGTTTGTCCTCTTGTTGTAGTAGAAAAACCACAAAAAGAGTACAGTTTTCAATTAGAGGGGCAAAGGTTTAAAAATAAGATCAGGAAGTATTTTACTGAGAGGGTAGTGGATACATGGAATAGCCTTCCAGCTGAAGTTGCAGAGGTTAACAAGGAGTTTAAGCATGCGTGGGATAGGCATAAGGCTATCCTAGCAATAAGATAAGGCCAGGGACTAATGAAAGTATTTAGAAAATTGGGCAGACTAGATGGGCCGAATGATTCTTCTCTGCAGTCACACTGTATGTTTTTATGCTTCAAAAAAGTCACAGCACAATTTTGTGCAATGTCATTATTTGAGATTGTCTCTACAACCATCATCAGTTATTGCATTTTTAATTAGCTTGCTTTGTGCACAAATATTACACAGAATATGCTCCAGTATGAAATTAACCCCTTAAGGACCAAACTTCTGGAATAAAAGGGAATCATGACATGTCACACATGTCATGTGTCTTTAAGGGGTTAAAGGACCACTGTAGTGCCAGGAAAACAAACTCGTTTTCCTGGCACTATAGTGCCCTGAGGGTGCCCCCACCCTCAGGGTCCCACTCTCGCCAGGCTGAATGGGGTTAAACACTCACCTTTCTCCAGCGCCGGGCTCCCTCGGCGCTGGGGACTCTCCTCCTGTCGTCATTGGCTGAATGCGCATGCGCGGCAAGAGCCACGCGCACATTCTCAATGCTTTCCTATGGACGCTGGCGTCTTCTCACTGTGAAAATCACAGTGAGAAGTGCGGAAGTGCCTCTAGCGGCTTTCAAGGAGACAGCCACTAGAGGCTGCATTAACCCTATTGTAAACATAGCAGTTTCTCTGAAACTGCTATGTTTACAGCAGGCAGGGTTAATCCTAGATTAAGCTGAAGTGGTCTGGGTGCCTATAGTGGTCCTTTAAAGCACATGAAATTTGATATGTCCAGACAATGGTATGGTAATAAGTGTAGGAGTCAAGACATTTAATAGATCAGGAATGGTCTATTTGTCTGACATTCTGCAATTTTGTTACCTTTACTTTTTCAAGCAAATCGATTACTATAAGGCATGTCATCAATAATATATGGTGGATGCTTTTTGTTCTTTTTTCCCCTGTCTTTGTAATTCCATGCAGCATCAGTTTTGTTTATCATGGGTTCACAAAATCACTTACTCAAAATATTTAATATGCAGATATGCACTCTGGAACAGTGTTAAAGATTGTGGATGCACAAAAGTCATTTGTGTTCTTTTCCTACAATCATTAAATCTTCCTATAACTACAGCAAGATGAAGTATGATGGATCAAGATGTAGTGAATATGTCGGATTTCATATTTTGACCAGATCCCCTACAAAGCTGGTTCAAACGTCTTTAGCGACGAGAAGACTTATCACTCAGAAAAAGTACAGGATACTTATCCAGGAAACTTCATTGTACTTTCCGTCCCATTTCATAGTATATTTTGTTTTATGGGCCATAATGTAATCATGTGATCTTTTATGCTTGTTGATTCAGTGCTTTTCTATAGGGAAGGATTAATGCATGAGCACTAGGTTCCTGATTCGCACTGAATTAGGCAAGTGTAAAAAGTTTTTTTTATCCCTTTATTTACCATTAGAGGGGAGGAGGCGCAGAGGGACACAATAGTGCTAGGAATACACTTTTTAATCCCCAATACTATAGTGTTACTTTAGGAGCCTATTTTTGGTTGAACGCTTAGTTCTGTCAATAGTATTTTTGTTTGGCAATTAGCTGCTGTCTGATTTCCCTCTTTGTAATAGGTGTAAAGTGCTACAGTATATGTTGGTGCTCTATAAGATTACAAAAAATAAAAATTACACATATTACACACATTTTTATTATTTATTTGTTGTTGCTGAAATGCTATATGTATTGGCTTTCCTTTCCATTTTAAACCACAAAAATAATTTTTACTTGCATTCCACTCCCTCATCTCAGAGCAGTAAAAAGTTATTTTCTTAAAACAGCCAAGTACTCAAACTATATGGTTTTCAGTGTAGCAGCAGCAGCAGCTATATTTAACCCTGTGCCCGGGGCTTTAAATTATTCAGTATGATCCTTTAGCGAGCTAGAACAGTTTAAGCGAGTGAGGTGTGGCACTTTGCAGATGTTTGTATCATTACTCACTGAACAACATATGGGACTATGTACACATTTTAATTTTTTAAAACTCATGAGGATTCTGCGACAAGTAAAATGGTTTTAATTGTATTTATTTTTTAGATAAAATTTATGTCTAGTAATATATAAAATGTCAGTCAAAAACAAAATTAAATAATTCTGACTCAGATCATATAAAGATGCACAGCTACGGATACATAATTAGCTCATTGAGCAGCTTTTATCAATTAGAACTCAAGTGCATTTCCCACAAACATCAGTGGAGGAAGTACCAGGGTAAGTTTATCGCTTATCATGAAATCTGACACCAAGACTTGCTTAGACCTCCTTAAATTCCTCCTTTTAAACAATGTGAAGTATGGCTACTAATCCATCATTTATACCACTTGCTTGGCCACAGGTTGGAAGTCAATGGTCAATGAACCCCATGAAAAGAGCATAGACTTTGTGTATACATCTAATAAATAAGTGATTAAACATGCAATGGAGTCCCATATACTGCATGTAAAAAATAAAAAAATAATAATAATAAAAAAATGATCTCTCTCTCTCATCAGAAACTTTAAAGGGTTACTCCAAACACCATGGCCACTTCAGTCATAAATAATCATTGTGTTTTAGAGGGACATTGTAGGCACTATAACAATTTTATCTCATTCAATTGGTTGTAGTTGTAGTTCCCTGGTGCTGTCCCTCTAACGTTAAATCATTTTTCAGCAGTTTAACACTAAATAAGGGTTTATTCCTGTGGCTAATACAGAGATAACACACTTCCTCCATACAACACGTGAATATACCAGCAATGGGGGCTGTGATAGGCTGAAAGCAGTCATCTGACACTTAGTCATTTACATCCACCCATTGCTGCTCAGGCTGATGTTACTTTATTAGCCCAAGCAGCATAGAGGACAGCACCGGGGACCTTTAGACACAACAACCAACACTAGCATCACTTAGATGGTAAAGACCACACCGGATGACACCAACTGGGCCGGCACTACCATGCAGCGACCTTAGGGCACCACAGCTGGCCCATGCAGAAGGTACTGGTGAAAAGAGATTAAAGACCAACCCAGTGGACAATTGCATGAAAGACCAGAGACATACGGGTCTGCAGCTACGTTAAGTGAAGACCATGCATATCCCTCTTGTGAGTTCCAGCAGCATCACTGATAGTATTGATGGTAATCCACGGAAACAAAACACTGACACCATCAGAAACTGTGTGTTAAATTTATATTTAATATTATATTGCAACTTATTGTAACAATGCAGTGTTTGTGAGCCCAGGGCCTACTTGAAAACGAGAGAAATCTCAATGTATCCTTCCTGGTAAAATATCTTATAAATAAATAAAGAGTAAGTCCATGAGGGAAGTGGGCCTGTCACCATGAATGATCACACAGGGCAACACAAACCCTAGTGATGCTGCTGAACCACTTCAATGAGATGAAGCAGCTACAGTGCCTACAGCATTACTTTAACATAATGATTTCCTGCATTGTAGAAAGCTGGGAGTTACTTTGAATATCACAGACTGATTGGCTGCTGATATTGCATGCTCCCTGCAGCCCATTTTTATCATTAGTAACAAGTTTCAAAACATTGTTGACTTTTTGAATAGCAACATTGTCAATGGATAACAGATCTTCAAGAGGTAATACTTACTATAAAACAGGACAAAAATAACCAAACTTCTGGAATAAAAGGGAATCATGACATGTCACACATGTCATGTGTCTTTAAGGGGTTACAGGAGTTGCTGTACGATACAGCATTTTTGAAATTATTATTTATTTTAAAGAGAAAAATATTTTTTCAACAGATTTCTGTAAAACACAAATGATTACTATTTTTAGGTAGCAGAGGTTTATCAGTGCACCTGCTGAGCATAAATATACAAAAAGGACAATTGCTTGGATTATAACAGAACAGAAAAATGCAATTTTCAAATATATAGAAACTCTATATTTGTAGACCCATACTATTACTGAAGAGTTATAAACCCTACAATGTCTTAGACAAGCTGTATAATGTGTCATGCTTATTGGTAAATAGATACACGTATCTACATATGTTTGTATCTATACATCGGTTTGGAATTTGGCCAGCTCAAAGTACAATTATTTCTGTACAAAGCAAATCTGCTAACGTGTGTCCCTATAATGAATTTCAAAATTAATAATGACTTATCTTCGAGATTAAATGTAGAGCTAATTCTGAGACGAAGACCCTATCTTTCTAGAATCACTTGCAAAGATCAAACGCAGTCGAGTGGGAGACTGAACAGAGAGAAAACAATTTATTTTTCTTCGAATCACATAGTTACAGAGAACCCTGGTCAATTCCACGGTTTTCATGGGTCGAAATCTAACCCTGGCATTGTTTACAAATTAAAACATATTATTGAAATGTCAGTGCCCTTCTATTTTTCTGCACATTACATTGGAATCACAAAGAAATGTACATTCCCATTTTGCAATACAAAAAAAAAAAAAAAAAAAAAACACAAATGTAAAAAAAAAAAAACCTAAAGAGGTTTGTTCCTTTAAACTACAATCAAGCTTTGCTTGCAAACCCCAGATAGTCCTACACCAGGTTTTATTGTATTTATTATTTACTAAAATGTATATTGAATACAGTTTCGGATTTGTTTTTGATTTAGATTGCTTTACATAAAACAAAAATAAATCATAAGTCAATCAACATAAAAGTTAGTAAAATACGAAAAACACTGATCTTTGACACATCCATCTATGGTATCTACGGAAAGGTGTGGCACAAACATTATTTTAAAGAAAGTCCCTAAGGCACTGTCACAAGAAAAACAAACAAACAATCTCATCCTAATTTTAAATTGTTTTCAACTGCCATGTACACATATTATAATTATATATCATATAATATAAAACAAAAACAACAGTTTTCAACTTAAATCTGTTTCTAAAGTTCATAAGTATGTAAATTAGCAGAAAGAAATTAAAGCACACTTATTTTTTATTAAAATAAGTAGAATTGGAAAATGTTTTATTTTTTTTAATAAAAAAAAAACAAAAAAAAAAAACCCTGTAACCTAAAAAGAGCACTTGAATAAATAAATGAATCCATAACATATAACATAGAATTACTGTAGAAAACACCCTACTATTACTAAATACTTCATAGGAAATATAAAGTGGTGATGAACTAAGCTGAAGAAGATATGAAGTACCAAATAGACAATATAAACACTATAAACTACAAAGCACTCAATAGAACTGTTCTTTATTATATTAAAACTACAACAAGTACACTTGCTGTGAATTGCCAAATGCGTTTCTTTTCATGGAAGTGTCAAGTCTATTTAGATGTTACAGCAACTAAAATGTCCTTCATCATTTTTATTATATACATACATACATCTGCAGCACTGTAAAATAAAGTCAATGTTTAAAGTGACAGTCATGACAGCCCATCAACTATAATTATCTAATGAAAGCTCAAACAATTATGGAAACAAAATATCTGATATGAAACAATTAGCAGAAGTAGCACAGGTGCTGATTATAAATTACATTAGCTCAGTTCACTTAAATGGTCAGTTTAACCACAAAAAGGACTTCAATTTAAAGTGGCACTCTAACCACAACAGCTCACTGTACTGGTTAAAGGGACACTATAGGCACCCAGGCCACTTCCAGATAAACTACAATGTTTACATTGCAGCACTAAGTCTGCCCACAGTAGCTGTCTACCAGACAGCTATTAGAGGGCTTCTTGAATTGAAATTGACCGTAGGTCCGGTATCTGACACTGGACGTCCTCAAGCTCTACATGAGGACACCCAGCTCTAATGTTTACAGGGCACGTCGGGGGGGGTGGAGTGTCAACCCAGCCCGAGGGACATCGGCGCGGTGATCAGGTAAATAAAAAAAAGGGTTTTTAACCCTTTATTTACTCAGGTGAGGGAGGCGAGGGGGAGCGATAATGCCAGGAATACAGCTTTTTTTGAACACTTTGTCACTTACATGGGTCCAGAGTCAGCAGAACAGATATGCCCAATGTATTCAACAACAGTTGGACTCTTAATAGGACAGTCTGGATTTTGTCACATTTGAAGACAGTTTATAAAAGTGATGATTTAAATAGAATAAATTGGCTATAAAAGCATCTCCATGGCTGTCACTCCACAGAGCTAAAATAAGTGACCCAAACGTTAGGCTACTGTGAACCTGCTTTTCCCACTTCTTAACCCCTTAAGGACTGAGCCAAATATACACGTTTTTATCAAAACAAAACCTGGAATTTTAGGGTCAGTTCAACCGTAATTCACCTCTTTCATATTAAGTGCACCCACACTTATTATATATTTTATTCAGGAAAAATAGGGCTTTCATTTAACATCCAATATTTAGCTATGAAACATAATTTAATATGAATAAAATATATATATAAAAAAAAAAAAAAAAAAGAAATTAAGAAATTTTTATTTTTTTAGTTCTGCAACTGTGAATGTCATAATACTGTTTGCTTTTACTGCAATAAAATACACATCTGAAATGTGTGACTGCCTGCCTGCCTGTTTGTGTGTGTGTGTATGAGTGTGTGACTGTCTGCGTGTGTGACTGCCTGTATGTATGTGTGTGTGTGTCTGCCTGTGTGCGGCTGTCTACCTGTCTCTGTGTGTGTGTGGATGTCTGCCTCTGCGTGTGTGCGCGTGCATCTGCGAGTGAGTGAGCTTCTGTATGTGTGCGCCTGCTAGTGAGTGAGTGTGTGTATGTGTGTGTGTGCGTGCTAGTGAGTGAGCTTGTCTGTAGGGATCGTGTGTGTGGGTGTGTTAGTGAGCTTGTCTGTGGGGAGCATGGGTGTGTCTGAGCCTGTCTGTGGTGAGCATGTGTGTGCAGTGAGCTTATTTGTAGTAAGCATGTGTGTGATCGTGAGCTTGTCTGTAGTGACCATATGTGTGTCAGCTTGTTTGTAGTGAATCTGTGTGTTAGTGAGCATGTGTGTGTCAATGGGCTTGTCTGTAAGGAGAGTATTTGCGCATCGGTGAGATTGTCTTTGGGGAGCGTGTTTGTGACAGTGAGCTTGTCTGTAGTAAGCTTGTGTGTGTATCAGAGTTTGTCTGTACTAAATTTGTGTGTAACCTTGTCTGTGTGTGGCATTGAGATTGTCTGTCAATTAGCCTATTTGTGTGCATCAGTAAGATTGTCTGTGTCTGCATGTGAGTATGCTTTACTGTATAATTTAATTACCCTGAAAGGAACAATATTTTGAATTGAAAAAAAATGGACGTCGTAGCACGCACGCCGTCCTTAAGGGGCTAATGAGTGGTAATAGCAGCTACAAGACAGAGGCTTTTTTAATGAGAAACCTCTGATTGGTGTATTCCTTAGTACAGATTGAAAGTGTGTGTCAGAGAAAAGGGGAAGGGATTGCAAAAGCTGTAGATCGCAGATCTGCAACTTTTACAAGCTTTGTTTTTGTACGATACCCCCTCCCCCATTCAAAAATTATTTTAATTTCACTGGAGTATTCCCTTAATGATGGGATGGCACAAGAAGAGTCCTGGCATCATACACATCACAGTGTAATTTACTTAAGTGGTTTTGGTGATAATTCTGCCCCTGTAGTTGCTTTGCTCAGATTGATGCAGATTAAATTAAAAGCACATTATTTCTGCAGCCCTAGCCACAACCCCCAGCTGTCAATCATAGAGCCTCACAAAACACTTCCTTAAAGAATATTCAAGTTCTGTCCATATCTGAAGATCCACATTAGCACACCAACAGGGTTATACACCAAAGTGAGAACTGTCATAAATCCAAAGCTCATTTAACTTCACAGCAAAAATAGCTGAACTCCATCCAAGTCAGCTATGCTTTCAGTTAGGCTACTCTGCCTTAAAATTTGAAATTTGAATTCCCAATAATTATTTCTTTCTTTAGTTACTAACCCTGCAAGTGTGGTACTCCAATTGCGGTGTTTAGGAACTGCTGACTTTTTTCCTGGGGGTTCTCCTGTAAGGCATTCTAACCCCCTGGTACTTGCCAGCAGTCTCCTGTGTGAGATTAGATAAGGATCTCACAGGAAGACAGACTAATTCATCATACCCCTCCTCAACATGGTGGGGCATTGCTTGTCATGTGCTGTCCAACAATATTAAAAAAAAAAAAAAAAAAAAAGCAGCATACAAATATTTTGCAGGCAAGTGAAAAAAAAAAAAAGGAAACTGAAAGAGCACAGCCTGTCCCAAAATGAACAGCACTTTTCATGGCATGCCCAACTGTTTAAAAGTATTTTATTCTTCGTATCTGCATTTTTAAACTGTTAGGCAGCAAATGGAAAGGGCTGCCATGACAAAAAAGTTTTTTTTTTTGTTATAATTAAAAAAAACAAAAAAAAAACGCAACTATGTGGACAAGGAAAAAACAATTGTTTATCTTGCCAATCAAAAGTTATGCAGCTAAGGCATGGTTTTAGGCACTTAGAAAGCATTAAAAAGAAGTATATGCATTTTTACCACTTATCTGTGTACATAAAAATTTATGTATTTAGTAACTCTTTAATTACGGTTAGTTAACTTCTCTAGTTATCATGGAAAACGTAAGAATGCGTATACTTAGTAGTTTGAACCAAACACAGGTGTGAATTATAACTTATTATACTCAGAATTTAAGCAAAGTGTACAAAAACTACAAAACAATCAGCAGTACCCCATTTAATTAATTTATATGTTGACTGCTTCAAATGAATCACGTGCCCTTACAATTAAATAACTATTACTGCATGTGTCTGTCCAGACTCAGAGCTTCCCTGCTGCAGGGTGGGGTTGGACCAGAGACAGGTATAAGGAAGGATCTATGCTACAAACACGTTCCTACAAGCCCCACTCTAGATCAGAGTGATAGCTGCCCCCATCCTGTAACAATTCGGTCATTTAGAATCCTGGTCTGGATGGGGGGATGGGGGGGGAATACAAGTTTCATAGGAGAGGAGAACTGAGCCTCTGTATGAAGCACACAAACAGTCCCATGGGGAGCTGCACTCACCATTAACAACAGTAACAGACGTCCTCCTCCAGCAGGAATCCAAGGCATGGTTAACAACAGTGGCCAAACTCTGTGCTGTCTGTTTCCTGATCCAATAACTTCTGATAGGTGAACCAAGACCTGCCTGGGGACCACACACAGTACCCCAGGTGGGAAGAAGACCTGGTCTCTGCACTGGAGTCCCAAGAGTACAAAATCACCGATGCAGAAAATGGAGACGCCTGTACAACAGAGGAGGGGAAAGGTGTACTGACTGGGGGGAGGGAGACCAGGCACAGAAGTAGAGGGGAGGTATCAGCTTGGAAGGGCTGGGTTGCTCTATGTCCTTTCACTCTTTCCTTGTTTTACAGCTGTAGGCAAACAATGTGACGAATAAGAACTCTACCCAACCCCACCGGTCACCATGATGTCATTAACGTGTTATTAGGTATTCCAGAAACTTGATCACAGATATCAGTGTTTACATTTTGTTTATTGTTGGTATGCTTTGTGACTGCATGCTGATAACACTGACTAGGTAGCCACCTTTATGTTGGTAGATATGGACAGAAGGATTTTACAGTTTTTAGTTGTACGTTTTCATTACCTATCTTTAATATTTGTACACCGTGATGTACTTTTTGGTTTTTTTTTCTTTTATGTATAATCCTTTTGTTTTATAGAGGAAATGTCAATTTAAAACATTTAGAATTGTTAATTTCATTCTGATTTATTTTTCATCTTTGAAATCTGAAACCAACTTCAGGGTTGGTATATACAAAGTTGGGTAATATATTTGTTTAACCGTTTATTTAATGATGTGATTGTTTTATGTTTTTGCCTTGAATTTTTG
The DNA here is from genome assembly GCA_933207985.1 of Pelobates cultripes. NCBI lineage: Eukaryota > Metazoa > Chordata > Amphibia > Anura > Pelobatidae > Pelobates > Pelobates cultripes. Next base: position 250,538,307 of record OW240915.1, on the reverse strand, counting down.
TGATACATTTCTGCTTACCTGCCATGGAGATCTTTAAAACGCCCCTTCTGGTACTCTATCCAGCACGACTCCTGGTTTCTTTAAAAGAAAAAGGAAAAAGAAATATAGTATATCCTTCCTTGTAAAAGATTTTATAAATAATCTGCCTTTTATTTAATATAGGTATCCTGTTTTAGAATGGCGTACTGGACGGAGGCGGACGTCATCTGTGCTGTAACGTTCTGAACAAGCAATAATGCACAGATTGCAGACATGCAGTTTGGAGCTTGTAATCATACACGGAACTGGGACGTACAGGTCCTGATCTCCTCTATTAAATGGGAGTTGAACTACTGAGAAGAAACTGCTTTGTTTTTATTAGTGGCCTTTGAATTGGCTTCCGTTTGGGACTCTAACTACGCCTAATCTCAGGCAGCACTGGGAAATGTATGTAGAGAACTTCCCTTAACCACTTCACTACTCTAACACTAGGCAGTATTCCCAATGCTTCCCTAACACTAACCATTTACTACCTGCATTACATTAAAGGGTTACTCCACGCACCATGACCATTCAATGATTTAATTTGACATGGTGCCAGGAGTCTGCATGTGCAACATTTTACTTTGAAATGCTGCACATAGAGAAATTAATCCTGATTGTTTAACTCCAGGATGGTTAATATCGCTTCTGTTCAAACTAGGGATGTGCATGATGAAAAAAATTTGGATTGTAAATTCGGGTAAGAAAAAAATATTTGGCACTTCGGTACTTCTGAAATTTGGTACTTTGGCAATTCGGGACTTCAGAATTTGGAACATCTGTAGGGCACCCTACCATAACCGAACCCCTAATCCTACCCTAACCCTGTCATCATTCACATAATTTTCCCTCCCTCTCTTGTTTTGCCACTTTTCAGAAATCCGGAGCACTTTGGAAATTCGGCAATTCGGTTCAGCACTTCTGAAACTCGGCACTTCGGACATTCAGAAGCATCCGAATTGCCCAAAATTTGTCCAAATTTACATTCGGACTAAAACTAATTGCACATTCCTTGTGCAAACCATAATGTTTTCATTCTAGCGCCCATCAGCCCTTCCTCTTCACTTCATTTCCAGTCTGAGGCTTCAATCAGGACTACACGGACCACTAGCTATGTATTCACAAAAGAGAGTGAAAAAATATATGTATCTTTCTCACACCATTTTTTGAAGGGGGGACTACTTCTTTATTTAAACCTTGGTCTGGAATGGAAGTGTAGGGGCAGAGCTGAGGGCCCTGCATTTAAGACTTTGGGATTAAACTGCTTGTTAATTTTTTAATCCCTGTAGACAAATCAGCTCCCGGGATTTTATCGAACCATTGCAACTTAAATCCGATGAATTGCGCTCGGTTATAGATGGCAAGTTTTTCAGTTGCAATCATGGGTGCTTTTTAACAAAATATCCGTATAATGTCCAAATCAAGTTAAAGTATGTTCTTTAACCCTTTAAGGACCAAACTTCTCGAATAAAAGGGAATCCTGACATGTCATGTGTCCTTAAGGGGTTAAATACATATAGCAAATACAAAAAGATAAGTCCTGCGCTCACTCCCATCACTCCTGGGCAGCAGCAACGACCAGAGTACACATCAGAGTAAAAACAAAAAAAAAGTTACCTGTGCTCCCTCCTTAATCCCTATGTATATTTAAACAAATGGAGGTTATTTAGTTACTCCAATGGCCACTGGAGGGAATGCCCGCCTGCCAACATCAAGGCAGACCCCGCCTAGACGGGTCCTACACTGACCCTTCACCTTGATTCCTCGAGCCTCTGGCAAAAATATCTCGAATGAGATAGAGAGGGGTATTTTTTTTATATATATATATACCCCTATATACTTATTAACTCTTAAGAGGGAACACATGGGATGGGCGGCAGCATTGTAACAAAGCTGTGTGATACAAAAAGTGAATACAAATACAAAAAGAAAAGTCCTCCGCCCACTCCCATCACTCCTGGGCGGCCGCAACGACCACAGTACACATCAGCTCCAATACATATAGTAAAAACCAAATACACATAGCAATGTGGCAAGATGTTACCGATACTGTATCACTATGAAGAGATCTTGTTGAAATATTAAACTCTGTAGATTAGCTGCATTTTATAGATTTATTTTTAAACAGATCTAGAGTGTGAGGCACGTTTGTTAGTGAGATACTTTGCATAGTGATACAGTATCAGAATATATATTTTTACTTGATTTGGACATTGTATGTTGTTGACTTGAGTAATTACGCTCTGAACTTTGGTTAGGATCTGTGTAGCACCTTAGCACATATATATCCCGTTACTTTAAAGTTGATTACTTGAGTGTGGTATGGTCACCTTCTGTTGAGCTAATCTTGGCACCCCTACATTAATTTTTTTGAACTTATATTTGCTATATTTTTGGCTTTTATTTGCTTATTTTTGCATATCAATATATTTAATAAAATAATGGAGACATAACAAAAATCAAGGACAAAGAACTTAACAAGAAAAATAATCAGTAAAACCAAATACATAGAGAACATTATATGAATGTGGATATAGGTTGGAGTTATTTACTGGTAACTGTTCTGGTAAAGTGATAGCCTGGTATAATTAAAGGAGAGCCATGCATTTCTGCAGTTTGCCATCATCACAATGTGTGGATTCTGTTTTACCAGGCATCTGATTGGTCCATCCTTCACTAATTACTAATTAATACAATATGGCTATGGTCTTTGTTCCTATATATCTTGTCTGACATATTATTTTGGTGAAATGAACACTAAATCCATTAAGTCCTTAACATCATTTTTTTTTTTACTTGAGTTATCTTGTAAGAATATGTACACATATATTTTTGTAGCCAAACTATTAGCCAATTACCTCCGGCAGTTCTACCGTTGTATGCAAAATAATAGCAAGGTCCCATAAATGGAAAGTGTTAATACATGCCTTGCCAGCAAATCACTGCAGTGTCAGCATTCTAGCACCGAAACAAGTTTCAGTATGTACATCCACATACTTGACTTCCATTGATAAATGCAGACAGACTGTACACTCTCATCGATGACTCATTTTCTAGGACTTGGACAGTCTTCATCTTCCTTTAGATGGCCAGTCACCACCTATAGTAAAAAGCAGACGTAAGAGCATTGTGGTAGATGTTATTGCAAATTTAATAGCAGAAAGTGGAATATCCAGATTTAAAAAAAAAAGTACATTTGTTGCCTTTAACAGACAATCACTGACAAAGCCGAGGATTTAAAAATCATCGCTTGTAGAGCTCCATCTGAGAAGCTACATTTATATTAGGAATATAACTACCCTAATATCATGCCAGACTGAGACTGATAGAAAGCCAGTGTATTAACTCTATGGTAATCGGATCTTAATACTTAAACAAGTTTGAAGGCCTTCTCTCCAATGAGACCCTTTAAATCAACTCCTGCCCTCTGTTGCATAGTTTTCTGCGCAAGGAGAATGGATGGGTTCACAGTTCCAAGCATTAATGTGATGCCATGCATATATAATTATGCAAATTATCATGGCAGGTATAGTTTCAAGAAAGGTGGCATATGACATGTGGTATAGGCAGCACTGATGAGAGGTGTGTGTCCTCAAGGACACGGACATGTAACCCAGTTACACCCCCTTACAAAACATGCATGACTCCTCTTCTACTTTTATTGCTCTGCCAGAACAAAGAATTATGGGAGATGCAGTCCAACTATGGGTGTATACCATAGGTGGGACCAAATCATTAGCATGCCATTTTATATAATTATGAAACAGAGTCTGACTTAAGCATCATTGTTGGACCACGTGTCAGTAACTGTGTACCGACCAAGGTACAAGGACAGGGTGTGCAGCAGATGTGCTGTGGATCTAAAATACCTCATTCTGCCTTGCAGAAATATTAAAATCTCTCTTGAAAACAGCACCATTTTTTCTTGACTATCCGTGTGAATTCTGCTTAAAATTTTATATTTCTTTACTTTGTGCAAATATTATTTTTGCACTTTTATTGTGCTACTACTGGATATTTTTCTCATCATCTTTATTGTAGTTCTGCAAATTAAACATGACACCATATACATAGGGATATCACATATATTAACAAACTTGAGTCTTGTAGGACTCAATAGAACTGTCCACATAAGCAATTCATTGCCAAGAACTTACCGATGATATGATCATCCAGAGTTTCATAGAGGGTGCTGAGCACAATGATTAAAGCTAATCTCTACAAAGTAGTTGTAGAGTTGAGAGAGGTGCCAAGTATAAAGTCTGGTTTTACCCGGTAAGATCCCAGCTCAATTTCTCCATAGATTCAGAGAATTTTTGGTCATGGCGAGGAATAAAACCGGGACAGGTGCAGGTGAGGTGGGAGCCATTATAATTGTGTAATGCTGAGGGGATGCATAATATCTTAAATCGAGGTTGATCTTAGTAGAGAAATTGTTCAAGCAAGAGCAGTTGGTACATAATAGGTTTTTAAATCTGGGACAACCAAATCCCCCAAGCGTTTAGGCATCCAAAATGTCTTGTGGGACACTAAGGACTGGCGCCTCACCCAGATACAGCTATTTACCAAGGAATGTTAACACTTAAGAATGCAGGTCAGAATAGCCAAAGGTATTGTAAGAAAAAAACTATAGAATAATTGGTGAAATGGACATCTTAAAAACATTAATTCTTCCTAACCATTAGACTTCCAATTTACCCCAAATAGTTGACTGTAATTTAATAAAAAGGCTGTTGGTGGTTGACTATGGACATAGCATGTATGGTTTTTGTTAACTGGATACCGGGATTAGTTAATGAGTTGGCTTTCCAGTCAAAATCATATTTTATTTTTAAGTTGACTGTACAGACCTTTGAAATACAAATAAAAAGTGTGTGAGCCTTACTAAGGTTATTTTCCTAAAATTAATCTTTGCCATATTCTCCCAGGAGTGTCATCAGCTGCGGAAGATCGAACCCAGGATTTGAAAGGTTTAAGATGATATCATCAGTGAACAAAGCTAATTTGTAAGTCGTTGAGGCTTTAACTAAGCCAGTTATGTGGTCTTTTTCTTTTATTTTATATACCAATGGTACCAAAGCTAATATTTAAATTAAAAGGGACTAGGGACACCCTTGTTTAGTACCATTACATTACAAGATAAAAACTTGTGATAAAATGCCAGTTAGAGATCTATAGACCTATTTCATTAATCAACCTTGACATAAAAATATATTCTAAGATTTTAGCACATAGATTAAATTTGGTAATTTCAAATCTAATCATCCTGATCAAGTAGGATTTGTGGTGGTCAGTCAGGAAAGGACAATACCCGCAGAGCCATTAACATCATTGATGAGATCCATCTCAGAAAAATTCCATCTCTTATTATGGTGCTTGACGCCGAAAAGGCGTTTGATAGAGTAAAATTGAGATTTTTGGCATAGACCCTGCGGATATTTGGACTCACTGGTCGGTTTGCACATTTGACTATAAGGTTGTAAACAGTTCCCAGTGCGAGGATTATGGGCCCTTTCCTTAGCTCTATGAGTCTTGAAATACTTAATGGCACGCGTCAGGGCTGTTCACTTGCTCCCCTTCTCTATGTCCTCACAATTGAAATACTGGCTCCTTTGCTGAGAAAACATAGACTATTATAGGAAACCACTCCTCTTAGCCAGTGTGGTAGTTGCTTAATCAGCGTAGAGAGAGAAAGAGCTTAGCATATGGCTCATGGAGTCTTCAGCCTTCTAGTCGTCATCATCAGGGTCTCCTCATTTTATTTGGCAGTTTAATAGGACAATCGCACCTCAAGGAGCCGCCTTAGGCAGGCCTGTAGGTTGTGGTAGCATGCTCTCCTGCCAATGCTCCAATGAGACAACACAAAGCTTCTCCATGTGTCCCTCTGCATGTGCTGTGCTATCTCCCAGGTCTTTGAGCTCCTTATGAAGATTTGCTGTTATTGACTTAGTCTGTTTGCAGCATAGCCATTAAAGATTGGAGCATTTTACGTGGTTTGCGTTTTGTATCAGGTAGTTGGGTGGAAAGGTCGAGCTCCGAAGCCATATCAGAAAAAAAAAACAGGCTTTCAAGAGGTTTACTCGCCATATGTTTCCATGGTTATGTTACAGATATTTGCTCTTCTGCAGATTTTTGAGGCTTGTATGTAGACTTTAAGGGTAAGCACCCAGGTGTCAAAGACACCACTCAAATAGGTTGCTAGGCTTGGTATATTGCGGAGCACAACTAACATGTGACCCTTTGCCATGATGGTCAAGACATGCCCTCTCACTACTATGCTATATTAAAGTCAGTTCATTAAAATTTAAATTTCTAGCTTCATATAGCATGGAAAAACTTCTTATTAAAGTAATTTGATGATAAATATTATCATGTACATAGCTTCAAAAGGCTGTGTATAAGCTTCTAGACTATGGGATTCCCAGGAGGAAGTTTACCATTTAACTGCAGTATAATTGAGCCCAGTGTACTATGTCCTTTGCAATAAGCTGTTCATCCTTTGGGAAACATTTTTGATAATTTGGCGCTTCCCTCTATCCATGTAAAGCAAGCTCTAATGTTATGCACACAAGACGATGGTTGTCCTCCTACACAAAATAAAGCTAACTGTTAAACTGGTAACAGAAAAAAGTCCTTTTTTATACAAATTACTTTTGGAATATCTCACCAGCAATAAACAAGATTGGCTCTGAGACAAACTCTTCCAGTTAAACTAATTGACTCAATACTATAAAATAGCATTTAATGCTGCACCAAGTTATTGCAGAAAAATAGAAGGTAGTCTTTTATGCCGAGAGCCATTAACTGTAGGGCAGAAATGTTGCTGAACACTGTACATTTTTTATATTTCACCCAAGAGGTAGTGAGAGGCGTGAGAGTTATCTAGTCTGTCTGATCTATGTCTCATCATACCAGATTCACTCAGAACCTCTAAGCAGTGGTAAAGAATGTAGTGTTATTATATATATCAGTGATTATTCTGTTTTTATAATGATGTGTTGAATATCATTCTGTAAAATAGCAATACTGTTGTTTGGTGTGGCTTTCAGTTTTCATTTAGTGGGCTAGTTTAATCATATGCTATAATGCTAGTGCACACAACCAGAAATATTAGAAGCTAACAAAAAGTAACTAGCCACCTGATGATGTCACTCCAGTAAATGCTAGTAAAGCATTCAAGTGTGCAGCTGAAGTAAGAACATGCACAAAAATAAAGCTAAGCCTGGTGTAGTCAGGGTCGTCTTTAACGCAGGGAAAACGGGGCAGCTGCCCCGGGCCCAGTTGCTCCTGGAGGGCCCCAGAGCAGGTGCCCTGTGGGCCCCACAATTTGTGCAGCACCCATGGACACTAAGGTAGCCCTGCACACTAAGGAGGTCCCACAGACGTACTGACACACACAAAAACACACATACATACTGACAGACACTGTCAGACATATTGACACACACAGACATACTGGCACACACACACATACATACTGTGTGTGTCCATATGTCTGTCTGTTAGTGTGTGTTTCAATATGTCTGTGTGTGTCAATATGTCTGCCAGTGTATGTCTGTATGTGTCAGTATGTCTGTGTGTGTGTCAGTACGTCTGTCAGTATATGTGTCTGTGTGTGTTTCAGTATTTCTGTTAGTATATGTCTGTGTGTGTCAGTATGTCTCTGTGTGTGTATGCCTGTATGTATGTATGTATGTGTGTCTGTGTGTGTCAGTATGTCTGAATGTGTGTCAATAGGTTTGCCAGTGTATATTTGTGTGTCAGTATGTCTGTTTGTGTCAGTATGTATCTGCAAATGTGTCAATATGTCTGTCTGTGTGTGTATGTGTCAGTATGTCTGTAAGTGTATATGGCTGTGTAAGTATGTTTGGAATTTCTCTACTTTAGTTCCCCCACAGCATTGGGGTGAAAAGTGTGATTGGGGGGTTGGGTGCCCAGGGGACGAAAGAAAATGCTTTGCCCAGGGTCCTATTCATATTATAGATGGCCCTGGGTGTGGTAGTTGCATGATCAGATACCTTCTGATCAGACTCAAGTTAAACTAAAAACTCACTACTGTTTCACAAGTCGGTAAAACGTGCTGCCACATTCATGCAATACTCTCAATTTATAATTACTTATCTTCTTTTGATGCAGTGCATGCTTATACCTTCATGTACACACAGATCACATGCAAATGATTACATTACATTGGAAAACCAGACTTTACCTTCCATTTAAAGGAACACTCTAAGCACCATAACCACTACAGCTTTATATGGTGGTTATGTCGCCAAAAGTGTCCAGTTGCAACTCGCCCCAGTTGTAAGTAGTCAAACCAGTTTTGAATGGTTTGACTTCTCACCTGAGGTGAGCAGCTGATGCTTAATAGCTTTTGGCTCTATGGCAGTAGTAGTGAAAGCAGGGAATGGTGCCCACAGACCTCAGGCAAGAAGTCAAAACATTCAAAAATAGTTTGACTACATACAATTTGAAGTGCCAGTGCAATATTGACACCATAACCACTATTGTTGTGGTTATGATACTTGGAGTGTACCTTTAATGTGAATAAATAAAATTGAGGTTTGGTTTGGAAAAAACTAACAGAGTTAAATTTGGGTTGGTTATTATAATTTTCCAATATCCAAAAGTTATAGTTCAATTTTAATACCCATTTTAACAGTTTAAGTTGCGTATGTCTGCCAGTATAAACATACTTTCTAATAAATGTAGAAATACATAGTAGTACTTCCTCTTTGCTAACAGTGCATTGCCCTTATGTACTATGAAATGATTTGCTTCACAAATCTAACAGGAGTGTTTGTATACTTTGCCTATCGCTGTAACACACCCTGTCCAGATGGCTAAGGAAGGACATCTCAAATATTCTTTAACTATTTCAGCTTCTTCACTTGTTTTCAATCCTTGGTTAACCCCTACCATACTAGAACTTTATATTTGCTGGGGTCCTCTGTCCAAATTTGTTAATCATGAAAGCTTTACTAGTTACTCTAGAACAAAAAGCTTGGTAAGAGAAAATGTAGTATTTAATTACACCCCATATGTAGTTACAAATACAATCTTATAGAAAATCATAAATTGCTGTTTAGTATACTTAATATAAATTATTGTAATTGTAGACCAGATCGGCCCAAATTTGGATGAATTTAATTTTGGAACTAAACAAACCTCCAAGACCAGCGTGCAGATACTTGTGTTAGTGCATGTGTGTGCACATATCTACCCTCTGTCTTAGCCACACTTAAAAGAAGTATTGCTTATAGGTTTCCTTTCACACCATTCAGTTTTAGAACATCCTGTCTAAACATTGACATATAGATTTGTATACAATGTAACAAATACTTGCAAGACAGCACATTGTTTTGCAATGCATAAAGTACACATAGAGCACTCCAGTAGTTAATCCAATGCAGGAAAGTAAAATTCACTTTTAATTTCTGCGACTCAGAGGACTTTCACATTTTACATTTCACCTACAACAGTTAGAAACATAGAAACATAGAATGTGACGGCAACACCAGATAAGAACCATTCGGCCCATCTAGTCTGCCCAATTTTCTAAATAATTTCATTAGTACCTGGCCCTATCTTATAGCTAGGATAGCCTTATGCCTATCCCACGCATGCTTAAACTCCTTCACTGTGTTAACCTCTACCACTTCAGCTGGAAGGCTATTCCATGCATCCACTACCCTCTCAGTAAAGAAATACTTCCTGATATTATTTTTAAACCTTTGCCCCTCTAATTTAAGACTATGTCCTCTTGTTGTGGTAGTTCCTCTTTTAAATATAGTCTCCTCCTTTACTGTTGATTCCCTTTATGTATTTAAATGTTTCTATCATATCCCCCCTGTCTCGTCTTTCCTCCAAGCTATACATGTTAAGTTCCTTTAACCTTTCCTGGTAAGTTTTATCCTGCAATCCATGAACCAGTTTAGTAGCCCTTCTCTGAACTCTCTCTAAAGTAGCAATATCCTTCTGAAGATACGGTCTCCAGTACTGCGTACAATACTCCAAGTGAGGTCTCACCAGTGTTCTGTACAATGGCATGAGCACTTCCCTCTTTCTACTGCTAATACCCTATACAACCAAGCATTCTGCTAGCATTTCCTGCTGCTCTATTACACTGTATGCCTACCTTTAAGTCATCAGAAATAATCAACCCTAAATCCCTTTCCTCAGATGTTGAGGTTAGGGCTCTATCAAATACTCTGCCCTTGGGTTTTTACGTCCAAGATGCATTATCTTGCACTCAGAGGCGTACCTAGAGCATTTGGCACCTGGGGCGGATCCTGTGCTTGGCACCCCCACGCCCAAAAACCTGTAAAAAATGTTAAAGGTTTTCTTTTTTTTTTACAATTTGTAAACTTTGCAAAACCGCTGTCAGCCCCTCCTACAAAACCCTTGTCCTGCCCCACCCCCTCCTACAAAACCCCTGTCCTGCCCCCTTCTACAAATCCTGTACTGCCCCGTCTACAAATCCCCCGCAACCCCCTTCCACAAATCCCCTTTATGCTTATAAAGACTCCTGTCCCAATACAAAACCCCTGCCCCCTTCTACAAAATCCCTGCAGCCCAACACACACATTTACAGGCAGACAGTCACACACTCAGTTACAGGCAGACAGTCACACACAGACAGTCACACGCACACAGTCACACATGCAGTCACAGACAGTGATGCACACAGTTACAGGCAGACAGTCACATATACATTGACCCACACACATGACAGCAGCAGTCACATGCACACAGTCACAGACAGTCACACACGGTTACAGGCAACATCAAACAGTCACAGGCAGAAACACACACAGTTATAGGCAGACAGTTACACACACAGTAAGTTACAGGTAGTCACACACAGTTACAGACAGACAGTCACACACACAGTTACAGACAGACAGTCACATATACAGTCACTCACACACACAGTCACAGGCAGAGAGTTACACACACACATACAGGCAGACACACACACACAGAGTTACAGGCACACAGTCACATGCAGACAGTCACACATACAGTCACAGACAGTCATGCACACAGTTACAGGCAGACAGTCACATATACATTGACACACACACACGACAGCTGCAGACAGTCACATGCGCACACACAGTCACAGACAGATATTCACACACTGTTACAGGCAACATCAAACAGTCACAGGCAAACAGTCAGGCAGACAATTACACACACAGTCAGTTACAGGTAGTCACACACAGTCATAGCCAGACAGTCACGACACAGTTACAGATAGACGGTAACATATATAGTCACTCACAGTCAAAGGCAGAGAGTTACACACACACACACACACACAGTTACAGGCAGACAGTAACACACACACACACACACACACATAACACACACAAAGTTACAGGCAGACAGTTACACACACAGTTACAGGCAGACAGTCTAACACACACACACATATACACACACACACACACACACACACACACAGTTACAGGCATACAGTTACACACACACACACACACAGTTACAGGCAGACAGTTACACACAGAAAGTCACACACACACATACACACACACATACACAGACACACAGTCACACGGTCACACACACAGACACACACTCTTACTTACAGACAGTGGGCTGGAGGGGGACTGGATTCCCTGAAGTCCTTCTCTGAAGCCTGTGGAGAAGCAGAGATTCCATCTTGCTGCACCTCCTAACAGCAGTGGGTAAGGGCCATATTAAGCCCTGCCCCTGCGGCCGGTTTGGCTCCGCCCCTGGTTTTGCTTAGCTCGGCCCCCCACTTTTTCTCCATGCGGCCAGTTCAGCAGCTGTTTGCTTGTGTGAGCTGTTCTGGCCGCACGGCATCCTAACTGCCATGGGGAACTGTGCGGCCATAGCTCACACAGCCCCCTCCAGCACCCAGACCAGGGTCATGGCACTCCCCACCCTGGTGGCACCCGGGGTGGACTGCCCCCTCTGCCCCCCTTTAGTACGCCACTGCTTGCACTTATCCACATTAAATGTCAGTTGCCACAACTCTGACCATTTTTCTAGTTTACCTAAATCATTTGCCATTTAGCTTATCCCTCCTGCAACATCAACCCTGTTACATATCTTAGTATCATCAGCAGAAAGACATACCTCACCATCAAAACCTTCTGCAATATCACTAATAAAAATATTAAAGAGAATGGGTCCAAGTACAGATCCCTAAGACCATGCTTTGAATATACTCCTTTGACTACAACCCTCTGTTGCCTGTCACTCAGCCACTGCTTTACCCATTCTACAATACTGGAATCCAAACTTAACGATTGCAGTTTTTTGATAAGTCTTCTATGTGCAACAGTGTCAAAAGCCTTACTGAAGTCTAGGTAATCAATGTCTACTGCACCACCCTGAGCTATTATATTAGTTACCCAATCAAAAAAATCAATAAGATTAGTTTGGCATGATCTCCCTGAAGTAAACCCATGTTGTCTCTGATCTTGAAATCCATGTGATTTTAGATGTTCAGCAATCCTATCCTTTAACATGGTTTCAATTAATTTTCCCACTATTGAAGTAAGGCTTACTGGCCTATAGTTGCCCAACTCCTCCCTACTAACTTTCTTGTGAATGGGCACAACATTCGCTAACTTCCCCTCTTCTGGGACTACTCCTGTTAACAATGATTGGTTAAATAAATATGTTAATGGTTTTGCTAGTACACCACTAAGATCTTTTAATACCTTTGGCTGTAGTCCATCAGGTCCCATTCACTTATTTGTCTTTACTTTTGACAGGTGAAATAGAACCTCTTCCTCTGTAAACTCACATGTAACATATGACTCACTTGTCCTTTTTCCCTTTCCTTCATTTTCATCTGTAAATACTGAACAAAAATATTCATTGAGACAGTCAGCTAGACCTTTATCCTCTTCTACATACCTTCCTTCTTTTGTTTTTAATCTAACTAATCCTTGTTTAACATACAGTTTCACATACAACTGTAAAAAAAAATCATTATTTTCATTCGTATGATTCTAAACAGAAGTTAAAAGTGACTTTCTTCTGTTTCTATTTACATGAATAGTACACTATATACAGTGTATGTACGTATATATATATATATATAGCCATAAGTTCCATGACTGCACTCCAGGGATTGTAAAGTAGATTTTATTTATATATAGCAATTACAAAAAATCAACGTTTCAGTTTATCACCTAAACTTTCATCAGAATTATATGTGTATTGCAGTACAGTGACACTGAGTTCAGTTGACTGAATTTGACAAAATAGAATGGTATTTTGTCATTCAAAATTGGTTCACAACCACTGGCGTACATATAGGGGTCACTGCTGCGACTGGGCCCGTCACTCCAGGGGGCCCGGCCGCCCTGCAGACCCCTGTGACCGGGTGCCCACCATCATCATTTGCGGTCTCGGCTCACTCTGCAATCCGCTGGGGCCGCATGTTAAGGTGCCCATCTGTGGCCCATGCTCTCAGGGCCACACGCAGTGGCGTACACATGACCCATGGGGCCCGGTGCGAAAATTGATCCGTGGGCCCCCCCCGCGCGCGGGCCGCAACACATGACAGTGGGCACCTGGTCGCAGGGGTTACAGGGCTGCGACCCCTGTGACCGCGGTATGTACGCTAGTGCATGCAGATGCACACACACTTAAAGGACCACTCTAGGCACCCAGACCACTTCAGCTTAATGAAGTGGTCTGGGTGCCAGGTCCAGCTAGGGTTAACCCATTTTTTCATAAACATAGCAGTTTCAGAGAACTGCTATGTTTATGAATGGGTTAAGCCTTCCTCTATTTCCTCTAGCGGCTGTCTCATTGACAGCCGCTAGAGGCGCTTGCGTGCTTCTCACTGTGATTTTCACAGTGAGAGCACGCCAGCGTCCATAGAAAAGCATTATGAATGCTTTCCTATGTGACCGGCTGAATGCGCGTGTGCGCATACAGCCGACTCGGAGGAGGAGAGCTCTCCGCCCAGCGCTGGAAAAAGGTAAGTTTTACCCCTTTTCCCCTTTCCAGAGCTGGGCGGGAGGGGGCCCCTGAGGGTGGGGGCACCCTCAGGGCACTATAGTGCCAGGAAAACGAGTATGTTTTACTGGCACTATAGTGGTCCTTTAAAGGACCACTACAGACACCCAGATCACATCAGCTCAATGAAGTTGTCTGGGTGTCAGGTCCCTCTAGTTTTAACCCTGCAGCTGAAAACATAGCAGTTTCAGAGAAACTGCTATGTTTCACTGAGGGTTAATCCAGCTTCTAGTGGCTGTCTCACTGACAGCCGCTAGAGGAGCACACTGAACGTCCATAGGAAAGCATTGAGTAATGCTTTCCTATGGGCGGTTTGAATGCGTGCGCGGTCTCATTCGGGGCTGAGAGGCTGAGGGATCCCCAGCGCCAGCACTCAGTGCTTCCTCTTCAGCTCCCTCGCGCGCAGCGTAGGGATGCCGGCGCCGGAAGATGACGTCATCTTCCGGCTCCGGTATCAGTGCGGTGCGCGAGGGAGCTGAAGAGGAAGCAGTGAGTGCTCCCTCGCGCGCCCGCCTGCCCGACCGGCCACCCGCCCAGGAGTGTGTATGTGACACCAGGGCCAGCCTCGGGGGGCCCTGGGATGGTCGGCTCCTGGGCCCCCCAGGGGAAGAGGCTGGCCCTGTGGCTACATACCGGGTCGCAGGGGCGGCCGGGCCCCCTGGTGGGCCGAGCCCGGTCGCGGCCGCGACCCCTGCGACCCTTGTACGTACGCAACTGGCTATGGATTTTCAGGGGGTCCGGTCAGCGCTTTAACAGTACGACCGGGTCCCCTTTGATGAGAATTTCACACGCTGGGAGGAAGTGACTCCCCGTCACTCTTTCCAACTATTAATGAGAACCCGCGCGGGAGGAAGCAGAGGGAGTAAGAGTGGGAACTCTAACTCCCATCAACCTGAGCCACCACTGGATCCCAGGGAAAGTCACCCTTAGGCAGTTAAAAGGTAGGAAACAGGAGGGTGACTTAAATATTATGTGTTTGTTTGTATGTATGTATTTGTCTGTGTCTATCTGTCTGTATGTGTGTGTGCCTGTCTGTTTGTATGTATCTATGTATGTATGTATGTGTCTTGTGTGTGTGTCTGTCTGTGTGTGTGTGTCTGTATGTGTGTGTCTCTGTATGTGTGTGTGTGTGTGTCTGTCTGTATGTATGTGTCTATCTGTCCGTATGTATGTATGTATGTGTGCCTGTCTGTCTGTTTGTATGTATGGATGTATGTATGTGTGTCTTGTCTGTTTGTATGTATCTATGTATGTATGTATGTGTCTTATGTGTGTGTCTGTATGTATGTGTGTGTGTCTGTATGTGTGTGTGTGTCTGTCTGTCTGTGTGTGTCTGTATGTGTGTGTGTGTCTGTATGTATGTGTCTATCTGTCTGTATGTATGTGTGCCTGTCTGTTTGTTTGTATGTATGTATGTTTGTCGTGTGTGTGTGTGTGTGTCCATCTATCTGTATGTGTGTGTCTGTATGTATGTGTGCCAATCTGTTTGTATAAATGTGTCTTTGTATGTATGTGTTGTATGTGTATGTATCTGTCTGTCTGTGTGTGTGTCTATGTAATGTGTGTGTGTGTGTGTGTGTGTCTGTCGGGGGGGTTGGAGGGGGAAAACCCATGGATCAGTTTCGCACCGGGGCCCCATGGGTTGTGTGTACGCCACTGTCCACAACTATCAAACTTCAAGCCCTTGTTTACTTTTGAGCATTTGATTGTGAATTTTAAAAGATGACTGTCACCCCAAAAATATGTTTTCAATATAACAATCCTTTAAAGCAAGCATGTTAAACTTGCGGGGCGCGGGCCGCATGTGGCCCAGAAGGACCATCTTTGCGGCCAGACGAGCCACGAGTACATGCTGGTGTTACAGCAGAGTAGGCACCTGCTTTCCCCACATTGCAGGTGCCTACTCTGCTAACACTTACCCAGCTGGGGAGGAGGGCCAGGGAGGGAGCTCAGTGTTCCTGCTCCTCACTGCTCCCTCGTGCGCGCTGTCTGTAGTGAAGCATCACTAAACCGCACGAGGTAGCAGTGAGGAGCAGGAAGGAGATCTCCAGATGGAAGATCCCCACACCAGCTCCCAAAGATAGGGAACAATAAATTAAATTATGTGAGTGCAAGAATGTGTAAATGTGTGTGTGTGTGTGTTTGTCTGTCAGTGTGTGTGTCTGTCAGTGTGTGTGTGTCAGTGAGTATGTGTGTGTGTCTGTGTCAGTGAGTATGTGTGTCTGTCAGTGAGTATGTGTGTCTGTCAGTGAGTATGTGTGTGTGTCTGTCAGCGTGTGTCTGTGTGTGTGTCTGTCAGTGAGTGTTTGTGTTTGTGTGTGTGTCTGTCTGTCAGTGAGTATGTATGTGTGTCTGTCAGTGTGTCTGTGTGTGTGTGAGTGTGTTTGTCAGTGAGTATGTGTGTATGTCTGTGTGTGTGTGTCTGTCTGTCTGTCTGTCAGTGAGTGTGTGTGTGTGTCTGTCTGTCAATGAGTATGTGTGTGTGTGTCAGATCAGATTTGGCACAGGGTGGTAGAGGGGGGTGCTGTGGTTTAGTAGAGGGGGCACTGGGATTTAGTAGAGGGGGATGCTGAGGCGCAGGGGTTATACTTTACTTTTTAAAATAAACCTATGAAAATTTAAGGTATTTTTTTTTTTTGCGGCCCACATAAACTTTAACCTTGTTTATGTGGCCCATGCCAGATTTTGAGTTTGACATGCTTGCTTTAAAGTATTGAAAGGAAATATTTTTTCTATTTTGACTTAAGCACAAGTCTATTGTTCAATATATGTTTATTTTATTTGTATATCACTGATTCTTTTAATATAAATTACAAACATAATGGATGCACCAATACAACCAGGATACTTGCCTCAATTGTTTGTTTGTTCAAAGGTGCTAAATAAGCCACGTAGGCCTACATGGTTACAGGGCCCATAGTCACAGGGTAAAAGGCTGGTAAGTATTCCCCTCCAAGAACCCGTGATGAGGTCCAGTTTGTCACAAATACTGTTAGATACATTTTCCAAATAATTTTAAAAAAAAATCCCATTGGCTTTAAAGGTAACTAACGTAGATAAATAATTTGATAAGTGTAAGTTTTTCTAAAAGTATTGAATCATTTGGAATATTTAATAATTTGAGGCCATAATCGGTACAGCTTTCGTACTAGTCACGCTGCCTAAAGTGTTCTTGGTGCTATCTCTGGGGTGGAGCTAAATATGCTGTAGGCGGAGGTAAATAGGTGGGTTCAGGGAGCGGGTGGAGCTAAATGCAACCTGAACCCGCTGCCCGGTTACTGCTGCACACTAAGGGGGAAGCAGGAAGGAGTCCCTGCTTCCCCAACAACTAGACACCAGGGATTGCAGTGCCTCCACTTCCTCCCCCATTGCCTATAATGGAAAGAGGAGACTGTTTGTAACTGTGTGGGTTTGACTGTCTGCCTTTAAATGCTTTTGTGTGACTGTGTGTGTGACTGTCCACCTGTGACTGTGTGTGACTTTCTGCCTGTGACTGTGTGTGTGTGTGTGTGTGATTGTCAACCTGTGACTGTGTGTGACTGTCTGCCTGTGACTGTGTGTGTTTCTTTCTTCCTTTAACTGTGTATGTTACTTTCTGCCTGTAACTTTATGTGTTTGACTGTCTACCTGTAACTGTGAGTGTGTGTCACTGTCTCCCTATGACTGTGTGTGACTGTCTGCTTGTAACTGTGTGTGTGACTGCTTGTAACTGTGTGTGTATGACTGTCTGCCTGTAACTGTGTGTGTGTGTGTGTGTGTGAGACAGTCTGCTTGTAAATGTGCCTATGTGACTGCCTGTGACTGCGTGTGACTGTCTGACTGAACTTGATGGACACATGTCTCTTTTCAGCCTGTCTAACTATGTAAATGTGTTTGTGACTGTCTGCTTGTAACTGTGTGTGACTGTCTGCCTGTGACTGCGTGTGTTTGACTGTCTGCGTGTAACTATTTGAATGTCTGTCTGTAACTGTTTGTATGTGTGTGACTGTCTGTCTGCAAACTTGTGTCTGTGACTGTCTGCCAGTGACTGTGTGTGACTGGCTTTGACTGTGTGTGACTGTCTGCCTTTAATTGTGAGTAACTGTCTGCCTTTAACTGTGTGTGTGTGACTGTCTCCTTGTGACTGTGTGAGACTGTCTGTAACTGTGTATGACTGTCTGCCTGTTACTGTGTGTGTGTGACTGCCTGCCTACAACTGTGTGTGTGACTGTCTGCCTGTGACTGCCTGTAAATGTGTGTGTGACTGTCTGCCTGTGACTGTCTGTTACTGTCTGCTTGTAACTGTGTGTGTGTATGTGTGTGTGTGTGACTGTCTGCCTGTAATGGTGTGGCTGTTGTAACTGTCTGCCTGTGACTGTGCATGACTCTCTGCCTGTAACTGTGTGTATGACTGTCTGCTTGTAACTGCGCGTATGTGACTGCCTGTGTGCTAATTCAACCACTCTTTATCTGTACATGTGAATGTCCCTTTTTTTTTAATCTATTGCTTCAATATATGATATTGTATAACATTGGCTTCAGCATCAAAGCATATGGCACAGACATGTTTTTAAGGTGTAAGCAGTAATTAAAAGTAACCTTTGTATTGTACTATAAAAGGTAGAAGATATTCCCAGAGCATGGTTTATAAAATGTATTGCACCAACCTGCCGAGATTCTGCTAATCACAGGTGTGGTTATGAGTCACTGCTTCTCCATGGTAACCAGTCTGTTTTCTTTTGTACTCTTTGTCTCTGTAGCTAAGAGGGAGGGAGGAGAGAAAAAAAATAAAGTTACAAGAGAACATTTATGAATGGTTTCGCATTTTACCAGTAATGAGTTTTGAGGTGGTTTTGTAAATCTGAACACCAATTGTTAACTTATGTAAATGAATGAAGTGTATATATTTCATTACATTGTTTAAAAGAATTAGCACAATTAAAAAATATAAAATTACTCTGTAATTAAACTACTCACTAACTCCACTTAAATTCTGCAGAATAATAACAAGTATTCCATTTAGTTGTTGGATAATGCAGAAACTCTATGATGGGATGATGGTGTTCATAAAGTACCGTTTTATTTAGTTATCAACTATGACTGCATTCTCGTAACTTAATGATCCAAATACCCCTAATTCTTGTTAAATTCCTGATCCGTGCAATGAATATGTATAAAATATGAGGTCCTTAAACCCCTTGTTTGCAAACATTTTAGCATAACATTCATTTCAAACATGGGATGCCTAGCTAGCGCATAAATGTATGATCAAAAACAGAATAATTATGTAATAAGTGCTCATATATAATAGAAATATGGGGGTGATGAAATGCTTGCCATAATACAGGGTACCGGGAAATACATATTTTTTCTCACATACAGCAGGTGTGACAAGAATAGATAAATTGTATATTTACGGCTACTCTCAATCTCACTGTATTACGTCTCTATGGATTGATGCAAAAATAAATATATGGTGAAATACCCTGCTTACAGATATTTGTAAGGACCCAGATGTCATAACTAGTAGAATAGTTTAATAAAAATAGTCACAAAATGTAAAAATAACATCTACATTTGAACATAATGCCTATATACAGTAAGTACGGGTAAATCAAAAATTTCTAAAAAAAAAAAAGAAAAAAAAAAGAGGTAATTAAAAATGACTATCCTAGTAACCTACATTTCTACCCTACCCTTACCTTTTGTGTCACTCTGCCCCAGTCCCTCTAGCATGTAAGCTCATTGAGCAGGGCCCTGAATCCCTCTGTTCCAGTGTGTCCAACTTGTCTGGTTACAAATACGTGTCTGTTAGTCCACCCATTGTACAGCACTACAGAATTTGTTGGCGCTTTATAACTAATAATAAATAATAAAATAATATAGCAATGTGCCCTTAATATCTATACTGCTAATAGGCATATAAGATATGTCATGCAATTCTCATGCTTCCTGCCTATAGGAATGATGCATAATCATAAGTAGCTAATTTTAAAATGATATGGTGGTTTTTTTAATGAAAATATATAATATATAAACTTCATGAGACTTTTCAATGCACACCTCCATAATTTTTTTCTCTGTCGTTTTATCGATTGACCTAGATAATTGTGAATTATTTGTTGTTAAAGCTCCATGGCATTGGGTGATAAAGTATAATTTTATACTATAATTATAATTTTGAGACTCGATACATGCCCTCTTTGCTAGTAAATGAGTTTACTACAAATGAACAAGTTTAACCCCTTAAGGACACATGACGTGTGACAAGTCATGATTCCTTTTATTCCAGAAGTTTGGTCCTTAAGGGGTTAAATATTAGCATGTCTAGCTCCAAACAGTACAATTTCCAGTTCCTTCTATAGTGCTGGCAGAGCCAAAGAGTCACTACCCACTTTGATTTTATAGTATGTGCCTGTTTAAAATTAGGTAACAATTAGAATTACATTCTTCATTTGAGATTATTACATTCATAGCTTCCATTGATTCTATTCCTCCAGAGCTGAAAATACATATTCTTACTGTGTTCTATTTTCTCTGTTTCTATGTAGTTAGTAAACATTGCGTTCATAGTACTGCCTTTCTCTTACAATTTATAGCTAACAATGATTCAAGCAACTTTTTTGTTCCTGAAAACATTAACCTGCTGTTATCTTAGTTAGCTAATACATTGGTTTGAAATATATTTGTCTTCTCAAAACTTTTTTTTTCTTACTTCCCAAGAAATGAACACTAATCACTTTGATCACAAGTTTCACATTAGGCTGAACCCAAATGTAAACTCTATTTTGGTGTAGGTGCGATACAAACTTAAAGGGATAGTGTAGTGCAGGAAATACAAAACTGTATTCCTGGCACTAGCGATTTCTCTCCCTCCTCCCTCCCTCACACCCCCTCCTACCGAGTAAATAAAGGGTTAAAAACTCTTTATTTACATACCTGAATCCAGTGCTGATGTCCCTCGGCGCTGAGTCGAAGTTCTGCCCCCTCCTCCATCCCGCGACGAGCGGGGTCTAATATGCATGCGCGGCAAATTTGTAGCATATACTTGAGAGTCTTCTCTACTCATTTGTTATTATACAACCTCAATGTGTTTCAATGTCAAATGTAACCTGTGATCTATGTGATCTACCCACTGGTGTATTTAGCCCAAGGCAAACTAGGCATTTGTCTTGGGCAGCACCAACCAGGGGGCGTCAAAGAATACCGCCCCCAAATGCCCCCTCAGGCTTCCCTGGTGTTTCGCCTGTCCCTGGGGTCCAGTGGGGCTGCTGTAAGGCTTGCGGTTGTGTTAGACTTAGAGGCGGCGAGGGAGCTGTCATCTCCCTTTTTGCTGATGCCGCTGGAGCTGGAATATGACGTAATTTAACTTGCTCCCGGCATCAGTAGACAGCCCACGAGGCGCAAGCAGAGCAGGGAGATCACAGCTCCCTCGCCGCCTTTGAGTCTAACACAGCCTCCTCACAGCAGCCCCATTGGACCCCGGGGACAGATCTAAGCCAGCTCTCCTGGTAGGGGTGGAAAAATTTAATTTATAATAATTGTAATAAGAAGAATAAGGAGAAGCCTGACCCAGCGCCAAGGGACACCGGTGCTGGATTCAGGTAAATGACTGAAGAGGTTTTAACCCCTTCAGTACCAAGTGGGTGGCGGGGGAACACAAGGGAGGGGGGCACTACAGGGAACTATAGTGCCAGGCTGTTTTACTGGTACTATAGTATCCCTTTAAAAGGAGTAGAAAAAGGTTGAGTTTAAAGAGGAAAGGGTGGGTTTGTAATCAGAAAGAGGTGTGGTCTTGACAGGAAGGGGTGGGGCAAATTTAGATTAGGGGGGTGCCCAGGTTTAGTCATGCCTAGGGCAGCACGAAACCAAAATAACCACTGCACT
The DNA here is from genome assembly GCA_933207985.1 of Pelobates cultripes. Classification (NCBI taxonomy): domain Eukaryota; kingdom Metazoa; phylum Chordata; class Amphibia; order Anura; family Pelobatidae; genus Pelobates; species Pelobates cultripes. The sequence continues at coordinate 250,516,392 of OW240915.1, read as the reverse complement.
CATATACACTCATACACACAGACACACACATACACTCACAGTGGCGTACACATGACCCATGGGGCCCCGGTGCGAAAATTGATCCGTGGGCCCCCCGCCCCCCCACGCGGGACAGGCCGCAACACATGGCGGTGGGCACCTGGTCGCAGGGGTTACAGGGCTGCGACCCCTTGCGACCGCGGTATGTACGCCAGTGCATGCAGATGCACACACACTTAAAGGACCACTCTAGGCACCCAGACCACTTCAGCTTAATGAAGTGGTCTGGGTGCCAGGTCCAGCTAGGGTTAACCCATTTTTTCATAAACATAGCAGTTTCAGAGAAACTGCTGTGTTTATGAATGGGTTAAGCCTTCCCCTATTTCCTCTAGTGGCTGTCCCATTGACAGCCGCTAGAGGCGCTTGCGTGCTTCTCACTGTGATTTTCACAGTGAGAGCACGCCAGCGTCCATAGGAAAGCATTATGAATGCTTTCCTATGTGACCGGCTGAATGCGTGCACAGCTCTTGCCGCGCGTGCGCATACAGCCGACGGGGAGGAGAAGAGGAGGATCGGAGGAGGAGAGCTCTCGCCCAGCGGTGGAAAAAGGTAAGTTTTACCCCTTTCCAGAGCCGGGCGGGAGGGGGTCCCTGAGGGTGGGGGCACCCTCAGGGCACTATAGTGCCAGGAAAACGAGTATGTTTTCCTGGCACTATAGTGGTCCTTTAAAGGACCACTACAGACACCCAGATCACATCAGCTCAATGAAGTTGTCTGGGTGTCAGGTCCCTCTAGTTTTAACCCTGCAGCTGAAAACATAGCAGTTTCAGAGAAACTGCTATGTTTCACTGAGGGTTAATCCAGCCTCTAGTGGCTGTCTCACTGACAGCCGCTAGAGGAGCACACTGAATGTCCATAGGAAAGCATTGAGTAATGCTTTCCTATGGGCGGTTTGAATGTGTGCGCGGTCGCATTCGGAGCTGAGAGGCTGAGGGATCCTCAGCGCCAAGGGAGTCTGGCGCTGGAGAAAGGTAAGTGCTGAAGACACACACACTCTCACTTACAGACGCATACACACTAGCTAACAGACACACACATTTACTGACAGAGATACAGTCAGCGACAGACATACATACACACTCACTTACAAAACATACACTCTCATTGACAAACACACACTCACTAACAGACATCAAACAGACTCACTAACACACACACACTCAGTAAGACACACACAGTAACACACAGACACTCACTAGACACACACACTAACACTCACTAGCAGACACACTCTAACACTCACTCTAACACTCACACTAACACTCACTCTAACACTCACACACACTAACACTCACACACACTAACACTCACTCTAACACACACACTAACACTCACTCTAACACTCACACACACTAACACACACACTAACACTCACACACACTAACACTCACTCTAACACTCACTCTAACACTCACTCTAACACTCACACTAACACACACACATGATTTTTTTTTTTTTAATATAATCCCCCCAGCCTCCTTACCTCTTGGAGTGCTGGGGGGGATTATTCCCTGGGGTCCAGTGGGGCTCCTGGGCGGGTGGCCGGTCGGGCAGGCAGGCGGGCGCGCGAGGGAGCACTCAGTGCTTCCTCTTCAGCTCCCTCGCGCGCCGCGTAGGGATGCCGGGCCGGAAGATGACGCCATCTTCCGGCTCGTATCATTGCGGTGCGCGAGGGAGCTGAAGAGGAAGCACTGAGTGCTCCCTCGCCTGCCTGCCCGACCGGCCACCCGGGGTCAGCAGGGCCAGCCTCAGGGGGGCCCTGGGGTGGTCGGCTCCTGGGCCCCCCGGGGGAAGAGGCTGGCCCTGGGCGTACATACCGGGTCGCAGGGGCGGCCGGGCCCCCTGGTGGGCCGGGCCCGGTCGCAGTCGCGACCCCTGCGACCCTGGTATGTACGCCAGTGTACACTCATACACACACACACATACTCTCACAAATTATTACAATTATTCTAAATTACAATTTTCCACCCAGCCTCCCTACTTGGAGAGCTGGCGTGGATCTGTCCCTGGGGTCCAGTGGGGCTGCTGTGAGGTGGCTGTGTTAGACTCAGAAGCGGCCAGGGAGCTGTGATCTCCCTGCTCTGCTCCCTCGCGCCTTGTGGGCTGTCTACTGATGCTGGGAGCAGGTTAAAATAAGTCATATTCTGGCTCCTGCGGCATCAGCAAACGGCGTGTGAGGGAGCAGAGCAAGGAGATGACAGCTCCCTCGCCACCACACGCCTCACAGCATATCACCAGGCTCATAAAGCAACATTTCGGTCACAAATTATGACCTTTATCAACCTTTAAGCCCTTCCAATGCCACTGCCTGGAGGCTGCATGTTATCCCTGGTAATTTTTGCAAGAATAAAATTCAAATCAAGTAAACCCCTAAAATGTAGGTAACTTGAAATCGGACACATTGAAAGTGTCGGGATCCCACGGGCGGCTGCGAGGGGAGGCTGCACTCCGCTCGCGGCACTCACCCTCCAGTCGTCCGTGGTCCCCTCCTCCTCGTGGGCTCGGCGAGCGGCATCCTTCCAGCCTCGGATGCCGCCCGCCGTTCCCTCCACGTCCCCCAGCGGCGGCATACATGACGCTGCATGCTGGGAGACCGCCCAAGTTAGTACACGCCGGGGTCAGTCACCTGACCCGGCGTTAAAGGTACAGTGTCTCAATCACAGTGGGAGGTCTAGATATCTCCCACGTGTGATTGTTAATTCTGATTGGAAATTATCCAATCAGAATTAACCTTATGGTTTAAATACTTACCTTTCCTGTTCCTCCCTGCCCTGTTGTGGTCTTTGCTTGCTAGTATTGCGATTTACCTTGTGTTTATGGTTACGTACTCTCTGGCTTGTTTATCTGACTCTGTGACTTTCTCCTACCCTTTGACCTCAGGTCGTTTCACGTTATTCTGTCTTCTGGTTCCCCTTACTCGGCTTGTTTCCTGACTATTCTGTGTGTGCTTAGCCCGGCCACTCTAAGGTCCGGTACGGCCCCTTTTCTGTGTGTGTGTGTGTGTGTGTGCCAGCGTGTTGGGTTCCCCAAATCGTGACATTACAACAGGGCCATAATGGAACTTGCTGACATACCACAGCTCCTAGTTAATCAGGAGGCTAGAATGGATGGCTTGGACCACCGTATGGATCAGTTTGCTCAAGCTTTGCAAACCATACTGGCTCGTACTGCACACTTGCAACCTGCCGTTCAGGAGGCTGCTGCTGCTGTGCCCGAACCCATTCCCACTCCAGTACCCGTTCCCGCTCATGTAGTTCACATGACGCCGCCACAGCGCTACAGCGGTGACCCAGCATTGTGTCATGGTTTCCTCAACCAAATCGACATCCATTTGGTGATGAATCCACGTTCCTATCCCACTGACAGATCTAAAATTGCCTTTTTGATAAACCACTTGTCCGGGAGAGCTTTAGCATGGGCCAACCCCATTTGGGAAAATACGTCTCCTATGTCCTTTGCAGATTTTCTGACAGCTTTCAGACGCACGTTTGATCAACCCGGTAGGGTTGCTTCTGCTGGCAAGGCTCTGCTTAGGGTCCGACAGGGTAACAGATCTGTAGCAGATTACACTATCGAATTCCGCACTCTAGCAGCTGAAGTGGTTTGGAATAATGATGCCCTCGTAACAGCCTTTCAGGAGGGTTTGGCCGCTTATATACTGGATGAAATAGCATCCAGGGAATTGCCTGCTCTTCTAGATGATGTTATAGACTATGTGATTCTTATCGATAACCGTATTAGAGAGAGGCGTAGTCAAAGACGGTTGGATACACGGGTGTTACCTGCTCTACCCAGTACTGCACTGCTAGCGTTACCCGCTCCTAGGCAACCATCCCCTGAACCCATGCAGTTGGGTGCTACGGGGTTAACTGAGGCCGAAAGAGCGTACCGTAGAAGGGAGGGGTTATGCCTTTATTGTGGGAAGAGGGGGCACCACTGTAAAGCCTGCCCTAAAGTACAGGGAAACTGCAGCACCTAAGGCTTAGAGAGGGGTCGGCCTCGGGTGTTATGACTTTGTCCCCTCATGTGTCCATCTCCAGACCGTTTATTACAGTTTCTCTTTTGGTCAATAAAACCACTATAACAACCAAAGCCCTGATCGATTCGGGTGCGGCAGACAACCTTATGGATGAGACCTTTGCCAAAACCGCAGCCCTGAATTTGATCCGAAAGGATACACCCTTGGCCGTTGAGGCCATAGATGGTAGACCACTGGAGAAACCTCTGGTGACCCATGAAACCCAGGAAATAGTTATGTCTGTGGGTGTTTTGCACAAGGAGAAGTTAACCTTCCAAATAATTGACTCCCCTACAGCCTCCATCATTCTGGGTTTTCCCTGGTTAGTTAAACACAACCCTGTTCTTGATTGGGGTTGTTTAGATATACTCTCCTGGGGGGAATCTTGTCAACGAGACTGTATGGCTCATGTACGTCCTGTTTGTTTACTTAACGTGCCCACGGCTAAACCACTCTCGGTTTCTGTCCCTTCTGTTTATGCAGACCTTGCCTTGGTTTTTGAAAAGAGGGAGGCAGATAAGCTACCTCCACATCGTGAGTATGATTGTGCCATAAACCTCTTACCGGGTACTATGCCTCCGGGTACTATGCCTCTTTCTGAAAAAGAAAACCAGATCATGGAGGAGTACATACGGGAATCCCTAAGTAAAGGTTTTATTAGAAGGTCCTCCTCTCCTGCTGGTGCTGGTTTCTTCTTTGTGGCAAAGAAGGAGGGCGATTTGAGGCCATGTATAGACTACAGGGGTCTGAACAATATAATGGTTAAAAACGCCTACCCTATCCCCCTCATCACTGAGTTGTTTGATCGTGTTAAAGGTTCTAAATTCTTCACCAAATTAGACCTCAGGGGGCTTATAACCTTGTCCGTATAAAGGAGAATGACGAGTGGAAGACAGCGTTCAACACACGCAGTGGGCATTACGAATATCTGGTCATGCCTTTTGGACTGTGTAATGCTCCTGCCGTGTTTCAGGACCATAAATGATGTCCTTAGGGATCTATTGCATGTCTGTGCTGTGGTGTACCTTGACGACATACTTGTGTATTCTCCTGATTTGAAGTCACACCATAACCATGTTAAGATGGTGCTCAAAAGGCTATTGCAGAACGGACTCTACTGTAAGTTAGAAAAATGTTTATTCGATCAGACCTCTGTGCAATTCCTAGGATATATCATTACTGAACAGGGTTTCAGTATGGATCCTGCTAAATTGGAAGCTATACTGTCCTGGCCACTTCCCCAAGGACTGAAGGCTATCCAGCGTTTTATAGGATTTGCCAACTGTTATAGGAAATTTTATAAAAAACTTTTCACCACTCATCTCTCCTATAACGAAGCTGACAAAAAAAGGTCTACACCCTAGGGTTTGGACTCCTGAAGCCCTTAAGGCCTTCGAAACCCTCAAGAAGGCATTTGCCTCTGCTCCAGTGCTGCACCACCCTGATCCTTCTCTTCCCGTAGGGTTGCGGCCCCTTCTTATGTTCCGGGTAATAGGGTATGGTTGTCCTCCAGGAACCTCCATCTCAAGGTTCCCTCGATGAAATTTGCCCCCAGGTTTCTTGGTCCCTACAGGGTGTTACGTAGGGTTAACCCCGTTTCCTACTCCCTTGACCTGCCTCCTTCCATGCGTGTCCCGAACACGTTTCACGTCTCGCTTTTGAAGCCCTTGCTGTGTAACCGGTTCTCTCGTCCCCTCGGGCGGCCCGTTTCCCCTCGCGCTGTCTCTGGCGACGTGTACGAGGTGGCTGCCCTTCTCGACTCTCGTGTTTCTAGGGGTCGGCTGCAATATTTGGTGGATTGGAAGGGGTACGGCCCTGAGGAGCGGTCTTGGGTTTCGAGCTCTGATGTGCAAGCTCCCTCTTTGGTCCGCTCCTTTCATGCCCGGTTTCCTTTGAAGCCTTCCGCTTCCCGCCCTCCGGGCGGTCTTCGAGGGGGGGGTAATGTCGGGATCCCGCGGGCAGCTGCTTCCAGAGAGCTTCCAGCCTCAGATGCCGCCCGCCGTTTCCTCCACGTCCCCCAGCGGCAGCATACATGACGCTGCACGCTGGGAGACCACCCAAGTTAGTACACGCCGGGGTCAGTCACCTGACCCGGCGTTAAAGGCACAGTGTCTCAATCACAGTGGGAGGTCTAGATATCTCCCACGTGTGATTGTTAATTCTGATTGGAAATTATCCAATCAGAATTAACCTTATTGTTTAAATACTTACCTTTCCTGTTCCTCTCTGCCCTGTTGTGGTCTTTGCTTGCTAGTATTGTGATTTACCTTGTGTTTATGGTTACGTACTCTCTGGCTTGTTTATCTGACTCTGTGACTTTCTCCTACCCTTTGACCTCGGCTCGTTTCACGTTATTCTGTCTTCTGGTTCCCCTTACTCGGCTTGTTTCCTGACTATTCTGTGTGTGCTTAGCCCGGCCACTCTAAGGTCGGGTACGGCCCCTTTTCTGTGTGTGTGTGTGTGTGCCAGCGTGTTGGGTTCCCCGAATCGTGACAGAAAGTTTCCCAAATTAACTCATCTCAAGAGTTACTCACCATCAAAAAAGTCTTTAAAATATGAGAAACAACAAAATGCTGTAAGGCTGATGATTTCTAAGTATAACATTTTATCACATAAATGACATTGTGTGACGTTTTGTGCATGTCCGCAATTCTGCAAATTTGGAAGCCTGGCAGGTAACCCTGCTAAAAAAAAGCTGATGCTACCACACCCATGTCTGTAAGATAAAAACACTCCCCAGAAAGTGACTAAGCCGGTTTTGTTAGTAACACCAGCCTTGCTAGAAAGGGTGGCTGACAAATGTACTTGTTGCACTATGCTAAGATTTTCTCAAGGCAATCATACATTTCACAAGGTCAGAATAAATCCCACAGAAGTGTCCTAATCAAATGCATAACCAGCCACTTCGAAGATGCTGGATAACTCACAAAAGCCCTTTATGTTACATTTTGCTTTTTTAGAACATATGCTCAATAAATAACGCTTGTATTATTACAACTATGGATTATGCAGAAACATTTTAAGGAAATGGGAAAAAAAAAGAAAAATTGTGAGTAATGCATATAATATTAAAAATACTTTGTGCATTAAATGCATATTTCAAGTTGCACCTTGGGAAATAAAAGGGTGGCGATAAACTGGCAGTCTGCCACAACAACCTTGGGGTTAAATCTTTCAAATGCAATTTAACCCTATTGAGTAAGATCATCTCAGGGACTCAAGCCACATAACAACTTGATTATTGGGGCAGATTGTGGCTTTAAAGTGACACTGTAGGCACCATAACTCATTCATCTCATTGAATTAGTTATAGTGTCTAGAGGCCCTTTCGTTGTCCTTTCATTTATTGATAAACCATTTTCAAGCAGGTTTAACACTGAATGAGGGATCCTGGTCACCCACAGTCCAGCCCCCACGGGATGTATGGCTAAAGCAGAGAATACACTCTTACTTCTAGCTATTGATACCAGCAATAGGAGGCTGTGATAGGCAAGAAGCGGTCAGCTGACACCTTTAGCCACCATAGCCCACTGCTGCTCAGGCTAATACTTCCTCACTAGCCAAAGCAGTACAGAGGGGCGGGCTGCTCAGAACTTTCATTTAGATTCTGTACAAATACATGCGCGCTCAGGCATCCATGCAATAATGCCCTTCCCTTGTTTATACTGCACTGTAGGGACTACAAGTTAGTTGCATAGTATGCTCTGACTGTACCAGAACAGCCAGACATATAATCTAAATAAATGTTTTTTAGAGTGAAACAAAATTACAGCAGTATAGTTTTTTTTCATACATGGCTTCTTCATATTGGTTTTATTTTTGTTAAATAAATAATGTCATGGTGTAATAGGTCATGTGTTGTTGTTCATCTGAGGTTGTATTTGCCTAATTTTAAGACCTGTTAAGGAACAGATGATTGTTATTATGTCCTAATATGTAAAACCATAGAATTTAAAGAGGGTGTACTTTATTTTTCCCATGACTGTGCACATACCTAATACACCCACTTGAGTTTGGAGACTAGATTGTGCCGAGAGGGACAAGGCATACAAATATAGAGTTGCTGATATGCATTAAAATGTATAAAACATTCAAATTTGTTGGGAAATCCAACTGTCTTTAAAGTACTTTCCCTGTGACTCTCTGTAAGTCATAGACTGGCTGTTTTATTCCAGCAACTGCCCTGGGCCTATATGTGTTGATCTCTTATCTATACATTATTGTGTGAGTCTGGTACTGATTGAACCAGTTTTTTGTGTGTGTCTTTAATCATGCTTTTCTCTGCACGAACCATATGGAGTTTTTAATGTATTTTATGACTAATTTTGCCTTTTGGTTCTGCATACTGAATTGTGCCTGATTGACTAGCCAATGATCCGTCAGAGGCATTTTTTAAAGCATCTTGGCAACGGTTCAGATATTCAAACACATTGCTGTCTACTAATGGAAACTGCCTCAGGTGAAGGGTGGAGTTCTCAGCTTTGGTGTTCCGCTGTATCTATTTCAGCTCTGAAAATAATTCAGACACAAGCAAGCATACACACCATTGCAATTAAGATTAAATGCATTTTGCCTGAACATGCTATTGTAGAATTTAATTGTAAAGGTGGCAAAGTAAAATAATCTCTTTATTCTTTATGGAATCACCAAGATTATTTTAAAGCAATGCTATGATTTCAATTAGTTTAGCTTGTTTGTCTATGCAAAATATACCACGTTGACTAAATGCATTTTTGGGATCGCTGTGAAGCAGTTTATCATTGATTTAAAGAAACATTTAACAAACGTTGCTAAATCCCTGAAGCTTGGTGAATAATGGTTTTATGACATGAGGGTAATAAAAAATTTTGACAAAGAAAACAAAATATAGTGTTTTATGGTGAGAAATACATTTGTTACATAAACTCATAATTGGTAGTTTGTTTTCAGGTAGAATAGCTCAAAACCTGACCTTTTTTGAAGGTATTGAAATATTAAAGAGACATTCCAGGCACCATAACCACTACATATCACTGTTTTCTCTGTTTATACGTAATAGCAGCTGCATGTTCTCAGTTTTTCATAATAAAGTGAATATTTTAGTTTATCTTAAATGAAACTTAAAGGGACACTATAGTGTCAGGAATACTAATGTATATTCCTGACACTGTAGGTCTAAATAGCTGTTTAGGTCCCCAGCTCCCCTTACCTCCTATTGAAAAGGTAATTTATTCACCTTTTTCCAGTGCTGCACAGTTCCATTCACGACTTGCCCCATCCACACACCACTCCCTTGGCTGAGATCATCAAACTATAGGAAAGCATTGGGAGGCTATCACGCATGCATGAGAAAACACTGCACTGCGCCAATCAGCATCTCCTCATAGAGATGCATTGGCTCAATGCATCTCTATGGGGAAAGTATAGCTCCTCCATGCAGAGCGTGGAGAAACTGAACGTCAGTGCTGCACAACCCAGGAAGCACGGTAATGGCTGTTTGAGTGACTGCCACTAGAGGTGTCCCTAGGCAGTCACTTTTCTCTGAAAAGGCGGTGTTTACATTTAAATGCCTGAAGGGACATACTATACTCACCAGAACAACTACTTTAAGCAGTAGTTGTTCTGGTGATTATAGTGTCCCTTTAAGTATGCTATTTTATTATACATTGCCTACATTTGCCAGGACTATCCAACGTATATAATGCACCAGAAATGGTAACTGTTCTTCCAATTTGCATAATATCAAAACTATTTAACTGTCTACAATTTAAAGCAGGCTTCCTCAAACTCCACCCCTCCAGATGTTGCTGAACTACAACTCCCATGATTCTATTAATGAAATAGGCTGAGAATCATGGGAGTTGTAGTTCAGCAACATCTGGAGGGCCGGAGTTTGGGGAAGCCTGATTTAAAGGATTACACTGACCACCATGACCACTTCTGCTTTTAGAAGTGGTCATTGTGGTAGGAATCAGTATGTGTAGTGTATCAGCTTGAAATGATTCACACACAGAGAATAATGTATAGAAACATAGAAAAATAGCATGTGATGGCAGATAAGAACCATTCAGCCCATCTAGTCTGCCCAATTTTCTAAATATTTTCATTGGTCCCTGCATTTATCTTATAGTTAGGATAGCCTTATGCCTATCCCACGCATGCTTAAACTCCTGTACTATGTTAACCTCTACTACTTCAGCTGGAAGGCTATTCCATGCATTCACTACCCTCTCGGTAAAGTAATACTTCCTGATATTATTTTTAAACCTTTGTCCCTCTAATTTAAAACTATGTACTCTTGTATCCCCCCCGTCTCGTCTTTCCTCAAAGCTATACATGTTAAGTTTCTTTAACCTTTCCTTGTAAGTTTTATCCTGCAATCCATGAACAAGTTTAGTAGCCCTTCTCGGATCAATGTCCTTCTGAAGATACGATCTCCAGTACTGCATACAATACTCCAAGTGAGGTCTCACCAGTGTTCTGTACAATGGCATGAGCACTTCCCTCTTTCTACTGCTAATACCTCTCTCTATACAACCAAGCATTCTGCTAGTATTTCTGCTAGTATTTCCTGCTGCTCTATTACATTTTCTGCCTACCTTTAAGTCATCAGAAATAATCACCCCTAAATCCCTTTCCTCATATGTTGAGGTTAGGACTCCATCAAATATTCTGTACTCGGCCCTTAGTTTTTTAAGTCCAAGATGCATTATCTTGCACTTATCCACATTAAATGTCAGTTGCCACAACTCATTTTTCTAGTTTACCTAAACCATTTGGCTTATCCCTCCTGGAACATCAACCCTGTTACATATCTTAGTTTCATCAGCAAAAAGACATACCTTACCATCAAGACCTTCTGTAATATCACTAATAAAAATATTAAAGAGAATGGGTCCAAGTACAGATCCCTGAGGTACCCCACTGGTGACAAGCTCATGCTTTAAATATACTCCATTGACTACAACCCTCTGTTGCCTGTCACTCAGCCACTGCCTTACCCATTCAACAATATTGGAATCCAAACTTAAAGATTGCAGTTTTGTGCCAACGGCTAGTTACAGCCAGGAACTATGTTCTGGGTTGCCTGTTAACTCTGTGCATAATTAACGCTGCTGTCAGCATGCACTGCACACTGTGCTTGTTCTCCTGCACCCCTTGCCTGTCCACACCCCTTCTCTATCCACACCCCTTGTCAACCTTTAATCCCTCCCACTCCGGCAGAGAGCGTGCGCATGAACTTTGTGCCGGTAAGAATAGTACAATTAAATGGCTCTCTATCAGTTTTTTCTTGTTTTTAAATGTTTTTATTTAGCCAAGTAAATAATGGCAGATATGGCATTCTAAATTAAACAAAAAATAATAATAAAAAAAATATAAACCCTTAGGTAAGCACCATTTGCCAATCAAATTGTAATAGAGCTGTTCTGCTATTTTGATTAATTCATGTTCATTTGTAACTAGCATTGCCCAATCAAGCAGTTCATTGATTTAATGAATACCATTGATTCCTACAAGAAAAAAAGAAAAATATACTTTTTATAGAATAGGAGAAAACTTTAAAAGTTAAACTTGGTAATATTGTGTTTCAGGTGAAATTATGCATTAATGCATTTGCTGTACATTTGTCTTCTTTTTTCCTTGGGGCAGATTTTAAAAAAGGAATATGCAAAAAATTTATGCTCTTTCACAAGACAATATTGAGAGAGAAAAATACATTTTTATTTTTTTTAAAACAAACGCTTTTAAAATATTAACCCTTCTTTCACACAGCATGTACATTTATCTAGAAAGGTGTGGATATTTAAAGATAATATTAATATGTATGTGAACAGATTGTATATCTAAAGAGAAGTCTGTGGTTTACATTTTTGCGGCATAATTAACCATTGCTTCAAATTGTTGTTTTTTTTTGCATCATTTTGGATCAACAGAATAAAAAGTTGTGTTCAAAGGTTGAACTCAATGGTCTTTTTTTCAACCTAAATTACTATTGTATTATGACATAAATTGTATTATTTATTTTGAGTGTATATATAACAAATTTAAACTTACCAGTTAAGTTATCTTGGTCCTTGATCCATGCTGTATATATACCAGCCCCCTAAAAAAAACAAAAAAAAGTCTTTATAAATTACTCTGAGAATATCAGTTAGCATGGAATAAATGTATTGTGTAAACATTCAGTGGGTTTAAAAAAAATATAAATATTATTTGAATTTATGTGAGGTCATACAGTTTTAGCAACCGAGTACTAACCTTATCAGCATACAGTATGTAGTAGTACAAGTATTTTGCTCATTCTTTTTTTCTAAAAGTGCTGTAATGCGGATGGTCCGCTGCTCCAGCACTGAAGAGTCAAGGACCCCACTCCAAACCTAGACCAGGTGTTTCTCCACTATCTTGAAGTTAATCCAATATGAACTGGCGAGGCACATTAGCAGAGATTCCTAGCATTTGATGTGTCTTTACCCCAAGCATGTTGTGTTTTCAAACATTGCACAGTATATGTAAGAACTAACAATATATAATATATAATATAATATATAACATAGATGTTTGTGTACGATAATGTTTTGATTTTGCTCAACTCACGTGGTTGGGGATAGTTGACAGTCTAAAGAACGTCTACACAGGACCTAATCCTTTCTATTGATACCAAATAAAAGTGGTTTATTCACTAAAGTTTGATTAGATAAACGTATCTTTTGTAACTTAATAGCAGATTTCCAATGAACTTCTAGGGTAAGGTGCTATTCAATTATATGCTTATCTCGTCTGATAAAATCCAGCATGTAATTTTAAATTGTAGGCCAAAATATCCAAATTGTGACAATTTCAATGTTTTCAGTTTGACTATTTTAAACTAAAATGGGAAATTCATTTCATTCCTGATAACTAGCAATTTAGTAAACAATCACTGCTGTTTACTAAAGTGAGAATTCAAAGTAATATTTTTATATTTAAGGCCAGCGTAGCTGAACTGAAAGCATAGCCTGCTCGAGAATGTTTCTAGATTTTCTATTTAAATTCTCACGTTTGTGAATAACCCAGTGTGAGTTTCTCACTGACTTTAAAGCATGGGGGGCTCCTTTCAGATGACATGTATATGAAAAAGAACATTATTTTATCTTGGATTTATTATACTTTAAACACTGGATCCAATCATAAGTCAAGGTTAAAGCTACGTACTTTGATCTTTATGTAAACCAGTGATTTAGCTGTGCAGAATATGCCAATGCATTATATATTTTTTCTATTAATCAGCCTGTTATTATCAAGGATCAAGGTTACGATGTGTTATTTCAAACATATTTTTTTTTTACTTTTGGGAATAAATACTGAAAAACCAGAAACACATTTATCAATTGTCTGATCTGCATATTAAGACTGCTCATTACGGAAATTCAAAATCTGAACTATTATAGGACTTCTCATCCAACAAGCTTAGTTAGTTTTATTGAATCATTGTCAGCCATTCAGTATCTTAACTGGAATGGCTGTATTATAAAGGGCATGTGAAATAAATTGAGTTACATCTGAAATAATGGATTGACATTAGATCCATCTGCATACGCTCTTTCTGTTATTGATGTAATAGGAAGAACTTGGAGACATGCCTTAGCTTAGTTCATGAATAATCAAATATTTATAGCCATTTTTAAAACCTCGCAGATATCATTTCAGGCCTTATCCAAGGTATTGCCCTCCCATTAGGACACAACAGCATTTATTGGCATGTATCATTATAGAATGTAAGCTCCTTTGAGCAGGGTCCTCTTCAACCTATCATTCCTGTAAGTTGTCTTATAATTGTCCTATTTAAATACCCCCTCTCATAATATTGTAAAGCGGTACGGAATCTGTTGGCGCTATAAAAATGGCGATAATAATAATAAAGGAACAGGGTCCCGAAACATTTGTACTTTGAATGCTCTTTGAATAAATTTGGGCTGCACTAGTTGGCCCCTATAACTAAGCTGTTATTAAAGAAAAATAATTAAAAATGAATAGTAATTTGGCATATACTGGTATGGTACTTCCTAAAAATCTTTATATCAAAGGGTTTATTTACCTGAAGGGAAGTTGTGATAAGTTGACAAACAAGTTTCAAAACTTGGGATAAAATATTAGTGTTAGATAAATTGCTACTTTCAGGAATTACTTCCAACCTGGCTAGCAGTTTTTTTGCATATGTTGCCAATATTCTTTTTGTTACTGTTTATAACTTAAATAAAATAATAAAAGTCAAGTTTATTTAAAAGTGCTTTATTAATATTCTCTGTAAAGTACAAAAATATTGCCAAACATAAAGGCTTGATGAAAAACAATGCAGGTTCACTGATGTATTGTGCTAGTTACTATGCAATATAATATATTTTAGATAAAATTAGCAAAATAAAAACTATGTTTTAGGAAGATTAAGTGAAAAAGACATTATTAACCTGCATACATTGTAAAAAGATAATTCTTGTGATGGGCACAAAAAAAGATAAGACACAAAAATCCCCTAGCGCATTCTTACACAATGAGGAAGATTTAATAAGTTTTAAAATGCAGAATAAAATAATTTTTTGGTATTTACTCTTCATTCTCAGTGCATTATTTGTTATTCTCAGTGCAATTTAGTATAAATTCCAGTTATTTTGGTTGATCCTTAATTGGAAGCTGATACATGCACAGCAAAGAATGGAAAGCTATATTTTAAAACATTCAGGACTTAGTAAATCCTTTCCCCATACAAGCCATTAGCTAAATATGACCAAAAGACTTCATGGTCTATTAAAAAAAACAGTGAATTGTAGTGACTTGTGACCTAACTCGAAACATACAACATAAAATAGATGAGTCCAGTGACTTCAAATAATCTTTTTCTAACTCTTGTCCTCTGGTATTGAAATTGCAAGTCACAACAATTAGCTGTTTAGTTACTAGACCCCAGAAAAAAAGTAATTAAAAGCAGTGAGCTTATAAAACATATTGTTTTTTTCAATACTTAAAGAAAAGCTTTGTTCTCAACCACACTTAAACATTTTCTAAAAGCTGCTTTGGATACAGTTCATAAAATGCTAAAAATCGTTGCGAATAAACCAATAAACCTTGGCGCATGTTTTTTTTTTGTCAGTCACATCTAAAGCTGTAGAGTGCAAAACACACTTAATGTGACATACATACAACATAATTTATCTCATTGCAAAACCCAAAGTAAAATAAAATAAATATATAATAGATGCAAATACAAAAATAATAAATTGCAAAAAAATAAAAACAAAAAAAACAAACCCATAGAAAATATGTTATTCTCCAGGTGGATCTATTTTTGTATTCCTCAAATGTAATCTGAAAACATGTTTTAGGTTGGATGTAAGGAATACCAACACTTTTCAGGTTTCTATGGTTTTGCAGTCAGATGGATCAGTGGTAGTCTTATGGGAACATGAACCGAATAGAGACTATAATGTCTTCATTCCCTACTCCTTTTAATTTGTGAATTGCATGAACTGTAGGGTTCATCAAAAATCTATGGAAAAACCTTCTGAGAACTCACAGGTTTACTGTACACAGTTCCCCAGTACTATCCGGGGCCTACAGACTGTTTTTGTTTGTTTTTAATAGTCAAGAAAACTTCTTAATTTGTTCCTGTCTTGAATGTGTCAACATTTTTTAAGTGCAGGATTTGTTCTGTCTGACACAGATTTATTAATGATGTATTTTCCAAATGATTATTTTGGGGTATATTCAGTAATAACTATCCCGATGCTTTTCTATTTTTAGATTTTTTTTTAAAGATTTTTTTTTTTTTTTTTAGCTGTGTTGTTTATACCTAGAAAAAAAAATAAGCTTGATGCCAAACCTCCAATGTGACACATTCATATTTGGCTGAAACTACTTGCAAGTTTTATTACTTAAAAAAAAAAAAAAATATATATATATATATATATTCAGATCCTACAAATACTCAGATCATTTTCATCTGCCAGAAAGCAGAGAGGCACTCTTTGGCCTTTGCTATATATACCATACCTTACATAGAAAAGTAAAATTTAAGCCTTTACTTGCCAGAAAGGTGCGACAACAGTATGTTGTTACTGCAACTTTGTTTGCAAGCTGTAATGCTATAAGTATAATTTATATGTATTAAATCTCAAAGGGCTTTGCAATATAATATATCGGGTGAAATTCTTTTTCATACAACTCATAACATTTTTGTGCATAATGAAACCTTTTTTTGTGTGTTTTAGATATTTATATATATATATATATATATATATATATATAATTTTTTTGTTTTATAAAACTCTTGATTCTTCATGAACTATAATTCCCTGGTTGAAGCACTGTATATAATGTTTATGTTATTGCCTTAAAAGATATATATATTCACATTTGGTTTCATGGAACCATAAGTAGTGTACTCGTGTTTGTTATATCGATATCTGATGGGGGCACTTAACAGTTGGTTTAAACATAGGAATTCATGTGATATAGATAAAAAAAATATGGAAAAAAGTATTGTGTGAATTTCTGCCTTTTATGAGAATTGTGAATGGGCATGGCACATACATCTAACTATATGGCTGCCAGCATATCAAGTTCCCCCATTGGCACTTAAACATAGAAAAATAGACATGGACGGCAGATACAAATCAGTTGGCCAATCTAGACTACTAATTTCCTAACAAAAGTTAAAAATGCTTTAGATATTTTTTTTTTCAAGCAATTGTGATAACACCAGGGAGTCTATTATTTACATAATTTATGGTGATTCTTCAAATAGAATCCCTATATACAAAACAAGAAAAAAAGAACACTCTTCTGTGCTAAATATGAGAATGCATAAATGAATACTGTTGAAAGCAGAAGTGGAATTTTTTCAAGGGATTGGCATACTGAACATAAAACCACTGTCCCTTCACCAATATTCTCAATAGATGTGACAAAAAAAGGTTTGGAGTTTATTCATTGAAGTGTGAGTAATCATAAAAATTGAAGTGTATTCAAAGTAAGTTTCAAATGTTAGTCCAAAATAACATAACTGGGAAAAAATATCCATGTCATTTGTTTTCAGTTTCCTTATTTTGGTCTAACATTTGAAATCCATTTTGAATTCCAAATAATTAATTTTGTGAAAAACCCTGTTTAAATTTAATAAATGTAGCTTGATTTTGTTCTTCATGCTTTATATCAAATGGGCCAAACTCGTGTGTATATATATATATATCATTCACAATATATATATACAATCTAATATATTCTTAGCATACACATATATGTCTAATGAGAGTAGACACAACTAATACACACTGCTCATAAGACACCTAAAGCTAAGTAAAACTATGAACATCTTTGTCTGAATAATTTTCTGAAGGTTAAACCAGTATGGTACCTCTTTAATATTTACAACAGAGTATAACAATTTTATTTTACATATTGTACAGAAATCAAATTTAAGTTCCTGTCAAATTATAGTTCATGTCAATGAAAAAGAACGACTTCTCTTAATTTTTCTTTTAAAAATTTATTTTTATCTGTCTATCAGTCCGTCTGTCTGCCTTTCACTCTATCTATCCATCCATCCATCCCCTGTGATATCTTTATCTATAGATCAATATAGCTATCACATGGTCTAGTTTTTCTTTAAATGGAGTTAATGACTTTGCTTTAAGACAAATCAACACTATACTCTATACTGGATAGAGTTGGACTACATAGATGAAAAGCCATATAGATATATTAAAGCCATCAATGCCGAATATTTGATATATCTATCTATCTATCTATATAGATATATATCTATATATCTCTATATATATCTATATAGATATATATATATAATCAAATTATATACATGAATATGGGAACTTTATTTATTCAAATCCATAGATAACCATACTAAATGCTTTATTACTTGGTGTATTCAACTGTGCTATACTTTGTCACCTTACTGCGTGTTAGACTTGGGGATGTAGAGCCAATGGCCTGTGTTAGCAAGGGCTCAGCGCTCAACATGTGATTTTGCATGCCTGAACCAGACATTACAGTTTTTTCTGTTACAATTAAATTTTGGCCTCTACTCATATCAGGTTGAAAGCTAAAATTACTTTGAGCATTGGAGGCAGGCTGTACGAACCTCTCTGTAACAACAACATTCTGTGCTTCACTTATATCTTGGAAGCTGAATGCGTTGGACATTCTTGCATTGCTAGAACCTAGTACTCTCTCACTAAGTACAACATCTGAGCTTTCTACTAGATTGGGCAAATCTCGAAGTTCATGTGCTACAGAAACAGGACGCATAACCCTTTCAGTCACAATTACATTTGAGCCACTTGGTATCTCTCGCACTACGGAAGTAGGTCTAACAACTCTTTCTGTTACCACAATTCCAGGCTGATGCCTTGGTTCAACAATATATGTGGGAGGTTGCATAGAGGCACCAGTTGTTGTGTAGGTCTCAGTTACTAGTACATTACCAGGAATAAATGAATCTGGTATAGGCCTAGCAGGTTGAAGGTTGGAAGATGAGTATGTGCTTTCAGTTACATAAGTAGTGTTACTTGCAGGCACAGAAGTACTTCCACGGGTAACCAAAGTAGAATTTTCTGACCTTAAAGTGGTATCCGTTTCGATTACTGGAACATTAATAAATACCTTTGGCTCTTCCTCACTTAACCCTGGTCCAATTTCTTGACCAATGCATAATTCAGCAAGGGTTCTAAATTTTGGCCCTAAAGTGTCCAAATAATCATCATCCAAGTCATCTGCAATGAAACTACAACAACCAATAGATCCAGCAAGGCTTCCGATCCCTTCATTATCATAAATAAGCAGGCAATCATTTGCAGGTCGACTCTCATCTTCATTGCCATATGCATCTGCTTTCTAAAACAAGAATTGTAATAAATGTTATTTTTTTTTTAAATATTGCAAATTTAACATTGTTTAATTATTAGATTATTTTTTCAAAACACTGCAACAGGATAATGTTTAAACATCAATTTATAATACAAAATAAGCATACAATTTGAGTAGCAGGATAAGTACATTTATTATATAATATTTATTATTATAGTTTGAAATACATTTTAATGAATATGTTTTTACCTCGGCAAAATAATTTTCAACATATGCCATGTTGACAGGGCCACCATTTGGGTAAAGAACTCCAGCAAGTGATTCGTCTATGTTACTCCCTCCCATCATTCTCTCGTCATATATGTCTCGTGCTCCTCCAGTTACATAGGTTTCATTTCCTGTGCTTACTCTTCCTCCTCCTCCTACTCCTCCTCCTCCTCCTACTCCTCCTGCTCCTCCTGCTCCTCCTGCTCTTACTACTCCTAGTCCTCCTCCACTTTGTCCTCCACCTCCTCCTCCAGTGCCAACTCCAACCAGGGTGTTAGTTGTAAATACTTCTGAAAAGTAAAAAACAAAAACAGATTATGGATATAGCTTACAATGAATTATATTAGTGGTATGATGTTGGTCATTTGGGTCCTCCAAGTCTGTGCTCATGTATCACCCTTTCATGTCCCCTACCTTGCATATAACCCCAGCATCAGCTCTAAGGTGCTGCTAGATGGACCCACATATTGTCAATACTATAGTGGGTACTTTGGTTTGTTAGTTGATCCACGTTACAATCCATGCTTTAAATATCTTTATAGATAAGGATATGTCACATAAACCCATATTATGTTTAGCAAACCATATAAATATTCACACTTGATCATTCTAAATTAGGAGCTCACACAGTCAACCAGATTGATTAGTATCTCTCTAACCAATCCTTCACCAGCTTCAGACGCCACAAATCAAATATAGCCTAAACCTGACCGTTTGAGCATAGTGGCAGAGTGTGCCAAGATAGACATATTACATAATCATTTTAATGCCAAGATCTTGCTCAAAAGCAATATAATGATGGCCTTGATTTAATATTATTTTTATAGACTTTTAAAATAATTTGATATATTGTGAAATGTTTTAATATTTAGACATTTTCGTATATTGATATTTTATATATAAGTAATGCTATTTTAATATTTTGAACCTTTTAAAATAATTTTAAAATTTTATCCAAAAATATTAAAGCTCTATTTTAGATACTTCACTTACCTGGGTATTCTGGACCACCAGAAGTTATAAGAGTGGTAGTCATATCCTATAAACATACAAAACAAAAAGAAACACATTGTTACAAGCGCAAATTAGTAGTTAGTAACATAATTTACCTAACATTCTTAAATGGTTTAAAGTGTTAAAGGACCACTAAAGGCATCCTGACCACTTTATCTCAATAAAGCGGTCAGGGTTCAGTGGCCTTTTAGTTTTAACCTGAGAATGTAGACATTGCTATGTTTCCATTTCTTGATTAGCACACCATTAGTGACTATCTTCCTGACAGAAGAACCGAGTTCTTCCTTATTAGAACTGAGTTAGAGTCGCTTCAATCAAATACTGTTTATAGAGCAGGGGTTTCGAATACCAGCATCGGAAGGAACTGTGGACCCAAGGTAACGGATGCTTCTCTTAACTCTTTATTGCTTCACTCTGCATGAGGCACCTGATTGATGTCTAATTAAATCTGCATTGACTATAAAACCGTTTATCACCCATTGCCCGGAGCAAGTTTTACTTCCCATTGAGGAAGGACTTCGGGGATTTTTGACACATTTGTAAAGAACATTTGGATACAGTGATGAGCTACTCCTTTGTATATTAGATGTTACACTGTTAAAGTGAATCTAACAAGTAGTCATTTTCTCAGTTTTTATCCCTGCTCTTGCATTTGATTACCATTGTTTGATTATGTTGAGAGTGTACTTCTTTTCTATTTTTTTAATGAGTGTTTTTATTTACTTCATAGTACTTAATACAGTACAATATCATATCCTAAACAATTGCTCATGATATCATATCATATTTGTTTCTGTGTTATTAATTTTCTTTCTCTAAAGTTGTTTGTAATGTAGGCACAATGTATCAAAAAATTCTCAGATTGCATGTGATTCAGCATGTCCCTCTTTTCCCCTTATTTTGTCCTTTTTTTTCAGGTAAGGGACATTTTTGGACCTGCTTAAGTAATGTCATACAAAATCAAGGATTCTATGCAAAGAAAGTCTCTGTCATGAAGGGAATGGGTACCTGAGAACCTACTGAAAATCTTCTCTACATCTAATTTTATTTTACTGCCAATGGGATTAGCTCGTACATTAGTGGTTTTACAGAATCATGGTGAATTGACAACCACACTTCATAATGTAAGTCACAAGAGAATAGTTAAAAAAATAGTTGAACTGGAGTAATTTTTTCATTGACTGTTTTGGGCCTGAAATTTGAAATTCGATTTGTGGTTCACCACAAATGACTTTTTAGTGGTAAAACCACACTAGGTATTTCTGTATTTGTATACACAGGGCATCCCCAGTCATCTACTCCAAATATTGCTGTGCTCACATCAGACACCTGAGCCAGACACATATTTGGTTATTTTTTAGTAGTTTTTTTTTTTTGTGGTTCCATGCTGATTATTTATTTATTTAATAAAATATTTTACCAGGAAAGATACATTTAGATGTTTTCAAGTATGTTCATAAGAACACTATGACCCCCAACTGTAGCATAACTATCAATAAACCAACTGTACAGAATCTACCGCTCTACCTCATATCATTACCGGTGTACCAGGTACAGCACAGTACTGGATGCTGTAATGTTACCTGTCGGTATAAACATCTCTAAAATGTTGCAATTCTCTTTTAGTAAGGCGACTGTGCAACTTTCCTCTAATGATGGTGCATTTTAAATATTGACATTTGGAAGCCAGCATTTTTAACATGAATTATATCTCATTGTATTGGAATAGTCACTTGTACACATTTGGCCACTTTCCCAGTTATTTCACAGAGGCAGTACGAGAGGGATCTGTAGGGACTGAAAGAAAATAGAAAATAAAAGATATAAATAGCCTAAAAAAGTATAAAAAATAGTTTACCACATCTTCAGGTGTGGCTCCTTCGGTTCCCCACGGACGACATGCCCCATCATATCCAGCTGCCACAGGAACAAATCTAGATGCTGCTGCTGCTGCAGACCCACATAGGCACAATGGTAAGAGCAGTAGAGCCACTGTTACAGAAAGAGGAATTCAGAAACAAAATAATAAGCTGATATTCTGTATATATTTATATACACACCAGAAACTTACATTTACTGCCCTGATATTCACCCAGCAATAACAAAGCAAGTAGACAAAATAGCACTCAAGGATCTTCCATACAAGTCCATCCTCTTTTTTGACTTTCCTTGAAGTGTTTATATATTGTATTTGGTCTGTTTTTAAAATTGTAAAGTTTATTCAATAAAAGCCAAATGGCAGCTTATTGCCACTTAGCAACCACTATTTGACAATATTAACCAGATTTTAGCCTATTCAGCTATCTATAGAAGGTAACTTTGGGTAATTCAATCAAATTTTCACTACCATTCTGCTGGCGTTTGTTTACCAGTTAAAAGATGCCAAATGTGTATATATTTACCCTGCTGCAGTAATAAGATCAATTTGGAAATAAAAAGTGAACCCATAAATAAGAGTGAATACCTTGATCCTCATAGGATTCGTATCAGTCACATTAAAGAGAGTTAAGCAAAGTGACATGGCATTTAATGAATAGAGCCCACTATTTTTTTATGTGCCCAGTGTTATTTGCCAATGAAAATTATGATAAATGCCGATATATATTCACCATCCTATGCTTGTATGAATTTAATAGCTGGGAGTAATTTAAGTAATATTGTTAAGGTCTGTTCAACATAACTGATTGATGCATATACTATTGTTTCAAGGTTTGTCTTTTTGATCAATAATAAAATGTTGCATTGATAGCAATCAGTTCAAAATATAAAACAAATTAAACAGGTTGCATTTTTTTAGATATATTACGATAGTGCCATTGCAATTACATGATTTTGTCTTTTTTAAAATCTAGACCTCTGTATGGTTTAACACCTTTTGTTTCACTGTCTGTGTTCCCCTGTGTTGGTGTGTGGGCATGGCCGTCACATTGTCACAAGGTACTTCACTAATTTGTCACTCTCAAATCAGGTCTCATAATTCCTTTGCTGTATGAGGCACTATATATATCTAAGTAATGGTAAAAAATACAATCCATATTGATACTTACATAAAAGTGCCAAGAATCCAAGCACCATAAGACCAATGGCAGCTGGACCTAATGATACACTCTTGCTTGCCCTTTGTGATGCAATGCAAGCGCCCGTTGGTTCACAGTCACAAACTTGAATTCTCAGGGGAAATGGCTGAGGGCAGCTTCGGTTACCATTATCTATGACAATCATATTCAAAGTGGCATTACGGGCGCTTGATCCGACAACTCCTACCAAAGCCACACTCGTATCTAAAAAAAAAAATGAAAGCTCACATAAGTAAAATAAGGGTGATGTGTGTGAGGGTGATTCTTACAAAAGAATACAACAATGGTTCAGCTCCCGGCAAGTGAAACTTTGGATTAAGATAATGGCAGTGGTGATGGCTGTGCTTTTGCCACCAAACTCTGGGTAAGTAAGAAATAATGTAAGGTTTTTAAGGCATATACCCACCTTAAAACCAAAAATGACTTTACACCTACTCAGACTTTGATAACAAAATGCAACCCTCATCTTTGCTGTCTTCTTATTCCACTGCTGGCTATTATTTCATTTTGTGTATTTTTGCTATACTTTGTGACATTTTAAACATATAAAAAATATATTTTAACTGTAATAGATCTGGATGAAGAAGTGTTCTAATTGTAGCATATTATTCCCTTATATGGTGCTAAAATTGCAAGAAACACACGTAAAAGTTTTTATTTAATTGGGAAGACGGTTTGACTTCTGATAGTTCAGACTGTTTCCAGTCCAGTTCAGACCTGGTTTTGGACCTAAGTGGGTACTAACTGTAAAGCTCTGTTCTCTCTTTTGTTTGGCTTTATAGCACCAACTATAAGCAGTCATTAGTTATTTGCCTTTGATGTTTTAGAGTGTAATCTTTTTCGAGCAGTGTCCTCATTAACCTCTCGTTCCTGTGTACATTTGTAATAGTTTGGCACAATATGGAAGAAATAGTGTGTAATTGGTTGACAGCTTAAAAACATTTAGGGGTTATTCACTTAACACTGAATTGTAACACTGGAAACTGAATTGAAATCTACATTAGCCAATCGGTGACTATTGCTGAGTGGAATAATTTGTTTTCAAATCAGCTACTGTTGCCTACATTTTTCAGTCTGATTTTCAGTTTACTACAAATTGCTGTTTAGAAAATAAACCTTTTAAACCTTTTAGTACCTGGTTTACTGACACAGGCTAATCCCACCAGGGACCGTTGTAACAGTCAGACATAAAAAAACGTTTACATGTATATTTCAACTTTACTCTAGCTAAGCTATTATATATCTAAAATATATATATATATTTAGGAATACATAGTAACTGTATAAATACCTTACTCTTCTGAATTTCTTACTTTCTGCAATACTGCATCATGACATCATAAATAAGATGTCATGAAGAGTCAACAACCTTATAGTCACCAAAACAACTTTAGCTTTATGATGCAGTTTTGGTGTATAGATCATGCATCTGCAGTCTCATTGCTCAATTCTCTGCAATGTAGGAGTTAAATGACTTTGTTTATGCAGCCCTATGTGACATGATGGGGCATGTCATCCATGGGGAACAGAAAGAGCAACACTTGAAGATGTGAGATAGCCTTCCAAAACACTTCCTGTAAAGAGAGATCTAATGTTTAAACTTCATTTATTGCAAGCTTTATTTAGTTTTTTTTTTTTTCCTATGTTCTATTTTAATAGCCTTCTGGACCCTGCAGGAGCATTCTGTTTGTAATTAAAGTTCAATTTACAAAGCAGGAGATACAAACTTCTAAAGCAAGTTAACATGTCATGGTTGATTATATAGTTCCTACTTGTTCTATGTTAAATTTTGTATATATTGTGTATTAATATTGTTTTTGTATTTATTGTACCCTATTGCATCAATGCAATGTTTTGTGGACCCAGGACATACTTGAAAACGAGAGGAATCTCAATGTATCTTTCCTGGTAAAATATTTTATAAATAATAAATCTGATTTGAAAATTAAACTTTTTTTTCAAGCTGGCTGCGTGAGGCACAGGCAGAAAATATGTGGCTAGGGTTGCATGAATAGAAACAACATTGCTTTAAAATATAAATGAGCAGTGAGACTAGGGGGCATGATCTATACACTAAAACCACTTCATTAAGAAGTTTTATGTGTATAGTGTCCCAGTTTTAATGCATATAGAGTCCATTTAATGTTTTTCAGCAATTGACTTTTACCCTTAACATTCATAAAATTTTAAAAATAAGGTAATTCCATTGTAATAAGGAAAAACGTTATGTTTGTAGGAGGAAATGGAAGTTCATGTATTCGGTTCAACAACTATATTTTCAGCCAGAAGCATAGAGGTACAAAGTGAAATGTGAAGACTACTATTACCACCATAACTACTACAGTTCACTAAAAACTGGAGCTCTTCTCAACACTCATAGATTACCCTCTCATAGATTTCAGCCACACTAATATTGCAAAAATTACATTTCCACATTATCAATGTGGTTGTAGAGAGTGTGACCTACGGGTGCCGAGGGTATTTTTTTCCCCAAGCTACTCTAACTACTCTTATTAGACAGAAAACAATGTCCATAGACTCATAACACCATAACTACTGCAACAATCTGTAATAACTCTGGCATAGCCATTAACATAAAAATAAAATATAATATTATTGGCACATTCTCTATAAAATATTAAACTGACAGGTGCATTTTAAAATCTGCATAACATAAACTTTTTACACTGTGTAGATTAACATCTCAAAAAGTTACCGTTTATTCTTTCCATTCTCCAATCATTTGGGGTAGGCTGCAAAATAAATGTAAAAGGAGGACCATTTGGGGCTGTGTCGTTATCGTAGGCCCGGATTTCAACCCTCATAACATTAGTACATGTTTGGCGCCATTCATTAGTAATCACGGGACAGTTATCATTTGCTCTGGGCATAGTAAGGATAACTGTGGCGTTGGCAGGTCGATTTGGTAAATCTAAAAAACAAAACGTGAAACATTAGATTATGTCAAAAAGAATGTTACATATATAGTAGTAATGGCATCAGAATGATTATGGGTTTTTTTTGTTTTTTTTTTTATTACCAGGACTTTCTCCAAAGATGGTTGCAGTGTAGTTTCCTCCTGTTCCAGTGTTTGTTGTTATATCTTGATTTAATCTCACCTCACCAGTAGTAGAATCAATAATGAACCAGTTGTATCTATCCTCTATCCAATACCTGTTTAAATAAATGTTGACATTTTAATTTTGTGAACATAATCTTTACAATAAGCTTTTTGTACAACTGAGAATTAGCATTAGTCTGTGGGTATGTTGCATAGTAATGACGTAATATCGTATAAATAACAAACAAAATGGAATGAAAGTGTTCAATTTTAAAATTATAAGGGTTATTCACACAAATGACAATTGTTCTAAGAGAATTTCACATTTAAGGCCAAAAGAGTTTAACCTTAAAGTCAGATATGCTTCCCAATCAGCTATATTGGCCTTAAATGTAAAATTCAACTTTGACTTAATTTTGTATGCCTGACAATTCTCACTTAAGTAAATATCCCTGTAGGACATTAGATATAATTTATTTATTCAATGCATTTCTATGACTATAGTAAATAGGCTTGTAAAAATAATCAATTCTCTCCAGTCTTCAACACTCCACATGTTGTGAACTACATCTTCCCTGATGCTTTGCCAGCATTATGGCTGTAAGAGCATTGTGTGAGATGTGGTCCACAACATATGGAGTACTAAAAGGTTGCCTACACTTGTTCTCGCCCAAGGTTAGTCAACCTTTGGCAATCCAGAAGATGTGGACTGCAATTCATGTGATACTTTGCCAGCGTTATAGCTCTAATAGCATTATGGGAGATGTAATCACAACATCTGGAGTGTCGAAGGTTGCCTACCCCTTGTATAGCCTATACATGGATCTGGCTGTTGCATTTTTCTCAGAGATGAAAATATCCATTTAGGAGTGGAGAAAGTGCCTTTCCCAGGGATAAAAAATTATTATATTCAGTCATTATTCATTATAGAAAAGCTATCTTTTTTTGAGTTTACAACAACAAACGATGAGACTGAAAGCTAATCACAGATCTTATTTCTCATGTAATGTCAGGGACTAATCGCTCAGGTCAAGCAAAGTCTATAGCTGCCCCATGAAGTGTCTGGCATGGGGGCTGGGGGGGTGGGGGGGAGATTGGAGTTTCTTCTGCCTCGCATGATGCTCTCTGGCCTTGTAAATTTTAATGGCAAATTTCAATTTAGTTTTATTCATAGTCTTTTGATTAAAACGCCATTTAAGTTTTAGTTGTATTTTAGTTACCTGAATTGTTTAGTTTTAGTCTAATTTTGGTCGACTAAATCTCGAGGGTTTTAGTCGACTAAACATAATGAAAATTGTTAGTCAACTAAATTAACACTGCTCTCTGGCATTGTTGGTTATTCTAATACTATAGAGGCAGTCTTAAGTGATCTATTGGGTTTGTTCAATTTTGTGAAAATGGATAAGTTTCCTAGGATGTTGCTGGCACTCTAAAGTTAGACTATTACTCTAAAATCTTGTTATCCTTAAAGTCTTGCTGTTGTCCTTGTGTACGTGTTGGTGTCCTTGCTGGAATCCACTATCCTGAATCCCTACTGACACCCTGTATAGTCTTCGTTATAGTCTATTTAACAAAAAGAGTCTTATTTAATTAACATGGTTTTTTTATAGTACTTACATCCTCTTCCAAGGATCCCTGCTGCACACCTAGAAATGTAGTCATACCAATCAAGCTTTTAGACTGTACACATACTGGTATAATATTTTATTTAACTCTATTTATTACATTATGGCAGCCAAGAGTATGTGAATAGATACAGTATATGTTTTGTGATAGTATGTACATTTATATGATATTCTCTTACCTAATATTTGTAGCAGGTTTGCCTGTGTCCATATCTATAGCTTGCATTCTTGCCAATATATATGAAAGTAATGCTTGTCCACGAAGGCCTTCTGGTATAGTTATTCTCATGACTGAGGGGACAAATACAGGGCCTTCGACTACATTCTGCACCTTTACAGCAATGCTTGTTGTCTGGGCCCTGAATTCAGATATAACAGATGAATGGAAAGCTGCTTTGTTGGTCACCATAAAACCAAGATTAAGGGACTGCATAGCTTCATAATCTAGGGCCTGAATAAAAAAAAAAAACAGAAAATCATTTTTGATCCATTAAATGCAGTTGACTAAGGCAATAATAAACAAAGATGCAAAAGAAGAGACTTTCTAGATTTTGAAGAACTGTAAGTAGACCACACAGGTAGAACCTTCTGTTTTTCCATTTTGGCAAACTTCTATCTGTTTTAAACATGCCTAAAACTAGTTAATACAATGGTGGTGTTTCATTTAATTAACCAAAACTGAAGTGAAAAGAAAAAAATTCAACATTAAAAAGAAGGCAAATACCAACACTTTGTTTATGTTAAATAAAAGCTGAATTTATTTTTCTATTCCTTAGTACAGTTCCATGTAATCCAACATACAGACCATGGAGTTTATTCCAAAAGATGAGTGATTCATTAATCTCGGGTATTTGTTCAATAGCCTTACCTTAACAATTCTCAGAATTCCTTCATTAGTTTGAGAGTCCGTGTCTATTGCAAACCAGCCTCCTTCATTTCCTGAGACAATGTTATACACTGCAATCCAGTTATCTGAATACATTTCGTCAGCATCAAATACTTTTATCCTTAAATTGGTTGTACCTATCATATTTTCCATAAATTCAACTGAGTACTGAAAGAAATAAAACCTATTTTATTAAACACATCTACAGCATAGCATTCAAAGAATTGTAAGGTCAATCTGAAATAATTACTGCAACTATAGGCCCATGCCCATAGTTTAAAACAGACATGTACAAGATCTTGTACACGGAGGAGTAGGAGATGAATTGTATGAGCTTTCTAATGATTTTCTATGAATAAACGTCTGCAACAGATCCATTCATGTGAAGCTGCAAATACTTGAGACTTGATGAAAAAAAGGTTTGACCATGTATAAACAAGAACCAGAACCTGACATTTGAATTAGATGCCAACTCAATAAATATTCAAGCACAATACCTGTATACTACCTGTATGCAGAATGTGTTATATCCCTAGACTATTTGTAATTGTGAGACATGTTTTTGTTTTGAGAAGCCCTGATCTTTTCTCCATTTAAATATTTGGGATTTTCATTTTTACTTATGTGTTTGGATGCATTTTAGAGCACTGCGGTGCACTGTAGTCTAACCAACTGGACCATTATCTCATTTTTCTTTAAGGTAAGTTGTGCAAATGCATAGCTAAATTACATTTATGAGGGACATGAGCTATATTCATTTTATGATGGCAAAGTGCAAATCATCTAACAATAAACCCCCCCCACCCCACAAAGTACACTCCCAAAGTCAGCATAGCACCAGAGTGCATGTGAAATCACCATTTACTAGACTGTTCAAATTGAACGTAATGTAATATCCGAGTACGCACTGATCAAATGTCCCAGAAAGGTAGCCCCAGATAATCAAGCAATAAGTAGCAACAAACAGGAACACCCAGTATCTTTAAAATCCCCAAATCCTAACAATGTATTTTAAAGATGCTGGACGTTTCTGTGCATTGCTCTAGAATTTTGGAAATCCTTTTATACCGCTGACCCACTTTCAGGAAATGGTAGTATGATATTTGCTATGCATATACTTTCTAAACTCTCAGAATAAGCTGCTTACTTATAGATTAATGGTATAAACAATATTTAGGGATCAACTGGCAGAATCTTTAGTTTTCTTACCGAATCAAACTCAAGTGTTGGGAAGTTATCATTTACATCCAGGATTTGAATGCTAGAACTGCATTGTCCTGTCAGACCTCCTGGACCTCCATTCATATCAGATGCCAAAACGGAAATGCTATAGCTGCTGAATTGCTAAAATAGAAAAACAAGTGATATAATGTATACAACAGTTGTGTATATTTCAGAAAAGAAAATCATGGTTTGAATCATTCAATACTTATATAATGCATAAAATCCACACAAAAATACATGAAATTCCCCAACATAAAACACTAATCTACATAGTTTATTTAATTTAAAAAAAAATCTACTCCATCAGTAGTAATACCATAAAAATAATACTAATGATTATCATTCTTGAACCCCAAAAAATTTCAACAACATTATATTGCATCATATGATTTACAATATTATTAGTGCCATGCCAGAGAAACAACCAGAGCTAAAATTTTAGTCTGAAGGACTTCAGGCTTGTTGCAGTAAACACAGTTTTTTTCAGAGAAAATGCATTGTTTACATTACAGCCTTGTGCTAACTCCACTGGTTACTCATCAGAAGGCTGGTAGAGGTGCTTCCTTGGGCAGTCCTGCACAGTGTGGCTCTGCCCCTGATCTGCCTCCTTGACAGTCTCAGCCAATCTTATGGGAAAGCAAAGTGATTGGCTCACATAATCACTTCTGATGATGTCAGTTGTAAGCAGAGGCAACAGCTTCAGACTTAAATACAAGTAAGATTTTACCATATTTAGGGAGGCAAAGAGGTTTGGGGGATGGGTGGGGGGGAGGACTAGATGGTGGTTTTAACACTATAGGGTCAGGAATACATGATTGTGCTGCTGACCCTATAGTGTACCCTTAAGTGATGCTATTTCAGTTGCAAAATGATCACATTGTTTCTTAGAATAGTTTCTAACTTGTTTGATAAAACCTGTTTGTCTATATCTTTGCAAATTCTAATAATCAAAATTAATACCAATGTATATTAAAATATATTGATCATGATCTTATCATAAACACTAATTACAAATGTGTAAAATCAAATTGTTCTGAATTGCCTAAAAACTAAACACATACAGGCAAGTAAAAACCAAAGAAAAAAAGTTACCTGTGCTCTCTCTTTAGGGGGGTCTGCCTTGACGTTGGCAGACGGGCATTCCCTCCAATGGCCATTGGAGTAACTAAATGACCTCCAAATATACATAGGGATTTAGGAGAGATGTGTACTGGGGGCTGATGTGTACTGTAGTCATTGCTGTTGCCCAGGAGTGATGGGAGTGAGCGCAGGACTTATCTTTTTGTATTTACATACATGCAAGTACTTTGTTGTTGGCACCCCAAGGTCATAATGAGGGCAGAAAGTTAAATTGCTCTTTTAATGACACTAGGTGTATAAAGCTTTCTTTAATTTTTTACTTCTTTATTAAAGGACCACTATAGTATACTCGTTTTCCTGGCACTATAGTGCCCTGAGGGTGCCCCAACCCTCAGGGACCCCCTCCCGCCTGGCTCTGGGGAGAGGAAAGGGGTTAAAACGTATCTTTTTCCAGCGCTGGGCGGGGAGCTCTCCTCCTCCGATCCTCCTCCGTTCCTCCCATTTGGCTGAATGCGCATGCGCGGCAAGAGCTGCACGCGCATTCAGCCGGTCTCATAGGAAAGCATTTAAAATGCTTTCCTATGGACGCTTGCATGCTCTCCCTGTGATTTTCACAGTGAGAATCACGCAAGCGCCTCTAGCGGCTGTCAATGAGACAGCCACTAGAGGAATTGGAGGAAGGATTAACCCATTTACAAACATAGCAGTTTCTCTGAAACTGCTATGTTTATAAAAAAAAGGGTTAATCCTAGTTGGACCTGGCACCCAGACCACCTCATTAAGCTAAAGTGGTCTGGGTGCCTAGAGTGGTCCTTTAATTGATTATTTATCAATACACATGTGAGTTATAGTTTGTAATGACAATGGAGAGAATCTAAGCTTGATGGATCTTATCCACAAATAGAAAAGCTATTAAATAATTTGCACTGCCCAAAATATCTGTCTGTCTGTCTGTCTCTCTGTCTGTCCGTCTGTCTATCTATCTATCCAACATATTTGTTCATGATGATATAAAAACAAATGAATAATAACTGAAAGTCATGTCAGCATACCCAACAAGTTTGAGCAACATTTGTATTTCATAAACATTTGAGTTTTATATAGAAATTAAATATAAAAGCAAAAAAAATCTACCTCTCTATCAAGATAATCACTCATCGTGAAGAGCTCGCCAGTGAACTGATTCATAACAAACATAGGTGGTTGAGCAGGAGTCTGGGAAAGTATTTTGTAGGCAATCTGAGAATTCAAAGTGCCTGGTTCATCTGCATCTGAAGCAAACATTTGCATAACCAAAGTATCTGTAGAAAAGAAAAGTAAATACAAAATATATTTTTTTTACATTTTTTGTACATATTGGTTAATATGCTGTTTGTTTTTTTTGTTTAGAAGTATACAATTTTAAAACCATTTTACGCGATTAAAGCGGCTATGCAAAATTAAAAAGAATAGATTTTTAATCGTACTTGCTCTTGATCGCTCTTCTACTGAACCAACAAAAGTAGTTTGTGAAAATATCGGTGCGTTGTCATTGATGTCCATTACTCTGACCCGCAACTCAAGAGGTTTCTCTACATTTTGTCCGGTAGCAGTTTGAGCATACACAGTTAGCTAGATAAATAAAACAATGTAAAGTAAACCACATGTTTCTAATAGGCTTCAGTAATCTTAATAATACATTAGAGATGTTAGATACATATAGAATATGCATTATAACAAAAACCCAAACATGTTTCACAACTCAATGATCAGTTTGTTATTTAGAATATTTTTTAACTGGATGTGTCAGATAGTGTTTAAA
The DNA here is from genome assembly GCA_933207985.1 of Pelobates cultripes. Taxonomy (NCBI): domain Eukaryota; kingdom Metazoa; phylum Chordata; class Amphibia; order Anura; family Pelobatidae; genus Pelobates; species Pelobates cultripes. The sequence goes on along the minus strand of OW240915.1, from coordinate 250,483,465 downwards.
ATTCCAAGTTAATAGCATTTGTTAGTTAGAGTAGAACAAAAAAATATGTGGAATGAACCACTTGCATTTCAGTCAGAAATTTCCAGGTTACTCAACTTCAGAAGTACATTGGCATGTTTCAGACCAAACAGAAATAAACTAACCTGGAGCAGTGCACAAACAAAAATCCCAAAAATAACCATATCCTTACAATTCGAACATACTAGAAAACATGAACATGTATATACACAGTTAGCATGTCTATGATTAATTGCCAGCTTTAAAGGCCAATAATAAACGTATCATTACAAAAGCAAAACAAAAGTGGATAAAACTTACAAAAAATACTGGAATCTGCTCGCGATCAACAGCCATGCCAGTCACATTCAAATTTCCATTTCTTGGGTCCATCACAAATATGCCAAATGGAGGTTGATCTACACCTGGTCCGGACACTGTGTACCTTATATTTGCCTTAATTTCCTGTATGTCTGAGTGGACCTGTAGGTGAGATTGACACATATTAATATGTTTTCATCTTCACTGATTGGCATATTTTGTAGGTAATCACTAGCTAAATATAAAAATTGAGTTTTCTTTTAAGTTACCTTTGCAATTGGGTTTCTGTGTCTGTTATCCTCTCCTTCTCTCATAACTACTGCTGGTACAATCCATTCACGTTTTTGCCTTTTAAGCTGTAATTTTTCCCATGATATTGTGCCATTATCACTCTTTCCACGATTTACCTAGGACAAAATGTATTAAATATTCACATTATTTCCGGTTACATGGTTATAACTTCTCCCTTAATATAATATTGCAGAATAAGCGAAATAATCAATTACATCTCTCCATTAATCAGCCTGCTTTGCATCCAGTTAAATATCTCCCCAAAAATGTAAGAACATGTGTTGAACGCCATGTAAAATCAGCTGTGATGGTTGCACCTCCTTAGGATGTCTGCAATGAGGCTTACAGATTTTGGACATCGCGCGTGCTTAATTTTCTTTGTCAAGTAGAATAAAATAGTACAAGGTTTATTTATATATGCAAATAAAGTGTATGCATTACCTGTACATCCCAATGACAGCTGCACTGGAAAGATATCTGTAAAGAAAAAAAAAAAAAGATTATTATTTAATTAAATATATTTCGATGAGCAGTCTTACTGGAGAGAAGAGCTTCACCAAACATGGATTTTTCAAGCAAGAATAGAATTGATAAATTAGTTATTATGTGATTTACTTTGAAACTCTGAAATATCTTGTAATTTATTTTACAAATTGCTAAACTCACATGCCTTAACACATTTTACAGGTATTTATAGAAAAACCTTGTGAACTAGATTCTCTTAGCAGGGCAAGGGTTAACTCTGCTTACTGAAATCTGGATTTATAAATATATATTTATATGAAGGACATGTTGAGAATTTGCAGTCTTTTTGTCTTTACACCTAGATGAGACATGTTACTTTTACCATCTAGCATGGAAACTGAGTGCCACTAATGTTCTTCTCATTAGAAGATGTTAAAACCTCTGCTAATTACAAGTCATTAAACAATAAGTTTTGTAGCAAGGAAACAGCCGGATAGCAGCATCCATCTTAAAGAGTAACAAATGGTCAAAACTTTATTGTCATAAGCCCAGAAATAAAACCATTAGGAGGAGAACTGATAATCAAGGCCTAACTGGCATAGGCCCAACTGGTGTATGTTCTCCCTTTTCCCATGTATAGAGGGGGCTGCAAAAGCGAGGGGTTAAGCATGCCAGTAAAGAAGACTGACAGTGCTCCTTTCTCCTGCATCCCTGCTAATAGGCAGTGGAATGGACGTTAATAATAAATGGAAGTAATAGGTGCAGGGACCCCCTATCACATAAGGAAGTGGTCCATGCACCTCCGCTAGGCTACAGTAAGACTTTAAGTCAGTTTCTGTTATTTAAAATTATTATGTGCCATTTTTTTTAATGTAATGCTATGAGTGTCTATTAGTCTGTGCCCTGGCATCTTTATAACCAATGGGGAAAAAAATACATTGTTATTATGAGATTGTATTTTACAAGGTTTGCAAGTGCCTGTTCACATAATTTGGTCAATCTGCTGTCGTGCTGGCATTATAGCAGCAGGGCCAAGTTATATCTAGACCATTATTACATTGATTCAGGTAAAAGCTAGCAAGTGGAAAGATATAATTGAGCAATGCATTTATCCAGAATACAGAGAGCTCTGATGACAATTGTTTTAGAAAACCCTTCTGTTACTCCTAAACAATAATAAGAAGTTTGTCCATGTCAGTGTTCAGGATGGGCAGAAAAACAATACAGATAAAAAATAATAATAATAATCATCTTATATCACTATGATAATCATCTTTCAGTTTACCTAGAAGCAAGATGAGTTTTTGCATTGTGTAATATGTCTTAATGAATAATAATGGATTTGTTTATTTGGTTTTGCTTAAAGGGTTACAACAAGCACCATGATAACTTAAGTTTAACCCCTTTTTTTCTGCTGGAGTTGTTACTACCTACTGAAGAGTCACTGTGTTGTCATTAGTCAAGCAATAACAAGTGTTCCATGCTTGCTACGTCCATACAGTGCATTGCATTCACTAAAGCTCTCAGCAGGCTTCTGGGGAACCACGCCAGGGTACTCATACATGGGGGGGCTGTAGTAGTTATGATGGTTGGAGTAACTCTTTGATCTATATGGTTTCGTTTTGCATGAGGAGATGCATTGTGGAACATTCTCATTCTTAAACTGTGCATTACAAGATATTAAATGAAGTGTCCATTAATACAACCTAGCATGTGTCTATTAGACCTCTAAAAATGATCATGTCCGATTTACTCATCTATGGAAGTAATATTACATATGCAAGAACCTATTGCTAACCTTTTTTTCATATGATGCTCCATTTTCTTTTACATTTCTATTAACAGTTTAGTAAATGTCATCACATTGTTCAGTCCAAGCACAGCCACGGCACATATTGCAAATGAAGACAAGAAGTAGAAGCATTGTTTAATGTTTTTTTTTTAATGCTTTTTTTATGCTGACTGCCTGGTGGGAAGGCTAGAACTCAGAATAATGGTTGACAGGGAGCTAAGTGGAAGTGCATTTGCAGGATAAACAGTTGTGAATTTTTATATTTAATTCCAAATATATATTTGTTAAATGTAGGAATCTGTAAATATAATCAAAAAATCATTTCCCTCTAAATTGGTTTTGTTAAACCTATAACCTATCTAGGAATATGGGGCCTGTTCAAACCAACAAAACATCATTACCTACACTGAGGCATTTCTGGAGAACTTGTGATATTTATTTCCCATTCAATATAAATACCTTCTCTCTCAGTTGAGTTCTATGATGTTGTTTATTTAGATTAAGGTATCCTGTTTTTTTGATTAACTATTTTGTATATTTATTTTTAACACTATCCATCAGTGAAAAATTCCAATACTTCTAGAAAAGTGTAGATTTTCAACAAATAACAGAGGTAAAGATATCGCCAGCCTTATTATTCACTCTTCTCAGATACATTTATTATTGGTATTTTAAATGCTCCCGTGACATTAAATGTAGCTGACGTGCCTAAATTTATGGGAGCCCAGGTTTCATCAACCGTCAATTATAAGGAAGCTTGATGAATGATGAGAAAGATATCTGTTCCACCCACCACTCCCATCTGATTAACCACCACCACAATGAATGCACTTCAACAGCTAATTTGCTAGTAAAAACAACTGGTGTGGAACATAAGCTGCCTCCAATTACTTATGAGTTTGGAAGCATATTTAATAATGTGCCCTTTTGTTGTGACACATCTGCTGAGAATCTGCATACTGTACGTATTAAAGTACTTTTTGAATGGTATATAAAATAGCTGGTGAATGAATCTATTAGCAAAATGTGTCCAAAGTGAGATGAGAACCACAGGGAAACTTTATTTCTCAATATGACTTTGAAGAATATGTTTGACCGAAGTACTATATTTGGAGCTTTCACTCAAGAAACCACATCTTTCTTTGATTCCTTCATATTTGGCACTTTGCCCTCACATTGTTGTGCTGTATCTTATCTTGTATACACTCTGCCTACAGTACATTGAGCTACCAAAATATATATACTGTAGTTATAAGTGCTAAACACAGCATAAATCACATACAACAGAAACAGCCCGAAATAAACAAACCAGTAGAAAAAGTTTTAAACTGCCTGCCTGCGAGCATACAATCTAATCTTGATTGGGACAGGTGATACGTTAAGATAGGAGTGACTCTAGTTATGGAAAGAGTGACAGCTCTATGGCAGAAGATGACAGAATATCAAATTCATTTTAAAAAGCACACCCAGAGTTGTATTCAATGGTTTATTGCAGTTCTTGACATATGGTGTATTATTCTACTAGGGATAGTTTGGGAATAGAATGACAACAATTGAATAGATCTGTCTCAACTGTTAAATGTAAAGTCTATGCATGTTCTTGATATCTAAAACTGAGCAAGTAAACCTAGCCAACCTAGCATATGACAAATGTGATTGTGCTTGGTGCCATGTTTGCGTATGCGTGAAATGCACAAAACCACCCTATCAGGTGACTGTTAAGACAGCAGAAAGTTCTGGAAAGCATGGCTGTTGCGTCTCATGTATCCCAGCCTACATGTCCATGCTCTAGTACTTTTTGTCATTTTTTAGTTCTTTGAGACTCTGCTTTTTGGACTATCTGACCCACAGACTAGAGGATGCTGGGAAATGTATTGTCATATTCCAGCCTCTGACATTTTACAAAGGCAGAAAGTGATCCATTTTCAATAGCCTCCAGTAGACAGACATGTATAAGATAAGGTTGGCGTTAATTAAAAGGAGTTCAGCTATTTTTAAATTGCATTGTGATTTATTGTTTGCTTGTGAGATTGTTTTAAGGTTGTTTGTGACTGCAAGATTGAATGAGATTATCTGCAACCCTATAATGTCTAAGTGTTTCTGTAAATGGTATTGTGTTTGTAAAAGCACCTGAGTGGTTAAGTGTGCCTGTAACTCTGTTTGTGCTAGTTTGTAAGTATATATGTAAGGATCTTCTTTAACAGTTTCTGAGTGCATCTATGAGGTTTGTAAGACTGTCTGTGTGTCTGTGAGAGCAATTGCCTGTGCATGATTGGTTATTAACATTTAACCCACTGAGTGACTATAACAGAGCTTATAATAATCAGAGCCAGATTAAGTTAGCCAGGGCCAAAGGCAGGGTGTCAGATCAGGGCAATCAGGCTCTGGGAACAATGATTGACATGGAAAACATTTGGAGTTGCTGGGTTGTAAAATAAACATGTCTATGTTTCTACATTTCATTTTCTTTTTTTTTTTTTGTTAATTGTAAGGATAGGTAAACATAATATTAAAAATCCTTAGAAGCGACCGAAATTTTAATTCATTTCATGAACGTGTGACTGATATAGGAACACTCTTGCACTGCAGACATTTTTATACATGTGTATTAGCATCATATTAAGATTGTCTTTTTGTTTTTTTACAGTGTTGTTAGCACTGAATTGCCATAAAGACAAATAGTTAAAAATGAAAATAATAAAAAAAAGCCAGAGCATTGTAATTGGTATATAGCAAAAACTAATTTCACAGGACTTTACAGTATTTTGAATGGGGGAATTTAACAACTAATGAGAATGATTACTGCAAATTTGGCAGGAGCACTAGGTTAATATGACTGCTTTGATGAGCGCACAATCTAGAGTAGATGGAGTATAAAAATACAGTAGGAAGGGTAGCGTGGAGAATAGTAACCAAGGGACAGTGTGGGAAATTAGCAGAATCGAAAGGTGAGAGATTCGAGAGTTGACATACTAATTAAGCTGAGAGAGTAATGACAGCTACCGTGGTAGTCCATAGTCTATTCCGAAGAGTTGGGTTTTAAGGGACTTCTTAAAGGATTGAAGTGTAAGGAAGAGTCTGATGGGGAAGACAGGCTGTTACATAAGAATGGAGCTGCACACAAAAAGTAGTGCAAACACGCAGAGGTGTACCTGGAGCATTTGGCACCCGGGGCAGATCTTATATTTGGCACCCCTCTTCCCTCCTTCCCCCAATTTTAAAATGTAAAAACCACCCACAAATTATTTTTTTTAAATGCATTTAGCATTGAGCAGTGTTTGCATTCCTTTTTAAATGTCTTTAGCACTGAGCAGTGTTTGTGTGTTTATAATGTAGGCATGTTTTTGTATGAAGTATGTGTAAGTGAATTTAGGGTTGTGTTTGCATGTAGTGTTGACATTTGAATGCAGGTGTGCATTTTTATGTAGTGTTGATATCTGGATGCAGGAGTATATTTATGTGTAGTGTTGGTGAAATGCTGAGATATATGCACATATACTCAAATATACACACAGTCTCACACGTGCAGATACATAGACACACAGATGCACACACTGGGACATACAGATACACAGACACATAGGTATACACATGCAGATAGATAGAACACAGTCATAAACATATACAGACAAACACTGACACACATACAGATAAAGAAACACAGATACAAACTCACATATAGATACAAACACACACTTACAGACACACACTGACACACATGTACAGAGACACATAGGCACAGACACACATACAGATACACACATACAGATACACTGACACACAGATACACACACAGATACATAGACACACATACAGATATACATATACAAACACACATACAGATACACAGACACACAGGTATAAGTGTGTGTGTTTATTGTATGCAGTGTGTGTTTGTGTAGTCTATGTGTTTGTGTACTGTATGCAGTGTGTGTAGTGTATGCAGTGTGTGTGTATATAGTGTATGCAGTTCGTGTGTATAGTGTATGCAGTGTGTGTGTGTAGTGTATGCAGTTTGTGTGCGTGTAGTGTGGGCAGTGTTTGTGTAGTGTAGGCAGTGTGTGTGTGTGTGTATAGTGTGTATGCAATGTGTGTGTGGTGTATGCAGTGTGTGTAGTGTATGCAGTGTGTGTATAGTGAATGGAGTGTGTGTATAGTGTGTTTGCAGTGTGTGTGTGTGTGTGTATTGTGTGTATGCAGTGTGTGTATGGATAATGAGTGTATAGTGAGCAGTGTGTATTGTTTGTATGTGTCCCCAACACTCCCTGACTTTTACATGTGTCCAGGGAGGGGGGACACACAACATTCCCTGGTTGTCCAGTGGCACAGTATGGTTGCCCAATGAAGAGGGGCCCAGGAGTCTCCACATTTGCTTCACATCCAGCAGCAGCATGCCCTCTGTTCTCGCTATCCGCGAGAACGTTGCCACGGGTTGCCATAGCAAACACTCGTTAATAGTACGAGCAGTAGACAGGAGTAGTTCACCAGCAGAGCAAAGTGGTTGAGAAGGGTTGTACCTATGAACTAGTGAAGAAATGCAGGGGAAGACTTGTTGAGTGCCTTGTATGTAATAGTTCATAAGAGTACAGGAAGCCAATGTAATGATTGACAGAGGGATGACTTGTGGGATGCATGACAGGACAGAAGAATGAGCCTAGCAGCAGAATTAATTATGGACAAAGACAGTATGGTTTCAGGAGAGACCAATTAGGTGAAAGTTACAGTCGTCAATGTGAGAAATTACAAGAGCATTCTTCTTAGCACCATCTTTTATAGGAAAGGGACAGGTGGAAGTAGCGGGACTCAGTGACAGACTTGATATGAGGTGCAGGTGAGGCCAGAATCGATCAGAACACCAAGACAGTGAGTTTGTAAGGACTGGTTAATGGCTGTATCAACAACTTTCAGGGAGAGCGACAATGGAAGATGCAAGATAAGAAGGTCAGTTTTAGAAAGACTGAGCTTTAGAAAGTATCAACAGTATCAAAGGCAGCAGAGAGAGGTCTATAAGAATTTGTGTGCCATATTATTTGTCTGGCATCAAAAGCTGTGCATTGCACTTTACCGTTACATTGCATACCCAAAGTGCACTAATTAATGTGTCACACATGTTCATCTGCATATATGTAGTATGACTAAAGCCAAGATATGTAATAGAATTCACTAGAAGAGAAAGAAGCCTATGCTGGATCTATTCTCAGAGAAGGAACATTGACAATAATGTCAATGTGTATACATTGACAATAAGACAAAGAAATAGCCTATATAAAAGTTAGGGTTGTAAGCAGTAATATGCCATGAGGATTGTGACTAGCATATAAAACAAAACTGACCTTTCTGATCACGATGGCTTGGAAGTGAGAAGTGCTATTTGGCTTAGCCACATAGGGAGGTTATAGAATTGTGTGAAGGGCATCTCCATTGCAAGGTAGAGTGAAATCCTATAAGCATCTAACATGCATTGGTATACATATAAAACATTACTTTACAATGGATATATTGCATATCAGCATTGTTTGAGGTTATTGAAATGGTGCTGTGTTAAAACAAGAGCGTCATTGCAAAGCCATTAAAAATGTCAATGGTTATTGCTGCTGCTAGGCCTAGAGTTGGAAGTTGTTACGAGTTGCGGTATTTATGGTTAGATAAAGTAAAGGTTAGGGGCTAGGCTTAAGTGGGATATTGGGTGTGGGTGTACCTGCCTTAAAGATGTGGCGAGTCTAACTCTACACTAGACAAATAGGTCTGTAGTAACCAACAATGATTAGATTAGCTAAACTAGAAATCATGCCACAAAAATTGGAAAAACAATTTGATTTATATATAAAAAAGTTCAGTGTTGTAAAGATTGGTTGCATGCTTTTTGTCAAAGCTAACTGACAATAACTACTTTCGATAAAACTAATATGTAATCACATCGGCATACTCTGGGTATGTGGGAAAGCTAGTAGCTGCTTTCTTAAAAAATAGATTTTAGAAACATCAAATGCCACTCCCAGCAGTGATTCTGTATATTGCACATACAGGATGCAACAATTCACCTTTGAAGAATCAATATACATTTCAGAAGTCGTTATAGCAAAGCTATGAAGGGAATGAAGTCAAACATTAACAGTGGCATTAAAGTAACATTTACAGAAGTGTATATAAAGGATCCTACAACTCTTGGCAACATAGGAGACTGTGGACTGAAATTCATATTACTCTCAGTTATTCTGGCTTGGAATGGTAGGTGTTACAGTGTAATGCATCTTTATTGCAAGTGCCATATGACTCCCTGGCTCACTTTAATGTAAGTACTTTAACCACAAGTAACCCTTAACTCTAAGAATCTCCATATGCTAAATCCCACAAACCCAGAGTACCTCAGAAACTGTGTAGTGGATTGCCACTACAGCATCACTACAAAAGAATCGTCATCTGAAATGCACTGTTTTGATAGAATTTAATAAATGCAAACCCCAAAACAACCATAGAGTGATTAGTTTTATTAAGAAATTGCAGAAACGTTTTGAATTCTTACATAACTTTCATTCTGCTCTAAATGTGTGCCCTGTGTACACCCTATATCTATTTATTTTGCAGAATTAAAACATTCAGACTGTCCCCCCATTTTGGCAATTAAAGGGTTAAAGTCAACTAAATTCATCTTTATTTCAGTGCTAGGAGAGTCTACTCACTGCAGCTCAAACCACTTGATTTGAAGTCATCATTATTGATGACTTGTGTCCAATCAGATTCTTCTCACTGAGAATCATGGGAATGCACCAACAATGCCTCTCATAGAGAATCATTAATCCAGTGCTATTATATATACTCACATGTGAAACAGGAAACCCTCCCTGATGTATGTGTGACGGTTAAGAGGTATTAAGAAGGACATGGTTACATGCTTTTGGGAATGCAAACACTAGGATATATAAAAAAAAAATGAAAACCAAACTTCTGCTTCTATATATAGCTTATTTCCATACCCAAAAGTTGGACTTCCTTGCAAATTATTAGATTGGAATTTATCACGTGGCCTGTCATCTCTCTAGATTAATTTTGCCAAATTTAGAAAGAGATACCTAAATACATTCAAAGAAGCAAGTTTTGCTGAGTTGAGAATTGAATTGCAAATTTAGACCAAAAGTTAAAGAGTTGGAAAATATATTTAAATTGTCTGAATTACAATTGTAATATTAGTTTTTAAAGGGGCTCTATCACCATACTAATCCCTCAGTTTTGCTTTGGTTTTGAATCATCCCACAAACTGTCTTGGCCTTAGGACTGGTGCAACTTTTTTTAATGTTGTGCTGGTCCCACCTGGTCATTTTAAGTTTGAAATCCCATCTTCTGCCCTTGCTAGAGCATTCACATGAAATCTTGCACCTGCCTAGTACACCGATGGACCTGCCTTGATTCTCATGATCGCACAAGAATCAACGCAGAGGATCCATGACACACTGCTCACTGAATGGATGCAATGATGGAGGCAGGTGAGTAAAGAACTAGGCCATGGAGCTTGACTAATACTCCACCTTTTGTCAACTTTTGTCAACCTACAGGTTATACATTAAAAAGTAGCCCTTACTTTTCCTTATGTATAGCACACGGGGATTTTGGAAACTCTAAAACATTTAAGATTTTTCTGTCTTTTCTTTTAACATTTAGTAGTTGTTTTATGATGTCTATTTTCTGTAAAATTTTATAGATATATTATCTGCATCACCATCATAAAATGTTTTATAGTTGCTTTACAGCATATCCCAACTTCCTTTTCTCATGTGATATTTAAATAAAAAATGCAGTAATTATTAATAATACTTTTGGGTGTAACTCACATCAGCTCTAAACATGCCCAGTGATTTCAACATCTTCTTTCCTAATCCCTAAAAACATCCAGTTTCATTGTACAAAAAGTCTTACAGAGAAATAAGTGACATATTTTAAAAGCTAGATTTCTTACTGAATAAACTGAAACTTTCTTGAACTACATTTTCTTAAACTGCAGCCTACAAATGGTAGAACATTGGCCTACTGACTCGTGAAAGGCAATGGCTTAGAAACACATGAATCACTAATCTAATCTATAATTACAAAAAAATAGGTTATTACAGAGTTTAATCCTGGGGCAAAGTTTTTTTAATCATCATACAGATTATTACATTTGTATAATTAATGATCTCTGTGAACATTTACAATATTATTGCCAGTTATAAGTGATTCTATTAGGTACATGGTAATACTTTTAATGCCTTTGTATTCTGTTAATATAGTTACATATTAATCTGAATTAAAAAAAAACCTCTCAGGTCAATTAAATTCAATCCAAAAGATGGTTGAAAACCGACTGAGAAGTGGTCTACCACATTCAAGGAAAAAAATCCTTCTTTATTCCATAAAGCATTCAGATTTGACTATATAATGGTAATAATTAGTTAAAAATTTGTTAATATACAAGCTAATTAGCTAAATGTACTAAACATTTTTTTACATTTTGTAACACATATATGTTTAATGGTTTAGTTCAAGGCCACAATTTTGGCAAAACTTAAAATGGTCAATAGAGCTTGCACATGGCCACATAGATAACATGTAATCACAACAGGTCATTAGAATCGAGTCTGCATTCAGAAGACATGTTGAGTTTTGTACCCAGTTTAAATATTGGAATTTGAAGGAAATCGATAACTACATGTTTTCAGTATTCATGAGAACATTACTTAGTGGATTTTGAAAATGGACAAAAGCAATAATAATCTCTGAAACCTACAGAAGAATGTATTAAGTTGCTGAAAAGTTGTCACGTATAAATATGTACATTATTTTGAAAATTTGATGTAGAAGTAATTATAGTAGTTCCTCTAACTATAACATTCAAACATTACGAAATCAAGATAGAAAACATCTTGTCTTTAGCATTTTCAGAACTATATATTTCAGGATCCTAATGCAATCCAATTAATACATAATCTAAACTACAGTTAAGTCACCAATCAATATTGAAATAAAATTGGAATATTTCTACTTTAAGATCCCTACTTTAAGATGACAACACACTCTTTTGTAAAAGAGAAACAAATATTTGAAGGAACATACGAACCAATTTCCCCATCCTTATGCCTAACGAAATCTTAAAATGATTTCACTTATATATTTGTATACACATCCTGAATGTTTTTGAAATTCTTTATGGTGTTTAATTATCTGTCATTATTTTCATGAATTCAGTTATGCTTAGTTAAAGACTATATCAAGTCTTATTTTGACGGTGTTTCTCTAAGGCATTAAATATAAATCTTTAAGGCTTTGATAACCCCCTTAGCTTGCAGACTTTTATTTTTCCATTAACCTTGTATTTTGTTTTAAAAATATTTTCAGTACAGACAACAGGCCTTGCTATATCCAGTATCACATAGAAGTATGACATTTAAGAAGCTTGTGCTAAGATATTTCAAAGTACCATAATACTAAATCAGGGTTGGAGAATACATCTATCAAAGGCAACGTTTCACAAACAGCTTTCCATATGTTCTTATATCAGGTAAACAAAACAAAACAAACAAACAGGAAAGTTTACTATGACCAATTTTCACTGTAATTTCTATCAAGGAATTACTGTATTATATTAACTCGATTAGTCATAATAGGCAAAAAAAAAAGAGTTTGGAGTGATGCTTAAAATGTGAAACAATCATCACTAAAACCAATGTAATATTTCTGCACATTCAATAATTTGTTAAAAAGATGTTAATTATACATTTGGCCAAAGTTTGGAAGACATACATTGCCTATATTAATTTATTATTGGATTTAATATAGTGACCAATGCATGCATACAACCACTGGGACTGCATTACTGATTTGAAATTTATTTTAAACTAAAAGATATTATGTTCTTTACCCTAACTAATGATTAAATATCATGTGAAATAATTGCCTTAATATTTGGACAGCGTGCATAATTGATTAAAATAGATGGAAACATTACAGGGCATTTGCAGTCAGCTAAATATTAGCACCATAATAAATTTCTATGCGTTGAAATATATAACTATTTCATGATTATATAGCACATGCCTTTTAGTTTGCGCACTAAGGAGCAATGGGATATTGTTTTATAAAGATATTGCCATTTATTAATGAAGTTGTAGTTTGTACAATATGTGGAAGGTGAAAAGAAAAGTGCCAGATGGCCCTAATAATTTGAAACTCACTCCCAGAACAATAATTGGTTCATAGTATAGTTATATAATTATATTAATTCCAAGTAACATTTGCCAGGAGGTACACATAGCCATAACATAAAAAACCAGTACAAGAATAAAATATCAATACAAGGAAACAGAAAATAAAGACCCTTGACCATAGAACTTACATCTCAGAAACACATCTGTATGGTGATATGTAAATGTCTAAACTACATTGGACTACATTTACAGTCAAAACAATGTAATAGAAAGGCAAATATAGCCAAGTTACCGTCCAGATATCATGTCCATTTAATAAAACTCTAGGCATGAATACGAAGTTAACCGTTCTAAATTATATCCATATTGTATATAGCTTGAACAGATATAAACTGGTTACTTACCACTAAAATATAGAAAGCACCAAACTTTGCACATAGCAGCCAATCCATCACCTCTGTCTTTTACTTAACACACGGTTCTTAATGATGGAAGCCTACTTTCCTTCCACCTTTAGACTAAAGGGATGTTTTCCACTCCTTGCTCTTTCACTAAAATGTTGTAGGAGTCTCCTTTTCTCTGACGGGTGAGCTAAAGATGCTTCAGAACAGAGTCTTGTACTCCACCCTTTATTTTGGGTTGGTCTCCGTTGAAACACATGACAGCATCATTATAGCTTCTAGGTAAATGAGTATTCAGACACACCTTGCATCTTATTGCAATGAAACCTGCTCCAGAAAGCATTGTGATGAAGATGTGTAAAGTTGCACAGATACATATTCAATGGGAATGTGATACTTGAATATTGGTAATAACCGAATGAGACATTCCTACACAATTTGAATGGCTATGTTTTCTATGGTTTCAATATCCGCACTTTACTGTCAGGGAGAATAAAACAATAAACAAACCGTGGATGACAGCCAAACTAATGTAGTGCCTGGATAAATAATAGTGTTATATAAAATAAATAAATAAACAGATAGTTAATTAAAAAGAAACAAGCCAGTGTTGTAGAATTAAAATCATGATTTAGGAAGCTAGACTAGAAGAAGAAAATATTGTAAGATATGATCTAGGTAGTTCATTATAAGGTACAGAATAATGCTTAAAAAAAATAAAAAATATTCTACATGATGATAGGATTGCATTGGGAGGCTAGTGCGCATGCACATTCACAGCCAAACACCGCACTATGAGACCATCTCATTGAATAACCGAGTTTAACTCAACTATTGGGGTGGAAGCGTTTCAAGTGTCTGTCAGTGTAATGCAGCCACAAAATAAAAGTTAACACTGCAAAGTAAACATGCTTTTAGTTGCAGGGTTAAAATTGTAGGGACATGGTGCCCAGACTATTTAATAGAGATGAAGTGGTTTTGGTAACAATAGTGTCCCTTTTAGCAATGCTGCTTTGAGTAAGTATACATTGTGGTATATTTAATATAACACACACAGAAGATACAATCAAATCCTGACTTAAAGGGTTACTCCACCTAAAAACACTGTTGTAAGAAAACACGGTTTTAGGTTAGAGTAAACCTTACTGCCCTCCATCCCCCAAAAGAGTTAAAAGAAAGAAATGAAATAAAACTTTACAGGCTGTCCAACGTTGAGTCCAATCCTTCTCCAGTGACATCAGTCTCCCACACTCCAGGCTGAGGAACATCCTTAAGGATGGGCTGAGGGGAGAATTTCAGTGGAATAGAGAGGTGGGCAGTGCCGTCTAAATTCATCTTTTGCCATCATGCAATGGCGACAGATTTAACATTAGTCAACCCTGAATGACGCTACCAGAGGGTGAAGTCCACCTTAAATCTGAATATAAACTATAGTAAAAATAAATCTTCTGAATCTCTTCTTTTCCATCATACCATATAAAACACACCAACACAGATTAAAAAAATACAAAAGAGGCACTTTCAATCTAGAATTCTTTAACCCCTGAAGGACCAAACTTCTGGAATAAAAGGGAATCATGACATGTCAGACATGTCATGTGTCCTTAAGGGTCCGTATTCTTAAATATTAAAATCAAATAAGTTGATAAACCATCAATACGTGTAGCAATATTCAGTTTCATTCTTTATTTTAATAGATGAGTAGAACACACGTCTTCTAACAATCATTAACTTGTACGCATTTCTTAGGAAAAGATATGTTATATTGATCTGACAATGATTACCCAATATGCAGTTCACTGTTGCATCCCCACCTTCCAAAGTCCAAGGGCATTTCCTCTGATACTGGCAAGGGTCTAATAAAAAATGTTATGCAAACTTCATTTTCTACTGTCACATCAATAGAACAAAAACGATTTAACAAAATAACATTAGCAGCCAGGAGAGCAATAGCACAACAATGGCTGAACACTTTTGTCACAGTATTTGTTTCAATTGCTTAAAAAATAAATAAATAAATGTAAAAAATATTAATAATATATAGATATATATGTGTGTGTGTTGACCACTAATTGTTCTCTGCTGATACAGACGTTAAATGGAGAGTGTTAAAGGGGTCACATGATTTTATTCAATCTGTTTTAAAAAAATAAAAAAATATTGGGGATTTACCAGGGCAAAAACAGGATCAATGTTAATTTAATAAATAAAACATGTATTTTTTTTTTTACTAATATTGTCTAAACACTGTTTAATAATCCCATTATCCCTAACTTCAGTTCCTAAATCATAAACTCAATTATGGCAAAACCAATAGAATTGTGCATTTGATTTAAAAAAAAAATGCAATTTATCTGAATTTTAGCAGATTGGCAGGATGCTCGAATTCTGTAATTCCAAAGTGGAAACAAATCACATGGACAATGGATGAACTATTTTGTTTGATTTGCGATTCTGATTTCAAACAAAGACATGATACATGGTTAGGGAACAGCCACTAATTCAAACAATTAAAGAAAGGAAGAAATTAAATAATAAAGAAATAATGCAGGAATCCGTTGGACTGAACACTTAATATATGGAACGGAAAGCTCAAAAGTAACCAAGTGACCATTCTGTTTGGTCAGAATTCTATCAGAATTCGGTCAACTGAATTCCGACCAGAATTAGCTTAATTAAAACGGCATGAAGTGAGCCTACTACATTACTACAAAATATATATACATATAAGTATTATGCATATATTTAGCACTATAGGTTTAGGCCCATTTTCCTGCTTTTTGGTTCTTCATAATAGTTATAACCTGAATCATCTACATGACCAAAATTCAGATGAGTCGAAACGCTGCATCGGGAAATTTCGGTTCGACCAAATTAAACTAAATATTTCAGCCAAATCAATTCAACTGAACCAAATTTTTTTTCCACTGTGCACAAGTCTAAAAAACAATTCTTAAGTAAGTTCCTAACTATAACCTTCAAAATTCATTACTCCTGGCAGGACAAAATGGAATAACTGGTTTGGGAATCTTGGTTCTCTTAAGCTTTAATTGATATACCATTGATAAGTTGATATACCATTAATATGTGCAGCAATATTCAGCCTTAATCTTTTGATATTTAACAGATCAATTGAAAGCATGTATTACAACAATCATCAACCAGCTCCTAGTTCTTAGGAAAATGTATATCACAATCTGGCAACAATCCAGAAATCAGATGTTCCCATAAAATACTCACTTTGCATGTTTGTGTAAAATCAAAGCAGCCAACAAAATTCCTAGTGCAATAGCAAAGCGTTTTAAATTGACATCATCATCACACGTTAGTAGATCAATATTATTAAACTGTAATCAAGTGACTGTAACAGGTAGACATCTTCCCCTTTTAGAATAAATTAAACATATGTTAGTCACTAATGACTTAGATTTTGTCAGAGGAGGAAACTATGATTATACATGTGTAGAATGGAGATTGGCAAGTTTTATAAACTCAAGTGAGTCTTACAAATGGCCACCATTGGAGCCAATAGAATGGCTGTCGGCATTTAGCACCTTGCACCCTAAACTGCGTTAGCATTTTTATAGCACCAACATTTTGAATAGCACTTTACAGTAATACAAAAGGGGTATTTAACAACAGCTAATTAACCTGTACAACTGATGCTGGCATTCACAACAGAACCCCAAAATTTACACATAACTTTAAAAGCATCCTGTAGAGTATTGTCTCAAATTTCCATTTAGTTTAATTTTGAAAGTTAATTTCCAGACATTTTATACAATATTTTTCTTAAACGAAGTCTACTTTGAAATGTTAATCATTAAAAAAAAGCAATAGGTGTATTAAGAAATAAATTAAAAAGAGAATGCATAAAATATATATGCTTTGTGGACCAGTTTCCTTGTTTTTTATTATTCCATTTTTTTATTTTTAGTACTTTTTGGTTAACACCTTTTGCAACTATTGTTGGTGATTTATATGAGCATTGATTGGTTGCAAGATTTAGCATTCTTTGCCGATATAGTCAGTTGTTTAGTGGAATGTCTTTAAACATTGACTAAACATTTTCAAGAAATAAATGTTGGATTAATGTGTACTCATATTATGACCTTGATTATTTTAGCAAATAAAATGAGTATGGCTGAGTTACAGAATTTTTTCAAAATGAGCAATTTTAACCTCAGTTTTGCATTTCAGATTTAGGTCTTGATTTAAAATTGCGGGTAAGTATTTCAAATTACTTAATATTATTGGATAATCTTTTAAAATGGCTTACTATTTTAAAAATGTTTTAATATTTTGACATTTTTCTATATATTGATATTTTTTATATATAGTATTTTTTTTATATTTTATTATCTGCAAAATAAATCTTAAAAGTTTTCCAAACATTTGAAATAATTTGAAGAATGATTAAATGATTAAAATATGTATTTTAAAATAATGAAATGTAAAATGAATTGCATAATATTAAATCATTTTGAAAGTTTATAAAAAAAAAGCTTATCTAACAATATGTAATTGAAGCCTTATTTTGCTAAAATATGGGGTTTAGTACACATCTCTATTGACTTTTACGAGATGTAAAAGTCAATAGAGATGTGCACTAAACCCCATATTTGAGCAAAATAAGACTTCAATTAGACTTTATGAAAAAGGGAACTCTTAAGTATACTAAAATACTTTAAATAGTTTACAATTCAAGCATTGTATATTAGGAAAATAATTCTCTGAACATCTTACAATTGTTGCTGAAACAATCTCCAACATTTGTTGCGGAGCTCTGTAAGCTACTGTGTTCTCTCCATCGTATAAAATATAACCACCCTTGTTTCTGATTGGCCACTCATTCCAGACTAGATTTCCATGTTGCCAACGTTACTATTAATCTTGCTTTGTTTGCTGCCTTAACCAAAGCTAGGCTTGTTCTAAACACTTAAAATGTATACAATATCTTAAATACACAGTATTTTCATTTGCTCAAATACCAGTGTGGGATCCCCTTTCCCTATACTGTAAAGACAAAGACAGAAAAAAAACAAGGATTAAGGTATGTGCATGTAAATAAAAAATTATTGTAATACAATATATTTTTTAAAAATGATATAATTCATATTGGTCTTAAGTTTCTATTTTGGGATATAAACTCAAACCCGATAAAATAGTGAAATACATGTACTAAGGTGCATTGTTAAATATATAGATATATGAATTGGCATACTATAAATCACTTGGAAGGGCGGGATGTATACTATTCAAATGATTTAGGTAAACTAGAAAAATGGTCAGAATTGTGGCAACTGACATTTAATGTGGATAAGTGCAAGATAATGCATCTTGGACGTAAAAACCCAAGGGCAGAGTACAGCATATTTGATAGAGTCCTAACATCAACATCTGAGGAAAGGGATTTAGGGGTGATTATTTCTGATGACTTAAAGGTAGGCAGACAATTTAATAGAGCAGCAGGAAATGCTAGCAGAATGCTTGGTTGTATAGGGAGAGGTATTAGCAGTAGAAAGAGGGAAGTGCTCATGCCATTGTACAGAACACTGGTGAGACCTCACTTGGAGTATTGTACACAGTACTGGAGACCGTATCTTCAGAAGGATATTGATACCTTAGAGAGGGTTCAGAGAAGGGCTACTAAACTGGTTCATGGATTGCGGGATAAAACTTACCAGGAAAGGTTAAAGGATCTTAACATGTATTGCTTGGAGGAAAGACGAGACAGGGGGGATATGATAGAAACATTTAAATAAATAAAGGGAATCAACACAGTAAAGGAGGAGACTATATTTAAAAGAAGAAAAACTGCCACAACAAGAGGACATAGTCTTAAATTAGAGGGACAAAGCTTTAAAAATAATATCAGGAAGTATTACTTTACTGAGAGGGTAGTGAATGCATGGAATAGCCTTCCAGCTGAAGTGGTAGAGGTTAACACAGTAAGGGAGTTTAAGCATGCATGGGATAGGCATAAGGTTATCCTAACTATAAGATAAGGCCAGAGACTAATGAAAGTATTTAGAAAATTGGGCAGACTAGATGGGCCGAATGGTTCTTATCTGCCGTCACATTCTATGTTTCTATGTAAATCGTATTTGAAATGAAAAACCATTTAAAAAAGCAATATGTATATTTCTATAAAATAAACTTAACTGCATTTTAATGTGTGGGGTGTAAAAGGATAATATATTAGACTTTGGAGAAAGCCAGTATATAAAAAAAAAAACAACAACATTTTATAAGGAAAATGTCAAAAGATAAATGTGACGGTAGTCACCATCACCAAGAGCTTATGATGGACAATTAAATTAGGTATATGAATGATCCCTATTTTTAAGTCACCCTGTGTCCACTGTGGGTGCAGGGTGTGTGTAGTGTGGTTGTTTGGGGTTAAATGTTAGTGTGCTCTTTTGTCTTGCTAATGCTTGCAATCAACTAGATGGATTTGGCCATGGAGCCTCTACATGCCATCTGTTGGTTGCAAGGAGCTAGCAACAGCAATATGCACTACCTGAATAACAAGGCTTGCTAATATGCTAATTTGTGTAGATTTGCATATTGCTAATTCTGCAGGCAAAAGAGATATTTTCTGTTAATTATTGTCTTCCCCATTCTTTTATAAATATGTTATTATGCTATTAAAATTTTCTGTATATTTGGTGACATGTTTTGGTTATTTGAATTTTATTATGTTTGTCACAGCAGTATATATGTGATGAACGTATGGGCTAGTCCCAAGAAAAATAAAGTATTGTATGATAGTTGTGAATGTGTATGTGAATGTTGGCTTTTGAATGTAGGCGTGCATTTGTGTGTAGTGTATACATAGACACACACAGCAACAGACATGCAAATACACAGACACAAAGCTACACACACTGACACATAGACAGAGATACACCCACTGGTACTTATACACATTGACAAACAGATACATACACAGACATCCATTGGGTAAGTGTGATAGTAGGTGTGAGGGTAGGTGAGCATGGGAACCTGGCACCTGTGCTCTGACACGCACAGTGCGCCAGAACCGTGTGGGAGTGCGGCAGCTCCAGAAGCACACTGGACCATCAGGGAGTCCATTTGTAACAGCTGTCAGGGAGATCAAGGAAGAGTGCTCGACTCCACTCCGCCGCTGCCCGCAACAATTTTTTTTTAGGATCGGTGATGACGTCTCTGGCTAGTTGCATGATCCCTCTATCCCTGGGATAACTCAAGAGAGCTAAGCCTGAGAGTCGCAAGTGCCTTTGTAAAGGCAATAGCAATCATTGCTAGCAGAGGGGACAATACCTGCCTGGAAGAAGGGCTGCAGCAGAATAGGCAAATCTCAAAGTTAAAGTATTAAAGCTGGTGATAAAACTGGAGATACAGTGCAGGAAAAAAGTATTTCATCCCCTGCTGATTTTGAACGTTTGCCCACTGACAAAGAAATGATCAGTCTATAATTTTATTGCTAGGTGTATTTTTTTATTTTTTATAATTCTTTATTTTTGTGTGCTTAATATTACATAACATAAAGTCCTGTAGCGCCACAAGAGCGAGCACAGGTATACAATGTCGAACAATGGCATGGCAAGAATATACAGCAGACCTTTTTTTTTTAAAGAAAAAATAACAGAGTGGTTATTCAAGTTGCTAATGTATGTGTTCAGATTATTGCATGTTGTCATCTAAGAGTTATGACACATACTGATCTATATATTAGGTAAGTCTGAGGGTTCATCTTGGGTTATGGTTATAGACTCTACTATGTATGCTAGACAAACCATTCTCTGCTGTGTAGTGATTGACTTTTATCCTATTTATGATTACATGTCTATCTGAGTATGGGTACACGAGCGAGTTAGGTGAGTGGAAGCATGCCTATATATATGTTAAACGATATATTATACTGTGCTGCATGATGCATGCAGGGTGGGTATGCGGTCGGCCCTGTTGTGGGAGTACCTTGTTCTGTTGTGGGGATGGCAGTCGCTGGCATGGGTGGGCAGTGTGCGGCGTGAGCCAGTGTGGCAGCCATTATGGGTCTGGCTAGGCCCCCGCCGTTGCTTGCCTGCGATAGGGCCCATGGGGTGGGCGGGTGAGTGGTTGCTCACAGGGCTGAAGTGCTTGGTATGGTGGGCCTGGGCTCTTTCTGCCCCCTGGGCTCATTTCTGGAGGCCTTGTTAGTCGCTCCGTTCTCCGCAATAAGGCAGTCTCCTCCGCCGACCTTGGCACACATGGCATCTGCCATCTTAGGTGGTGCGTTCAGGCCCTCGAGCAGGATGGCCTTGTTTTCAGGCCCTGGGTGCATAGCCTCTGGGTGAGGACCGGGATCCCCCCTGCCGGTCCATAGGGAGGGGAACAGGGCCGGATGCAACCGGGTCTCAGCTTCCATTTCAGCATCTTTAGGCAGGATAGAGGGACAGCGGCCATCCACCACTCCCACCGCCGGCTTAGGCCCCCACTCGGTCGTCGAGGGCTGCGCCTTCAGGGGACTGTAGCTCTATGAGCCAGCCTCTCCTTGGATCCGGTGTCTTCGTGGCCCCAAATACCCGTGCTGTCGGTTTGTTTTTTAGGTCATTTGCCATATTTTAGATGTTTAATTGTGGATGCTTAGCAGGAGCTGAACTCGCATGCAACCGTCCAGCTCGACGGTCCGGCCCTGCCTCATAGTAGGTGCATTTTAACAGTGATAGACAGAATAACAACAATAAAAAATTTGTACAGAAAAACACATATCAGAAAAGTTATAAATTGATTTGCATGTCAATGAGTGAAATAAGTATTTGATCCCCTATCAATCATCAAGATTTCTGGCTCCCAGGTGTCTCTTTAAGGGAGTGCTCCTAATCTCAGCTCGTTACCTGTATAAAAGACACCTGTCCACAGAAGCAATCAATCAGATTCCAAACTCTCCACCGTGGCCAAGACCAAAGAGCTGTCCAAGAATGTCAAGGACAAGATTGTACACCTACACAAGCCTGGAATGGGTTACAAGACCATTGTCAAGCAGCTTGGTGAGAAGGAGACAACAGTAAGTGTGATTATTTGCAAGTGGAAGAAACACAAAATAACTGTCAGTCTCCCTTGGTCTGGTGCTCCATGCAAGATCTCACCTCATAAAGTTTCAATGATCATGAGTACGGTGAGGAATCAGCCCAGAACTACATGATCTCAAGACAGCTGGTACCATAGTCACCAAGAAAACAATTCATAATACACTTCCACATGTACAGGCCCATCTGAAGTTTGCCAATGAACATCTAAATGATTCATAGGAGAACTGGGTGAAAGTGTTGTGGTCAGATGAGACCAAAATTTTTCTCTTTGGCATCAACTTAACTCGCCGTGTTTGGAGGAGAAGGAATGCTGCCTATGACCCCAAGAACTCCATCCCCACCGTCAAACATGGACGTGGAAACATTATGCTTTGGGGGTGTTTTTCTGCTAAGGGGACAGGACAACTACACCGCATCAATTGGACGATGGACAGGGCCATGCATAGGCGTGCGCACGGGGTGTGCCGGGTGTGCCTGGGCACACCCTAATCCCGCGGCACGCCTATGTATATTGAGACCGGCAGGGGAGATCTCAGGATCTCCCCTGTCGGCTCATGCAGAGCCGGCGCTATCCGAGCGCCGGCTCTGCTCTCAGCCTCCCTCCCCACTGACCCACAGGCAGGGAGGGAGGCAGGAGAGGACCCGGCGGAGCTCTTGCCGGCAGCTCCGCCGGGTTCCTCTCGCAAGATATGAGCGTTGCCACGGCAACGCTCAAATCTCGCGAGATTGAACTCTAACCCCACAGGGGCTAGAGTTCACTCTACACTGGACCACCAGGGAAAGCAGCAGCACAATCCCCCCTCCCTACAAAAGGTAAGAAGGGAGGGGGGATATCAAGTAATCAACCTCCACCCCCACAATCACCCACCCAGATACAGCACACACAGACATACAGCACCCACACACATACACAGCACCCACACACATACACAGCACCCACAGACATACAGCACCCACACACATACAGCACCCACACACATACAGCACCCACACACATACAGCACCCACACACAAACAGCACCCACACACATACAGCACCCACAGACATTCAGCACCCACACACATACACAGCACCCACAGACATACACAGCACCCACAGACAGACATACAGCACCCACACACACAAACAGCACCCACACACAAACAGCACCACACACATACAGCACCCACACACATACAGCACCCACACAGCACCCACAGACATACATCACCCACACACATACAGCACCCACAGACATACAGCACCCACACATACAGCGCCCACACACATACAGCGCCCACAGACATACACAGCGCCCACAGACATACACAGCGCCCACAGACATAAACAGAACCCACAGACATAAACAGCACCCACACACATACAGCACCCACAGACATACACAGCACCCACACACATTCAGCACCCACAGACATACACAGCACCCACACACATACAGCACCCACAGACATATACAGCACCAACACACATACAGCACCCACACACACATACAGCACCCTCACAAACACACACAGCACCCTCACACACAGCACACAAACAGCACCCTCACACACACACACACACACAGCACACTAACAGTACCCTCACAAACACAAACAGGACATTAACAAACACACACACAGCACACTACCAGTACCCTCACACACAAACAGCACCCTCACAAGTGCACACACACACACACACACACAAACAGCACCCTCACACACAGTACATTAACAGCATCCTCACAAGCACGCACACACAAACACCCTCACCCACATAGCACACTACCAGCACCGTCACACACATATCACACTAACAGCACCCTCACACAGCACACACACACACACAGCAGTGTGTGTATGTGTGTATATATGTGTATGTGTGTATATATATATATATATATATATACATACATACATACATATATGCGGCGTGTGCTTGTGCTTTAGGGTGCACACCCTAATGCAATAGGCTGCGCACGCCTATGGGGCCATGTACTGTCAAATCTTGGGTGAGAATCTCCTTCTCTCAGTCAGGGCATTGAAAATGGGTTGTGGGTGGATATTCCAGCATGACAATGATCCAAAACACACAGCCAAGGCAACAAAGGAATGGCCTAGCCAGTCTCCAGACCTTAATCCCATAGAAAATCTGTCCAGGGAGCTGAAAGTTAAAGTTGACAAACATCAGCCTCGAAACCTTAATGACCTGGAGAGGATCTGCAAAGAGGAGTGGGACAAAATCCCTTCTGAGATGTGTGCAAACCTGGTGGCCAACTACAAGAAACGTCTGACCTCTGTGATTTCCAACAATGGTTTTGCCACCAAGTACTAAGTCCAAGGGGTCAAATACTTTTTTCACTCATTGACATGCAAATCAATGTATAACTTTTTTGACATTTTTCTGGATTTTTGGGGGGTTATTCTGTCTCTCACTGTTAAAATACACCTACCAGTAAAATTATAGACTAATCATTTCAAATACTTTTTTCCCTCACTGTACATTCTCTTACTATGGAGCACAAATTGCACTCAGAATAGCCCTTCAGGAAGAATTCTGTAAAGGAAAACCGAGTGGAATGCATGGTGCAGGGAAGGTCGACTATCATGCAGCTTGTGGAATCCACATTGTGTTCTAGTAATGTAGAAGCAGATGGAGCACATTGAGGAAGCGATGCACATTGCCGCAGCAACACACTAAGTGACATCGATACCCAGTTACCAGAAGCAATAGCGGTGGAACACATGGTGCATTCCTCCACACAGATAATTGCAATTCTCATTAATTTAAATTAAAAGTCAGCTATAAAAACAGCAAGAGAACTTTATTGTTGAGCCAACTGGGGAAGTCATCAGGCAAAATGTACTACAGCATTGTACTTTTATGATTCTTTTTAAGCTTTGCTAACATATTTTATTTTGTATGTTGCATATAATAATAACAGAGTATTTAAACAGGAAATGTACATTCATTACTGGTTTTCAAGCCCAACATTCAGGGGTTATTTCCATTACCCAATTTAATGGTACTCATTTCATCTACCTTAGAAGGATGAAGAGCTGAGTCAACACTTTGAACCTGCGACCCAATGGTTGAACATATTCTACTGATCATGCATTAGCCCACTGAGCTATCTCAGTGGCCTATCAATAAATTGTTTTCTTTACTACTACACAGCAATACTGTTCTTCATTTCAAATCTCAAGTGTATTTGGGGACAGACCTGATACATTTATTATGTGAGTAGATCCTGTCATCTATTATTTATTAACTTCTCATACAGTATTATACCAGCTTTCTGAAACTCAATCACTCTAAAACTGAGCTCCTTGTCTTTCCTCCTCCTAATACTGATCCTCCTCTTTCGCTCTCCCTTCAAGTTTGTGGTACCCACATCAGTCCATCCTTGCAAGCGCGCATACTTGATTCTGGCCTCACCTTTGAGCCTCACATCCAGCATGTTGCCAAATCCTGTAGATTCCATAGCCCGCACCCGCCCCTTTCTTACACAAAATGCTACCAAGGAGCTTGTCCATGCTCTAGTAATTTCCCGCATGGATTATTGTAACCCTCTCCTGATTGGTCTTCCCAAAAGCCGTACTGCACTGCTACAGTCCATAATGAATGTTGCTGCCAGACTGATTTTCCTCTCTAGTCGGTTCTCTCACACCTCACCCCTCTGCCAGTCCTTACATTGGCTTCCTGTATGCTATAGGAGTCAATTCAAGGTACTAATTCACACCTATAAAGTACTGAACAACTCTAGCCCCTCTTATATCTCCTCACAGATCCATAGGTATGTCCCTTCTCGGTCTCTCCGCTCTGCCTGTGACCACCTCCTGTCCGTTGTCCGCACCCGTACGGCCAACTCACGCTTGCAGGACTTCTCGCGGGCTGTTCCCTTCCTATGGAATAGCCTGCCTACCGCCATCAGACTCTCCCCTAGTCTTGCATCTTTTAAGAAGTGCCTTAAAACCCATCTCTTAGGAAAGCTTATGGCCTCCAAGACTTACTTCTACCTCACATACCTGTCTTTTCATCTCTCCTATAGGGCAGCCCACCTTATTTGACTGCAAATTCTTGTCCTAATGTGTTTTACACCCCACCTCCTATAGAATGTAAGCTCAATTGAGCAGGGTCCTGTTCAACCTATTGTTCCCGTAAGTTTTTTGTAATTGTCCTACTTATAGTTAAATTCCCCTCTCATAATACTGTAAAGCGCTATGGAATCTGTTGGCGCTATATAAATGGCAATAATAATAATAATAAAGTGATTTCTCTATTCTTTTGGGATGTGCATGGGCAAAAAATTGTGGTTCAGTTCGGAAATTCGGATAAATAAAAAAAATTGTGTGCTTTGACAATTAGGACCAATGGCATTCGGTTCGTTTCAGCACTTCCAAACGATCGAACTTCAGCAATTCGGAACTTCATAAGCATCTGAATGTCCGAATTGCATGAAACAAATTGCACATGTCTAGTAAGTGGTTGTGGTGGCCCCCTGCTACTCTAATGGGCAGTGCGCTCCCAGTGCCAGGACTGCCACCACAACCACTTACACATCTATAGGGCTTGTGGCAAACCTAGCCACTTGGACTATATCAAGAGACTGTACCTTTAAGGGTTGCCTATATGTCGGTGGGGATATGTGTTCATCTATGTATAATGTATGCGGGCTGTAATAACTGTGTATTTCCTGTATTTGCTATCCGCCGAATGCAGATAGCTATTTGTATGAGGTTTTCCGTTCGTTTCACGAACGGCACTTTGTCAGGCCGTTCGTGAACCGAAAACACTACACATAATAGCCCACACACTTAGAGGCGTGTTGTGCATGTTAACCAATTGCAACAATGTTGCAATCGGTAATTAGAGGCTCTCCTAGGTGGCCGCCGTTCGACTACCGACCATGCGGTGGTCGGCCATCTTGGATCCTTTGTTCCCTCAGCGGTGTTAGGTCGTTGAGCGCATGGTACTAAAAACGGCTACTCGACGGCACGAACACCGCTGAGCCTCCAGGACGTTCGGGAGTTACGGGCCGTTCGGTATTTCAATCCCTGGAAGGCAATCTGTCTTTTTAATATGTTTTTCAATGAATGTGTTTTTCATGCGGCGTTCGGTTGTTTTAGCTGGGATCTGAGCAGTAATCTCACGAATGATGCGCTCAGACCCCAGCTATCTACCGAACGTCCATTCGTGCAAATAGACTACATATTCGAAAAGTTATGCATTTTCATGTGAATTGTCGGTTCTGCTGCACGGAGGGATAATCCACTTAACGGTATATTCCAGTGGGAGGATCCCTCTCATGCAGCAGTGCCTGATGGGAGAAATAGCTTTTACAATAAGTCCCCAATATAGTCCCCTCTGGGAATGCCCCTGGGAAGGGACTCAGGAAACCCCTTGCATGGGGACTTGTATAAATTGTGGAGCTGAAATAAAAGACCTCAGTTGACTCTCAGAACTGTGTTTCGTCCGGTTACTATGAGATTTGGGATATTGCCTTGTTGTTTCCAGCGCTTGACTGTGGATTACTTCCTGAACCAGCGGAATTCGTGGATTTAATATTGGCGTTCCGCTACAGGGCTCCCAGAGCCCAGAGTGCTACCACAACCACTTAGACATCTACAGGGCTTCCAGTGCCTGGACTGCCACCACAGCCACTTTCACATCTATTGGGCTCCTGCCTCCCAGTGCCTGGACTGCCACCACAACCACTTACACATCTATAGGGCTCCCGCCTTCCAGTGTCAGGACTGCCACCACAACTACTTACACATCTATAGGGCTCCCAGTGCTAGGAATTATCTTATTGGTCAAGATGCCTTTCATCATTCATGTAATTTTCCCTCCCTCTCTTTGCCATTTTTCAAAATTTCGAAGCACTTCGACATTTCGGCACTTCGGAACTTTGGCAATTCGAAACGTCTGCAATTCGGAACTTCGGCAATTTAGCTCGGTTCGGCACTTCAGAACTACCGAACTTCGGCACTTCGGACATTCGTAAGCATCCAAATGTCCGAATTGCACGAAATTCATCTGAATGTATATTCGGAATGAAATGAATTGCACATCTCTAGTATCTTCAAAGAAATTATGATTTTATAAAAGAAATAGACAGTATTGTATTTATTACCTTTACATCCTCATTAGGGAACAGATGATAATTAGTGTTATTGTTTTGAACCCGAAGGTATGAAATATCATAATTTCAAAACTATTTGAAAAGTTTTTACTTGTTAGCTTTGTATTTGAAAATCTATTATAAAATATAGGCATTTTGTAAAATTAATAAAGACTACATTTACATTAATCATGCAATAAAACACAAGAAGGAGAAAGATGCCTTTTGTGCTGCAACTCAATGACAATTCACAAATCACTACCATATCATAAGTAATACAAGCAATTTTTCATGATAACCTGTCCCAGACACAATTTTGTTATTATGATGGCAGAAAAACAGTTTGTGAACAAATGGAATATTTTGGGAGTGGACAGGTATGACTTATGTCAACATTTCGCTCTCTTAAACAAATATGCCACCGCCCAGAAAACAAAAAAACTATTCATACAAGTTCAAAAAAACACAAACATGCTTTCATAAATTTTGCATATAGCCAATATAAGGGGAATGGAATTTTAAGCAATGTTACTAGAAATAAATAAATAAATAAATATGTGTGTGTGTGTTAGAATCAAAGATGTACATAATTGTTATTATTTACCATTTACAGTTTACACAATTATTGATAAGGTTGTTTTTTTTTTATGTTATAAAAACACAATAATAAAGATGTAGTTTAAAATGTTTTGAGCCTGCTTTTTTTTTCGTTTTAATTGTTATGTTTTAAATAATTTCTTGGTTGGCACAGAAATACCCGTTCTATAATATATTTATATATGCAAGAATTCTTGAATTTTCATTGCTCTTGCCCTTCAAAGACTTTGTGAAAATTATTCTCTTCGACACGTGTTATATTTAGTTCCAATGTTAACCTGTAGAACAGGGCACACCTATGCTTTTGGTTTATTTCATGCCAATGATGTTGCAATACAGGCAAATGTTATAAAAGTATCTATTACCTACAAAGACAAACATAATGTTTAATGCTAACATGATCCATAATTTTTCAGAAGAATATATACATGAAAATGTGTACATACTCTTAGTCACCAATCATTGAGTTATATAGGAAGTATAAAAAAATAATATTACTTAGTTCTCATGTTGTGGTTAAGTTAATATTTTGAATGTTTTGACCCAGTAATGTTTCTCACCAGGAACAGGTGAAATTGTCTCTAAGCCGATTCGGTTGCTGGATGTAGAATTTTTTTTTAAAAAAACAACAAAATGTGATTAGACAACATAATGCACTTAATATTTAAATTCATAAAATATCAATTTTATTATATAACAAATCTACATTAGATTTTCTTGGTTGCTACAATAAAAAAGAAGCAGTAAAGTTCATAGAGGTGGTGCATGTTGTCATGTTGTTCTACACTAATTTGCACTTCAGCATTGTTGTTACGAGTTCTGTGAGAGCAACAATATACATGGTATTATGAGTGACTGACAATTAATACGTCTAACCCATTCATTTTATGAATGAATGAATGAAAGACAACAATGCAAAAAGGTTGCGTCTGTAAGTAATAAATATATAGGTAAATAAATAAATATATAAAGTAACTTAACAAGAGTCCAAGTAAGGCAGTTCAAAAGAGTGGGGAAGGTTCTTTATGGAGCAGGAGATTTAATTATAGTGGTGTCACAGAGTAAAACTTGAGATCCAGTAGGACATGTGGAGAGAAAGCAAAAGGGAAACTCCAATGGTATGGTATGTATATACAATGTATTCCGAAAGATATATAAATGAGATACTACTCACATTACCCAGAGCTAAAATCCAGTACGACCCTATCTACCTCTGTGAATTGTAACTTCGCTTCCACTTGGCCGATGGATAGTTACAGAAGTAGTTCAGTGGAACGTGTCTGCTAGTCAGTGGGGGCACTGGCTAGGAAGTGGGTCTCTTGGAGAAAAGAGATGTGGTTTCTATGTAGGTCACGCAGTAAGTGGGATCTGCCTTCTGGTATGTTGAGATCCCTGCAGTTTTGCATGATAACTGCGAGGGAACTAAGTTTATATGCCATTGTCACGTGGTTAACCCTGTATCTTGTGGTTAAGGAGCTATGAGCGCAGAGCACTAGGCGGGTATGCCGGCCGAGAGCAAAGGAGAACGAGGCTGGCCAAAGGCTGAAGCAAACAGTTGGGGCCAACTGGCCATTGCCCACACTATAATCGATCAGAAGGCAGCCAGGGAAGCCATGGGCAAAAGCTCCAGTCATCAGAGGCGCCAAGCAGGGCAGACCTGCAAGCCCAGAGGGAGAGCCAATAGTTTAGGGCAGGAAAGGAGGAAGGAAAAAGGTAGACGAGAGTAGCCCAGGAGAAGTGTAGGAGAAAAGGGCAAGTGAGCACAGAGGGGGAGCACAACATGAGGTCTAGTTTCTCAGGTTACCCGAGAGGGCACCTCAAGAGAGATCAAGAAACCTCTCACTCGATAGAGGTTAGTTGTGTGACTGCGGTGGCAGCTTACGTCCAACCACACCAGGCAAAACCCTATAGGGATGGTACGTCAGTTCCCTGCAGGGACTGAATCACACGATTCTAATTGGGGAGCACGGCCGATCCTCACCAGATACGGTGAACCTGTGTTGTTGAATTAGTGGTGTGAATATCAACTATAAGTAATATATCTGAAGGTAGGATGTGACTCCAATCAGCCACCGTACAGTAGCTAAAGTGTATCATTAAGCTATCATAGACGTGTAGAGTCATGCTTGGAATGTTCTATGGGTGTGATTTATCTGTATTGAGAATAGGCAACAGAATTAACTTATCCAGGGCTTAATGTATGTAAGCGGGTAACAGTTTAAGCATAGCTGAATACAAGGCATAGAAATTAGAGCCATTAACTTAAAACCTAAAGTCCGGCACAATGTAGTAGGCATCCGTCTAAAGTAGGCAACCTTAAGCCCCCCTCTCCTCCTCAGTAGCACAGTATCCTGACTCGGGGGATGGTGAAATACCCTGCTCACCATCCCCGAATATGTGGCCTAGGTTTATGGTGGAGAACCTATTGGGTTTGTCCCGCAGGGTAACTAGTGTAAGGTCCAGGGATTCCTGCTGCACATACACATTGAGACATACACCATATCTTTACAGAGGTATTGATTGTTTGTTATTATCATTGCATGTTTTGCACTTGTCTTATTTTCGGTTTTGTGATTATTTATTTTATTTATTTACTTTATTTATATATATATATATATATATATATATATATTATGTCTTGCTATTCATTATAGGGAAAATCCTAATGTATACTACAGTTCCCACTTCCCTGCTCTACCGGCCCACTCTTCGAAGTAGGTGAATGAAGAAGTTAGCCTGTGTCCCAGTGGAAACCGCCCCCCAACTCTGGTGACCTAAGCCCAACAATAAAGCCTGGATGGCCCAATGTTCCCTGTACATCCCAACACATGTTCAGCCGTATTCCCAATCCCTGCGATATTAGGCATTTAGCTATTTAGCAATCAGCAATCATCAGTCCAACCTTTTAGCTAGCATCAGTTCTGATGACCTCTACTGTGGCATCTTCCTGTAGAGTGAGCAGAATGTGTAGAGTAGAGGTAGTGGGAAGATGACCTCATCCAGCAGGTTGGATTCGAAAGTGGGTTCCATACCCCACCCAAGATGTGAGGACCAAACACCTATCAGAGGCATTTCCTACCAAGTGTAAGCCACAGATGTATGGCTTTTGTGGGAGGTAGGGTCAAACTATCCCATATCCCGTTGGGAGCTTTCCTCAGGGTAGGCAGCCGTAATTCCAGAATGGGCAAGATGTGGAGGATCTAAGAACAGTGAGGTGGGGGAGAAATTCCTGCAAAGCAGTAGAGCGGGGGAGTCCAGCCAGTGTCCAGGTGAGTCCTCGGGGCATGCAGGTGAGAGAGACTCAAGCAGACCAGGAACCAGGCCTTACCGTCTACCTTTTCCCACAGTTACTTGTCTGGTGACTCCAGGTCAGAATGTCTCCAGGAAGGGGGGCCTCCTTGGGATCCGCCATAGGATCTAGTCGGAAACATCCTTTGGGCGTAGTTCCAGGTGCTGCAGGAAGCATGGGATCTCTTCAGGCCACCGGGCTGGTATCCATTCATTGTAGAATCGTGTAGGCAGAAAGGGAATCCCCACTTGTAAGGGATATTCCTCTCTCGGAGGGCTAGTGTAACAGCCTCTGTGCTCTG
This sequence comes from Pelobates cultripes, assembly GCA_933207985.1. NCBI lineage: Eukaryota > Metazoa > Chordata > Amphibia > Anura > Pelobatidae > Pelobates > Pelobates cultripes. The sequence continues at coordinate 250,450,673 of OW240915.1, read as the reverse complement.
TGGGCCTCCAGTGTCAGCGGTGAGAGATTGTTGTATATAGAGACCGCAATATCTCGAAAGTGCCAGGTGGATCAGGATCTAGCTTTCTGCATGATCCTCTCCTTCATTCGGTATGAGTGGAGGCAGCATATCAGATCTCTCGGGGCCCCATCCTGCATGTGTTGCCGGATGGCCCGATGTGCCCTGTCAAACCAGATTTCTTCAGGGCCTTCCTCACCAAGTATCATATTGAAAAGTGAGGTGAGGAGGGCCTCAACGTCCTCATCTCCATTGGGCTCAGGGACACCATGCACCTTAACATTAGAGCATCTGCTCCGGTTGTCCAGGTCTTCTGTTTGGCTGCGGATAGCTAGAAGCATAGCTCCCTGATGCGCCAGAGTCATGTCACTGGCCCGCAATTGCGTGGATGAGGTTTGGGAGTGTGCCTCGAGAACCTGGAGGCATCTTGGGCCATTACCGTGCATCTCAGCACTGAGACAGCCATATTAATCATGTCATGGAGGGTGATAGACAGTCTCTGGAGGTCCCGCTTTATAACCATCATAGTACCCCACCCATTGGCCAGTTCTCCCGATATCCGATATTGTGTTGGCTCCTGTATCTGAGGTTGTAGAGGAGGCCAGGGATGGGGACCCCATCTTGGAGGTATGTGCGTCCTGCATGGCTCCCACTGGGTTTTGCTCATAACCATCCATCAGGCCCAGTTGTGTACCAGTTTAGGGACCGCTGAGGGTCTGGGTGGTTCTTGGCATTTGTTGCGACCCATTTGGAGGGTAATATTTGCAGAAGATACGCTGATGATAGCTTGGTGGCGCAGAGTTCGGTTCTCAAGCTGCCATCCTAGTCAGGGTTCAAGCCCACCCCATATATTTTTTTTAAACCAAGTATGCAAACACTTTTTAAACAAATATACAAACTAAAATAAAGCAAGAAAAACTTTGAAAAGTTTGTAATAAACATTTATAAACTTACTATAAACATTGTCAGATTGCATTGTTGGATACAAATCTCAGTTAGGGGAGTTTCTTCAGCCTTCCCTCCCCCTTACCCACCCTTTTCTGTCTCAGACCTGCCCACTAATGACAGAATCAGGGCATTACTGTGCAGCAGCAGGAGAGAGAGACCTGACACCGACATGCCTAATGGACTTTTCCAGGATACCTAGGGATGATTGTCATGTCTAATCATCTAAAGTTATGTGTGAGATTCTATCTATAAACCTACCTATATCCTCTGTCTGTACTCCCACCTCTAATGCTCACCTTCAAGATTTTTCCAGGGCTGCAGCTCCTCTGTGGAACTCCCTTCCCTTCTCCGTAAGACATTCAGCCAGTCTCCACTCATTCAAAAAAAATAATTGAAAACTCACTTCTTCAAGAAAGCATATCAATTAAACTGTTAGCAGATTTTCATCCCCCACCCTCCATGACTCCTCTCCTGCAACTGTCAAAATTACCTACTAAGCCCTCAGTGAATACTTTTCTAACAACCTACTTTGTACCCCTACTTTTACCCTTTGTGTCACTATACCCCACTCTCTCTAGAACAGGGGTTCTCAACCCAGTCGTCAAGGTCCCCCTACCAACCCAGGATTTAGGGATTACCCTGTTGTGTCTAAAGTGGTTGTCCCCCTCCCCCTCCTAAAAACACATTAGACACAGCAGGGTAATCCATAAATCCTGGACAGTTCGGGGGTTCTTGAAGACTGGGTTGAGAACACCTGCTCTAGAATGTAAGCACATTTTGCAGGGCCCTCCACCTCTCTTTTCCTGTACATCCAGTTGTCTGGTTTCAATTACATGTCTGTTAGTCCACCCATTGTACAGCGCTATGGAATCTGATGGCGCTAAATAAATAATAAAATAATAATAATATGACATTGATTTGTTAGATCAGATTCCCCCAGTAGTGGATTTTGAAAGCATAAGAGAGAGGAAGCAGGTAGACATGGGGAAAAAAATCACAATCTACTACCCACATTGCTATCCACATGCACATACTACAACACACACTTCTACACACACACTTACACAAACACACACTGATACATATACACAGAAATTCATACACACATAGTCCTGCACTGACACTGTAAATCCAGCCCTGGTAATGTAAAATTTGTATTCTTTGGCTCCTATTATTGTGATAGTAAAGTGAAAACAGAGTGTAACAGAATTATTTACTAAACACCAGATGGACAAAATCCAGTGAAAATTACCAAATTGTGACCACATTAGCAATTTGCAGATTTACTAAAGCCAAATGTGGTCAGGATTCGGTCAGTCCAATCAATTCTGTAATATTTGTTTGGAGGCGTATGGAAAATCACTAATATGTGCAACTGAACCAATTCAAAGGATTAGCAACAAGCGCATGGCAGCCAAAGATAAACCAAATGCATCCATCAAGATGTATGCTCACAAGTTATCATTAACTTGCTTTTTGCTGTAGCCAACAGGAAAATAGTTTAAAAAAACCAACAAAACATTGGCAGCACCACATTAAGAAAGTAAAAAAAAAAATCCATAAATAAAAATCCTGTGGGGATTAATAAGATGCTTATTGTACTGTACTGAAGGTATTTTAACCTCACATACCATGTGGCAGAGGGGGGCATGTTTAATAAATGTTTAAAATATGTCGATCAGGCCTTTTCTTATTTTGATGAGTGGCATTGGTTAAAATATGTCGATCAGGCCTTTTCTTATTTTGATGAGTGGCATTGGTTATTATGGCTTTTTTTGTGCACCTTTTGGGGGTTGAAAATCAGAAGAATTAGATGAAAGAGGACTTCTGATGGTAAGTATATGTATATATTTTTAAACAGGTTTTAGATTTATCGTTCCCCCTCACTAATATTAGGGTGAGCAGAGTAGTTAGGGACTCTAACTTATATTAGAGGGAGGATAGGTGATTTGGGGACTCCTAGTCCACCTGTGTAGGGGCATACTATTATTTGGAGGGTGGACAGTGGCATGTCAACCCCCCATTTTATAGTTAATTAGGACGACAACCTGCCACCCATGGGTGGTGGTCAGGGAAAGAGTCAACAAGTCCCCACCCATTATTATTATTAGGGCCCCACTCATCGGCCAGGTCCCCCCTATATTATTAATATTAGGCCCCTTGCCTGTTGCCCATGGGGGCAGGGGGATAGTAGGTCAATATCCATTAATATTTAAGGTAATGCATCTCAATGAGGAAAGTTCAGTGTCACCATTCAGAGGGTCGAGACTCTGAATGTCAGAGGGTGGAGGTGCCCCAGGAAACACCTCAAGTATCCGTCTGAGCTGTGGCCACTTGAGGTGTCCCTAGACTGTAATGTAAAGACAGTGTTTAATGTAAAAGGCCTGCAGGGACTGACTATACTTACCAGAACAACTACATTAATCTGTAGTGGTTTTAGTGGCTATAGAGCCCCTTTAATTGTGTTTTTGTTTTGTTTTTGTGCCTGCCCATTTTTGTACAATTTTTAAAATAAAATTCTGCACCTTAACCCTGCGTGCTTTATTTCTCTTCCCCCATTCTAAAACTCTCTTTGTGTGCTGGATCTTGTAGATACATATACCTCCCTTGCTATTTCCCATCCTAACCTGCAGTGTCCTATGACAAAGTTGTACATATCATTAGGAAGCAAAGCAAAGGTTTTTACAGTTACTATTTAAATTATTTATATAGCACCAACATATTCTGCAGTACTGTACAATAGGAAACAAGGCAAACATTTAAACTGAGTATTTAGTGCCAGGAAAACAAAGCTGTTTTCCTGGCACTATAGGTTCCTACAGTGACCCCCTCCCACGGCACTGAAGGGGTTAAAGCCCCTTCAGTCACCTACCAGAATCCATCAACAATGTCCCCCGGCACTGGGTCAGGCTCCGTCCATTCTGGCATTAGGATTTCTCCATAGGAAATAATTAATCAATGCTTTCCTATGGGGATTCCGGTGATGCTGAAAGTCCTCATGCATAGTGTAAGGACGTCCAGCATCATCTAGATGACCAAAAGTCGTCTAAGCACCCGGAAGTCCATCTAATGGCTGTCTTGTAGACAGCCATTAGAGGTGGAGTAAACCCTGAGAGGTAAATATTGAAGTTTCTCAGAAACTGCAATAATTACCAATGTAGGGTTAAGGGACATTGCCCCCAGACCACTTCAATGAGCTGAACACTAGGTGAATAAAGATGGCCGTGCCCAAACAAGCTCACAATCTAAAGTTTTTGCAATTTCTAGTTGAACATTTACGCGTAGAAAGTCCCAGAAATCCCTGTTTGAAGAAGAAATGAGATTGTTTGATTTCTGCCCATTTTCCCTGTACTTTAACACTTGCTGCAGTTGAATATTCCCTCGATTGACTAAGCTACTTCCAGCAGTAAAGTTCAAGGCTAACAATGTGAGATTGCAAAGTATTAAACAAATATTGTTTTTTATATTTTATTATTTCTTCTTGCATATTTTTTTTTTTTTTCAAATTTATATTTTATTGTTTTAATCGAGGTTGTGGGGGTACAGAAAAGAAGGTGGGAGGGTTGGTTAAACAAGTAACACCTCTGTAAGACACTCGTAATTCTTCTGTATGACACAAAACAGTGTGTCACCATTGTGCGAGAGACATCGTTCCAACACAGTAATAATAGTAACAACTAACAATTGTGCACTAGGTAACATCAGTACATTCTTAACAATGAGGCATTAACTTTCATGATACAATATAGTGCTGTTACATGTGCAAGATGTTCCGTTTGTCGTCGCCTGCATTGTAAATCGTCAGTGGCGAAAGGTAGCACTAGTTGTCGTAAAGTTTCGTCTTGTCCTTTCGTTAGGTGCTGGGTGGTAGAGGTCTGGTAGGGGGTCTAGAACCTGAGAGGGGGTCGAAGGGTGTCTGGGGGGGGGGTTATAGGTGGGTGGAATGCGTGGGTGTGCGCGAGCAATACCCGTAAGTCGTTGGTGGTTGTCTTGGTCTGGTGGTAGAACTGCTGTGGCGTAGGGGGCTAGTCCGGGTTGCAGTCCCGGTCAGTGTTTGTGGCAGTGTTTGCTATAGTTGGCGTTCTGTCCTTTATCTGTCCAAACTCTCTTTCCCATTTACCCCAGGTAACGTCAAATTGTGTGATATTCTTAGCAGATGTGGTTGCCATTCTCTCATATATATGGAATTGCCCTATTTTATCTGTCAGCTGTAGCAAAGAAGGGCAGTTTTGGGATTTCCAGTTGAGTGCTAGGAGATTTCTTGAAGCCATGAGAACTAACGATATGATTTGTTTTTGGCCTGGGTTAAGGCCTGTGGGGAGCAGGAGCATTAGGCAAATGGGTGCTGTCAGTTCAAATTTTGGGATGTCTAGTGTGTCTAAGATTGACCTCGTGGCAGTCCAGAGAGGTTTGATGCCTCTGCAAGACCACCATAGGTGTATTAGTGTGCCTGGGCTTGATTGGCATCTCCAGCATAGCGGGCTCGTCGCGGGAAATAGTTGGTGAAGTCGTTGTGGGGTCATGTACCACCGGTACATGAGTTTCCTGTGGGCCTCTATGTGTGAGAAACATTTTGTTTGTCTGGACAACCCATTCAGTGCTTGTAGCCACTCCATATTTGTTAAGGTTATGTCACAGTCCAGCTCCCATTGGGCTTTGTGCGGATGGGGTTTAGCTGGCGTGAGTTCTTGCCACGTTTTGTAACATAGTGTGAGTGTTTTGGGTTTATTGGGTGAGGACCAGCATCTGTCAATGAGCAGCTGTGAAGTGGTTTGTGGGGAGCTGTTTGGATTTTGTGCGGTAGTTATGTGTGCTTGTAATACGCTTTTAATCTGTAAATAGGAGAAGATGGCTCGGCTGGGGAGTTTCCACTGCGTTTGTAGTATGGGGAAGGGTGTTACTTTCCCTTCGGTCATCAGTTGGGATATGTGTTTGATCCCTGCCTTATGCCAGTCTTGGAGTGGTATGTCTGTTACCATTGTTCTGAGTATCGAGATGGGTGATTTGGGGTGAAAGGAGTTGTTATAACCATTGGCTCCCATGAATTCATCCCATACTGCCAGCGTGAGCTGGGTGGTTGGGAAGAGATCCTGTCGTCGCAGTCTGAGGTGTTTGGGTGTCCAGAGATAGTCAAGTAGGCTTTGGTTGCGGAATTGTGCTCTTTCCATGTCTACCCATTGAATCGTATTAGGTGGTGTGTGGGAGAGGACACCTGTGGACAGGATAGCCGCTCTATAGTACTGTTTGAGATTGGGGAGACCAACTCCGCCAGAGCGGGTGTCTGTTTGGAGGAGTGCCATGGATACCCTAGGTTTCTTACCCCCCCAGATGAAAGTGCTGCATAGTTTTTGTAGTGTTTTGCAGCATTGGGCGGGTATTTTGAGGGGGAGCATCCTAAAGACATAGAGAATGCGGGGCAGGATCATCATTTTGTAGGCATTAATCCTCCCCAGCCAGGAGATCATCGTATGTTTCCATTTGTGCATTTCGGTGTTGCAGAGCGTTTGTAGTGGTGTGTAGTTTAATGTTATCGTGGCCGAGGTGGAGGGTGCCACTTTTATCCCCAGGTATGTGATGGAGGCGGATCTCCAATCAAATTTGTATGTTTGCATATTTTTTTTAATGCATTATCTCTGCAGTCCCTGCAGAAAAATAATGGGTCAGTTCTAGGCTGGATTCTTTACTTCACTTTTGTTTGTTTTTTTGTTTTTTTTCGTTTTTCCAGGAACAGCTAACTTCAGCTCCTCGACATATCTCAACAGGTTTAGGACTAGATTATGTTTTACAAATTTGCATTTCTGATAGCACCTTGCCAACACAATGTTCACATGGCATTCTTAACTCATTTAGACCATTAGAATGTTTCATGCTCTACTAAAATGCAGACCTCTACATGCCCTTAAATCACTATGACTGAGCGATTTTACTTAGTCGAGGTGATTCTCAGCTTGCCCACACTTCAGAGAAAGCCCCCTAGAGCCTGAAAGGATAATGGCCCAGCACCAATCATTGTGTGATCAGCAGGGACAGCAAGCAGGAGCTGCAGCATGAGAGTGAAAACTCCCAGGCTTGCTTTAATCATACAGTAAAGAGCACTCACAGAGTACTCTGTACTGTGTAAGCTGGGAAATCTATCTGCCGGCGTCAGTATAGACATCAGAAGAGGTAATCGCTCTAAGTTAGGGTTTGTGTTGTGTAGGGTTAGTGTCAGGTTCCGTTATTGTAAGGTTAGGGTTAATGCGGTTTAAGGGCTAGAACCAGTATACGGTTAAGCTTAGGGGTAAGGTTGGCATGTAGTGTTGGTGTACAGTTTGAGTTAGTGTAAGTATAGGGTTAGAGGTATGGTTGGTAAAAATGTAGGGATACATTTCTGGGGAACAAAGCTGTAGCAGTCATCTATTCTACAGTGTTTCCCCAAAAATAATACAAGACAGAGTCTTAATCTTAGCTCCAAAAAACTCTCTAGGGCTTATTTTCTGGGCATGTACGGTACACCAATAAATGTACAACAAAATATTTTTTGTACGGTACAACAATAAATGTACAACAAAACATTTATTCAAAGACAATCATGTCATCTTTTTCTGGAACATTATCATAGCTCTTGTTTCTTGCGACTCCATTTCCTGTAGAAGCTTTGACACCAATCTTTCATGTCCAACAATATGCTCTCCTTAAATGAGTACTTCTTGTCCGTGTAGCTTGCTCGTAATTCATTGGCAACACAGCTGTCAGTGATTTTATCCCATGAATGGCTTATTTATTGCAATATCCAGAGACTAGAGATAGCCAGTCATTCCTGCAGGAATAATTACTTGATCTATTCTTTTCTCTGCAAGGAAGTTCTTTGAGTCTTTAGCAGAATGAGTGCTGCCTAAATCCCACACCAGCAGACCTCTTTGGCCACCTCACAAAACAAGTGGCAGCATTAAATCAACCCACTTCCTTATAACTGCTTGTGTGCACCAGGCTTTTTCGGTCTCAAGAACATAAATGCCTGAAACACGTTTAATCTTATCTTTCTTGCCCTTAGTGATGAGTAGAGGTAAGGCTTTCTTTCCATCCAGACAAATTGCCAAAATGCAGGTAATGCATGTGCTTTTGTAACCAGTGCAGGAAATGTAGATTGACAAGACACCCCTCTGATCAACTGTCGTTTGAGATCCTTGGCCCATAAACACTGCAGTTTCATCCATAACATTTATGTTTAATAATTTCAGTATCTTCCTACTTGAACAGTGTTGTCGATCTTCTTAGCGACAGTTCATGACTTAAGGAAGTCCTCCAGTCAGTGTTGTGGTGCTTTGAAATCTTCTGGGGATAATTCGAACGGTGGTGCCATTGCAAGGGCAAATGCTTGAATATCAGCCCTGTGCACCACCAAAGCCTTTGCTCTCCTGTCAGCAATCCAATCCCAGATGATGACTTACAGCTCAGGAAATAATGGTTGCCAACCTGATCCACACTTGCACTTCTTGGCATTACCCTTGTCCATGTGTTGCTTGGGATTATTGTACTCTGCTCTCCATTTTCAAACCATTTAGCATCCAACTTCATCTCTTTGCAGAAAGTCATAAGATTCTTGCACTAGGAATCCTCCACAATTCCTTTCTTGTACACGATAAAATAGCTCTTTCTTTTTGCACTCATTTTGTTTGGATGTCAAAAACAAGAGGACATAGAAACTTCCCTGAACATGAATTAGCTTACTAGTGCATGGAATCCCACAAATCTATGATCTGTGAAAATTCCCGAACATAGATTACTGAACTAACTCTGATCTAACTATTGCTTATTTTTGGGGTAGGGCTTATATTACGATCATTCCCTGAAAATAAGCTAGGGATTATTTTCAGGGGGTGTCTTACTTTCGAGGAAAGACGGTAGTCCCTATTTTTATTCCCTAGAGCTAGTTTTTTACTTGCCAACATGTGCTCTCTTGTCTTTTATATAACATAGATAGGCTAATTACATTACCTTGTCATTTTTTAAGACAATGACAAAACCAATTTGGGTATATTTGCTTTTTTATGTGTTTCTGTACATGTCTCTGTCAATATTTGTATCTGTGCATTAGTTTGAATGTTTCTCTGTACATTAATATTTATGTATGCATGTCAATGCGCATGTGAGGGATTTTGTCTATTCATGATTGTGCCTGTAAATTACTCTTTACGTGTATGCATCACTTTGCACGTGTTCTCTGTATATACCGTATTTTTCGCTCCATAAGACGCACCTCACCATAAGACGCACCTAGTTTTTAGAGGAGGAAACCCAGAAAAAAAAATATTCTGAACAAACTGTTCCATAGTGTTTCTTACCATGGGACAGTTTGTTCAGAATATTTTTTTTTCTCCCCTGTCCCATAATGATCTTTAACCCCCCTTTCCTCTGTCCCATAGTGATTGTTAGCCCCTCCTACCCTGTCCCATAGTGATTGTTAACCCCTCCTACCCTGTCCCATAGTGTTCTTTAACCCCTCCTCCCCTTGTCCATTAGTGTTCTGATCCCATAGTGTCCCCCCTCCCATTGTCCCATAGTGCACTTTCCCTCCCATAGTGTGTCCCCCTGCCCTTGTCCCATAGTGTCTCCCCCTCCCCTTGTCCCATAGTGTCCCCTCTCCCCTTGTCCCATAGTGTCCCCCCTCCCCTTGTCCCATAGTGTCTCCCCTCCCTTTCTCCCATAGTGTCTCCCTCCCCTTGTCCCATAGTGTCTCCTCCCCTCCCCTTGTCCCATAGTGTCTCCTCCCCTCCCCTTGTCCCATAGTGTCTCCTCCCCTCCCCTTGTCCCATAGTGTCTCCTCCCCTCCCCTTGTCCCATAGTGTCTCCTCCCCTCCCCTTGTCCCATAGTGTCTCCTCCCCTCCCCTTGTCCCATAGTGTCTCCTCCCCTCCCCTTGTCCCATAGTGTCCCCCCTCCCTTTCTCCCATAGTGTCTCCCCTCCCTTTCTCCCATAGTGTCTCCTCCCCTCCCCTTGTCCCATAATTACTTACCTGTCTTGGAGCGTGGGCCGGCTTCACAGCGCACTCCGCGGTCCAGGAACTAATATTTCAGGTTCCGGTTTCCGGCGGGACTGAAAGGAAGTGTGCACACTCAGTGTGCACACTTCCTTTCAGTCCCGCCGGAAACCGGAACCTGAAATAGAAGTTCCTGGACCCCGGAGCGCGCTGTGAAGCCGGCCCACGCTCCAAGACAGGTAAGTAATTCTTCACATTCGCTCCATAAGACGCACAGACATTTCCCCTCACTTTTGAGGGGAAAAAAAGTGCGTCTTATGGAGCGAAAAATACGGTATGTCTTTATATTTTTGGCTGTGCCTGATACAGTGCATAAGTGTATCTTTAAGTGTACCTCCGCATGTATGTTCGTCTGTATCTTAGTGTGTCTTTATTCTCTGACTGTGTCTGAGTATGTTTATATGGGTCTGTCCTTGCATGAATATTTCAGTGTTTCTGTCTGCTTATGTATAGGTACCTATCTGTACATGTGTGTGTCTGTACCTGTTTCAGTGAATACATGTATTTACATTTAGTATGTATGTAGGGCTGTATATTAGTGTGAATGTACATGGGATTGCTTGTTTTTCCTGGGTCCAAGAATGTGCAGTGCCTCAAGTTTGCTTTGGGCTCCTACCCCTGTCCTAGGAGGAGCGGGATGACGTAGGATGCTGGGCTGCGTCCTCGTGGAGAGTGGTGAAGGAGCGACCGGGTGGCCTAAGGGAAAGCCGGGGTTTTGATGCTTGGCGTGAAGATGTTCGGGACTCCACAGTAAGAAGCGGAGGGACAGCCCCAGCGACGGACACAGTGGAACCAGAGGCTACTGGCAGAGGCACCTCATAGCGGCATTTTACAGCCGGAGAAGTGTAGCTGGAGGAGACGGAGTTGCAGGCGGCAGACGGACAGACGGCTGTTGGGAGCGAGATAAGTCTTTCTAATTTAAAACAGCTTGTCATTTGGCGGCCTGCCTGTTCTTTTGTTCTTTTTTCTTTCAGCCTTGTTTTTTTTGTCCTCTATTTTTTTGTATGTTTAGCATTGGATGGGGAAAGAAGCATAACATTTAGTAAAATCTTTACAATATTGTAACAATCTCAGGAACACTTGGATTAACAAAAAGAGACCCTTTCTAACTAAATAGTAACAGGCCAAAGAAAAGATACATAAGTGGGGGAAAAGTAAACAAAATAAAACAAAAAAATATGGCCACAAAAAAAATCACAGAATGAAAAGTATGCAAAAAAGGAAACAAAAGGGGTCGAAAACAAAACAGAAAAACCTCACTCATTCTTTATATCAAATTCAACACCAAATAAAACTAGTATAGAGTCACCGACTAATCTAAGTTCTTCCCCAGTTGCACCTAAAAAAAGATAGTAACAGAGGAATATCAGGAAGATAGCCAAGAGAGGGAAGAAATCGAAGAAAAAAGTGAATATGATGACCTCCTCAAACATCTTGACAGACAATTTCAGATCTTAAGAGAGGAAATACTGAATCAAACAAAAGATATCAAGATAGATCTTTCCACACTTAACCAAAGGCTGTTGGGAATGGAAGGAAGGACTTGGAAGTATATATGGAAGAATTTTTTAAAGATTTGAAGATAGAATGGGACTAGAAAATCCCAATGATTGAGAGATGCAACAGGGTATATAAACCCAGTGGTGTCCCAGAACATCTTCCAAGGGATGTGATACTGTGCTGCACCACCTTTAAACTAAAAATGCAAATCTTGGGGGCTATAAAGACTAATGGATGTCCAGAGAAATATGACAGGATCAAAGTATTCCAAGATTTGTCTTGGGTAACAAGACAAACAAGGAGATCGTTCTCTGCAGCTACACTCATCCTGAGGCGAAATAATATTAATTATCGCTGGGGTTTCCCCAAGAAGATTTCCATAATGTCAGAGGGGAAACTCATTCATTGTAACAATGTAGAAGAACTTAAAAAATGAATGTAGGAAAATAGAATTGGAAATTGTCCCAGCCAATAAATAAGAAAATATACAAGCTGGAAGCAAGCGGGGGGTAAAGGGGAAAGGAATAGGGGCTGTGTGTGAAGGTGGGGGCCAGTAGGGGAGGGAACTAACGGGGAACCTTAAGAACGAGAAAAACGGTATGGATTAAATAAGGTCTCGCCCTTTTTTTTTTTTTTTTTTTTACTGAAGAGCACGAGAAACACATACGGATATATTAAAGAGAAAGGAAATATTACGCACTTAAAACACATAAATTTTAGGTTATTCTCACCTATTGATAGATAGATTGACAAGAAAAAAAAATATAAGGGGGAAAATAAAGAGATTGAATACATTCACCTAAGCACCTTAACCCCTTAAGGACACATGACATGTGTGACATGTCATGATTCCCTTTTATTCCAGAAGTTTGGTCCTTAAGGGGTTAAATAAAAGAAAATAAATATACTCACATATCCCTCAAAAAAGGGACAGAGAAAAGAAGATGGTAAAGAGACAAGGTGGGAAATAGTTAGAAGATTAAATTTAACACAGGGTGTGACTAAATTTGTAAATAGTAATACACCTATAAGGATTAGGGGGATAACCGCTCAACTATGTAAGAAAGAAATACATATAGGGAGCACGAATAGGAAGCAAGTAGATAAGGTGAAGGAAAGAGAAAGGAAAGGGGGGGGGAAATACAATCATAAAAAGACGATGACGAGATAAATAATCGGGTACAATTTTGCACAATCCAAGAAACCCACTGGACAAAGTCTATGGAAAAGACAATATACTTCTCCAGATTGCCTACAATAATAAGTGCTGCATTAGAAAGGGAAAAAAAAAAAGAGTGACATTTCTGTTTGCAAATAATATCTCTTTAACTATCAAATTTCAAGATTTAGACCCAGCAGGGCGCTTTATCATCTTGATATGTGAAATTAACAATACATTGTTCACATTGGTTAGCCCCTTAATGATGAGTGAAGGACGAGGTCCGTCACTCAGGGGAAACCCTTAACGTCGAGTGACGGACCTCGTCCGTCACGTGGTAAAATTAACCCCAGATCACCGCGATCACAGCGATCGCAGGGTTAATGGTGATCAGGCTGCCCCAGCACATGTAAAACCAGAACAGTGAGTGAGCGCTAGATAACACAGATTAGCAGCAACCCTATAAGGGAATCCCTCAAGAACCCTTAAAACAAAACACAGAAAGGTAAAAAATACAAAAGAAGGCTGCGCTTGGATAAAACTTTAAATAATACGAAAGGTCCAGATAAAATCAATGGATAAAAGGAGAAAGTCTTATCTGGCAATGTCCGTTGAAAACGTATTATATAATGGTACTTGGTCTGAAACAGTAGTGTTGCTTGTTATCTTCCTTATGGACCGTCTCATATGCAAGAAATAAGAACAAATACAGAGCAAAAATAGTGTAGTATGTCTTGAATACAATGGAAGTTGAAATGTAAAACTTGATTGCAAACTCACATTTAAAGGAGCTAGAACCCGCTCTGGTATAGAGGGCGCACAGCGGTTTAAATCCCCACTAGTAGGATATGGGATGAATTTCCTTCGCGTCCTTCCTCCTTCCGTAGTATGAAAGACACTTGAATAAAAAGAGACAACTAATAGTGTTCTCTGTGTAAAATTTAGAATAAAATAAGTGAAAATAAAAGTGGATACTCACAAGACAGGAGCAGGCCAACTGCTCCTGGTAGTTCGCGTTGGTGGTATAATCCCCACCTCGGATTGCTTGGAGTCCAGCGAATAAAAAGGAATAATGCCAGGTAACAATAATAAATATATGTGTATAAAAAGATAAATGGTACAATAAAAGGTTACCAAATATACTTTAATATTTAAAATTACACAATATAAAAACCATAAACGCGTTTCGCCAATCGGCGTTATCAATATGGGTAAAGAGCGAGCACATGTGCTCAGTATACTTACCTTCCGCCTCCCTGCACTTCCTGGTTCTGTGTGAAGAGCAGGGAGACGGATCATCACTGATCCTGCCCCCTGTTAAAAAATTTAAAAATAAAGTTTATTTAAAATCCCACCCCCTTTACCCATTTTAATAAAAAATTAACCCCTTCCCTGCCAATTGATCACTGACTACAGTGATCAATTGGCAGGGATTACATTTTACTAAGATCTGATTTTTTTTTTAATCCCCAAGGGTTAATTCTTTTTTTTTTAACCCTCAGGGGTTAAATTTGTTTTATTAATTAATTTAAGTATTTTAAAAGGATAAATTTTGCTAGCTGGGGTGGGTGGAAGTTAGTGGGGAATTGGGGGATTTGGTGTTAGGCTAACTAGAGGTTAACGTTAAAAAAAGTTTTAAAATAAGCTTTAAAAAGTTCAAAATTTAAGTGAAAAAAAACAACCCTTTAGCCAGTCCAAATAAAAATTAACCCCTTCCCTGCCAGTTGATCACTGCCTACAGTGATCAAAATACAGATCACAGTATTATACTGTGGTCTAATTTTTTTTAACCCCTGACGATTAACTTTTATTTATTTTTTAACCCTCAGGGGTTCAATTTATTTAATTAACTACTTTAAATATTTTATAATTATATATTCTGCTAGCTGGGGTGGGTGGGAGTTATGGGAAAATGGGGAATTTACTGTTAGTGCTGCTTACTGCTAGTTAGGGGTTAACGGTAAAAAAAAAGCTTAACATTTTTTTAAATCTGTAAAAAAGTTTCAAAGAAAGTTTAGGAAAGTATTAAAAAAATTAATAAACAAAACAAAAGTTTAAAAACTAGTTTTTAAAAGTAAAAAAGTTTCAAAAAGTAAAAAATACATTTAAAAACGCTGATTTTTAACCTGGAACAAACTAGAGAAAAAATGATCCCACGCCAAGGTTCTAAATCTGCCTTTTGAATTACCCTAGGGTGTATTCTTTAATAAATAATATGTGTTTGTGGGGAAGTTTCATTAACCAACCATCTAAACTACCGTATATACTCGAGTATAAGCCGACCCGAATATAAGCCGAGGCCCCTAATTTTACCCCAAAAAACTGGGAAAACGTATTGACTCGAGTATAAGACTAGGGTGGGAAATGCAGCAGCTATTGTTAAATTTCTAAATAAAATTAGATCCTAAAAAAATTATATTAATTGAATATTTATTTACAGTGTGTGTATATGATGAATGCAGTGTGTGTGTATGAATGCGCAGTGTGTGTGTATGAGTGCAGTGTGTGTATATGAGTGCAGTGTGTGTGTATGAGTGCAGTGTGTGTGTATGAGTGCAGTGTGTGTGTGTGATGCAGTGTGTGTGTGTGATGCAGTGTGTGTTTGTGTTGCAGAGCCATGGTGGGGGGTGGGCATTTTTATAAAAAAAATAATAATAATATTATTTTAAATTTTTTTTTGTTATATTATTATTTTTTTAATTATTATTTTATTATTATTTATATGTATATATTATTATTTTTTATTATTATTATTTTTATTATTATTTATGTATTATTAATTTATTTATTTTGTTGTCCCCCCCCCTCCCTGCTTGATACATGGCAGGGAGGGGGGCTCTCCTTCCCTGGTGGTCCAGTGGCATTGGCAGTTCAGTGGGGGGAGGAGGGGGGCTGGCAGAGCTGTTACTTACCTCTCCTGCAGCTCCTGTTAGCTCTCTCCTCCTCCGCGCCGGTCCGTGCAGCTCTTCTCTCAGCTCACACTGTAAGTCTCGCGAGAGCCGCACTATGACCCCGCGGCTCTCGCGAGACTTACACTGGGAGCTGACCGAGGTGCTGACCGGACCAGCGCGGAGGAGGAGGGAGCTGACAGGAGCTGCAGGAGAGGTAAGTAACAGCTCTGCCAGCCCCCAGTCTGTATTATGGCAATGTAAATTGCCATAATACAGACAGTGACTCGAGTATAAGCCGTGTTGGGGTTTTTCAGCACAAAAAATGTGCTGAAAAACTCGGCTTATACTCGAGTATATACGGTACTCCAAATTGGAACATGGACACAGCGTAAAACTTCAAAGTTAGAAAAAATATACTGTGCAAACTCACTTTGTGTGTCAAAAAGGCAGAAAAAATGCTTATTACCACTATACCTGGTACAAGCTAGAGGAAAAATGATCCCACGCTAAGGTTCAAAATATACCTTTTGAAATACCCTGGGGTGTCTACTTTAAGAAATGGTAGGCCTTTGTGGGGTAGTTTGAATTTAAAACCTGCAAAGATGCTTGGAAATTGCCCAGCATCAAAATTCAAAGTTCGGTAAAAACTGATATGGCTCGGTCTCCTATATGGCACTGTAGCTTCACGAAATAGTGCCAAAGACATTCATTGGGGGTGTCTTTTTACTCAGAAGACTTAGCTGAACATAATTTGGGGGGTTTGAACTTAGTGTCACATATGAAATATACCAAATGCCCAGCAAAAATACAATCCGTATGTAAAAAATGCACAAAATAATTTTTTACCACATACTTTGGCATATATTGGTGAAAGAATGGGGGCCTGTTAAGTCACAATATGCACCTTATGAGATACCCTGGAGTATCTACTTTTACAAATGGTAGGCCTTTGTGGGTTTTTTTGAACAGTCAAACTGTTATAATACCCCAAATGAAAGCAAAGGCTCATTAAATCCGTGTCTCAAAATTCTACTGTGAATACTGAAAAGGACAGGTTTCTTATATGGCACTGTAGCTTCACGAAATAGTGCCAAAGACATACAATGGGGGTGTCATTTTACTCAGCAGATGTAACTGAACACAAAATAAAACTTTGCACAGGAATAGCACACACCAACTTTACAAAATACACATGAGAATTTCTTTGTTATAAGTTTGTGTGTCAAAAACTCAAAAAAACACAATTTTACTCCAATATTTAGCAGAGGTTGGCGGTGAAATGGCTACGTAGAAAGTGTCAAAACAACCTTAGGTAAATAGCCCGTGATGTCTACTTTATATAAATATATACTTTTTTGTGGCAATTTTGTTTTCTTTTATGGCTATTAAGCTTACAAGACAAACATACCAAATTCTAAAATCGCTCCACATTAAAAGTTTATTTTACTCCTTGTGCTTTGTGACCTCTAACTTCCAAAAAAAGCTTAAAATCCCAGACACATTATATATTCTGTAAATCAGAACAACTAAATGAATTTATTTTTAATTACTTTCCTTAACCTGCACTAATTATGCACACATTATTATTGCAAAAACTGTAAAAAAAACACAAATTTTTAATTTTTTTTGCATTTTTCTGTATTTTTTTATAATAAATAAGCATATATATATATATATATATATATATATATATATATATATATATATATATATATATATATTACATCAAATTAAAGCCCTTTCTGTCCTTTAAAAAATGGCATAGAATATGTGTAGGTGCAATAAATTAGTAAAATGCAAATTGCAGTTGAACGGAAACAGCAAAAAATGCAAAAAATGCAAAAAATGCTGTTGTCATTAAGTGAAAGACAAGCTTCTGAAGCTCTGTCCTTAAGGGGTTATTATATATGCCCCTAATAAGGCTCCAATTAAATTTATCTCCAAAATTTTTGAGACAGTAGACCAGATCCGACAAGGACTGGTCCTAATAATGGGAGACTTTAACTGTGTAGCGGACTCATTAAAAGATAGAAAAACTCAGGAAATGAACAAAAATAAAACAAAAAATGATAATAAACTGCAAAATCTAATTAACAAATATAACTTAAGAGAGATGTGGAGAACATTTCATCCTATAGAATTGTATTACACATGCTATTCGAAAACACATAACTCCTATTCGAGAATAGACTACATCGTGGGAGATGTTGCTATGCTCTACATTGTCAAAAAAAATAATATAAAAGAGATAACGTGGTCGGACCACAGTCCCATCGTGTTAGAGTATAAGGATAGTTTTGATAAATTCCGCAAGGATTGGCGAATGCAAGACTCCCTACTCTATAAGAGCAGCAATGTGGAAGGGATGGAAAAGACCACAAAATGTTTCTTTGATGAAAATAAAGATAAAGGTATACTAGAGACCATAGTTTGGTGCACCTACAAATGTGTAATGAGATGGCACTTAATTAAGTTTGCATCAATTGTAAATAAGAAAAAACAACAATCTTTATCTAAGTTATAAATCATATTAAATGAACATAAAGATCAAAATAAAATAAGCCCGTCTACACAAGGGGCCTGTAAAATAAACAAAATAGAATCCCAGATTAATAAGCAATTAGCGGATAAAGCAGCAAAACAACTAGAAGCTCTACAAGTTAAGTGGTATCTAAAAGGTAACAAACCAGAAGCTATGGTGACTAATAGTTGAAGAAGGAAAGAATCAAGCGGGTAATCTATAAAATAAAAGAGAAGGACTCTTACGTGATGGTTCTGGAGAAAATTGGAGCAGCATTTGAAAGATTCTATCAAGAGTTGTATAGTTTACCAAAAGAGACATTTGGGGACTCAAATGAGACCGAGAGATTTCTTATCCCAAAAATACAACCGGATTAACTAGAACAAATAAATCAGCCTATTTCGGAGGAAGAGGTTGAAAAAGCTATAGACAAACTTAAAGTAAAGACGGCCCCAGGCCCAGATGGCTACACAAATAGGTTCTATAAAGCAATGAAAAATTGTCTAAAAGGAGAACTAACCACAGTTTTTAATCATATATTGAAAACAGGAGAATGCACAAACGAGCTGTTAACGGCAAATATTGTGCCCATCCCAAAAGCTGACAAGAACCTGTAGCTGGTAAGCAACTACAGACCCATTTCACTGATTAAAACTGATATCAAATTATTTTCATCTATCATAGCCGAAAGATTGAAGCCTGTGATGCCATGTCTCATCAATAAAGATCAAGTCGGATTTGTTTCGGGGAGATCCCCGATCAATTGTCTTAGAAGAATTATTAATATAATGGAGGCAGCGGAGAGCAGCGGAACCCCTCTAGCCTTGTTGTCATTAGATGGCGAAAAAGCATTTGACAGGGTTGGATGGGGTTTCATGTTCTCCGTTCTAAATCATTTTGGAATAATTGGACCAATCTTTAAAGCAATATCAGCTCTATATAGTGCTACATCAGCTAAGGTTACAGGGTCAGGTTTTACATCGCACACTTTTAGCATAAAGAATGGAACCAGACAAGGGTGTCCCCTCTTGCCCCTACTTTATATAATGGTATTAGAGCCTCTTGCCATCCTAATTAGACAAAATAATAAAATTAAGGGATTTACATACACCGCAGGAAAGATAAAACTTAATATATATGCAGACGACATCTTGCTAACACTTGAAGAACCAGTCAGCTCGGCACCAGAATTACTTAAAGATATAAACACTTATTCTAAAATCTCTGGCCACAAGCTGAATCTAGAAAAATCAACATGCATAGTGAAAAATATGAATAAAAGATTGATCAAGGAACTTGTACAAACCAAAGGCTTAGCGGGAATTTCAGACAAGCTGAAGTATCTGGGCATCATTATTACCCCATTATTAAAAGATCTGGTAGAGGCTAACTTCCTTCCACTATTGATGGATACAAATAAAAAAAACTGAAGGACTGGAAAAATATGGGAATTTCGTGGTCAGGAAGGATAAATATATTAAAATCATATGTCTTACCGAAATGGCTATATATTTGGAGAAGGATACCGATCAACTGCCCAGAAAACTGGTTGCTATTATTACATAGGTCCTTTGTCAAATTCATCTGGACTGACAAGAAACCAAGGGTAAAGATGAAATTACTGGCCAGAGCGAAGCAGGACGGAGGGCTGAGATGCCCAGAAATTCTTCAGTGCTACCAGGCCAGTAGCTATAATAACCAGGCCATATAATATTCACACAGCACAGAGTGGCTAGTAAAGAAAGTTGGTATAAGATTGAATTGGCAAAGACTGGTGTAAGAAACCTAGCCTCATTATTTTGGATGGTCGAGACAAATAGAAGTACTATGACAAAAGCATCCAGCAAATCCCGGATTTTGGAAGAACTGACGGGATGGGGGAACAAGTTTAAAAACAAGAAAAGTCTCAGAAACAAAATAATAACAGCCCTCCCTTTCATGACTATTGAAGACATGTTGGACAATCTAAGAATAGATTCATGGTCCAAGAAAGGGGTGGGGGATTATGGAGACATCATGGAAGGAGGCAAATTGAAATCATTCTCACAAATCTCGACCGCATTTAACATCTCCTTGAATCAAAGGTTTAACTATTTAAGAATTCAAGCTTTGTAAGAAAACATCTATACATAAGCAACGAAGAAGACACAAGCAGACTTATACAGCTATTTGATTTAAAGAACCATAAAAATCTAATGATTAAATGTGTAAGAACAATATACGGTTTGAGACATGATAAATCGATAGAAGTAATTAAGAAGTGGGAAAAAGAATTACAAACAAAGATAGAAGTACAACATTGGAAAATGTCGCTAAATAAACTGAACAAAAATATCCACTGCTTAAATATAATTGAGGTACAATTCAAATTAGCAAACAGATGGTACCTAACACCCGAACGCTTGAAGAAAATTTTCCCTTCAACATCTGGGAAATGCTGGAAATGCAAAACTATTGAAGGGTGTTTGATACACGTTTGGGGGCAGTGTCTGTTGGTAAAACAATTTTGGAGAGAAATAATTAATTTAATTCAGCAACTAACTAGAATTAAATTGCCCTGTAAGCCAGAAGTGATGCTGTTAAATTTACAATGGCCCATAATGCCAAAGGAAGCACAAATGATAGTACTACACATAGTTACGGCAGCTAAGTTGCATATTGCAAGAGAGTGAAATACAGATTTAGTTCCAAAGCCAGATGATTATATCCTATTTAAGATATAAGGAAGCCAATAACACTTGCAAAAAGGCAATTAAAGTGGCTAAACTAGAAAATGAGAAATTGATAGCTAAAGAATGCAAAACCATCCCCAAAATTTTTTTCAAGTACATCAATTCTAAAAAAACAAAAAATGAAAGTGTAGGTACACTTGAAACAGAGTTGGGTTTATTAGCTAATGAAGACCAGGAAAAAGCACAAATTTTAAATAACTATTTTTCTTCAGTATATATTAATGAGGATCCTATGGTAAGAGATATGCAAATGTTTGCTGCAAAAAACTTGCAAATAACTTGTGATTGGATAACTCGAGACAAGGTGCTACAGCTATTAAAGAAAATTAATGTAAATAAAGCTCCAGGGCCTGACTGTATTCACCCACGAGTACTTAAGGAGCTAAGTGGGGAAATAAGTGAACCTCTGTATTTAATTTTTCAAGATTCTTTTGTTTCAGGTGTTGTACCGGAGGATTGGAGGAAGGCAGATGTTGTTCCTATATTTAAAAAGGGTTCAAAATCCGTGCCTGGAAATTATAGACCTGTGAGCTTAACTTCTGTAACTGGGAAAATATTTGAAGGGCTTTTAAGGGATAATATTCAGGAATTCATTGGGAAGAACTTTGTTATTAGCAATAATCAGCATGGTTTTATGAAACATAGGTCATGTCAAACTAACCTAATTGCATTCTATGAAGAAGTAAGTAGAAGTATAGATCAGGGTGTTGCAGTGGATGTGATCTACTTGGACTTTGCCAAGGCAATTGATACGGTTCCTCACAATAGGTTAGTCTTCAAACTAAAAGAAATTGGTCTAGATGAATATTCCTGTTCTTGGGTAGAACATTGGCTTAAGGACAGAGTACAACGAGTTGTAATTAATGGTAAATTTTCAGGCTGGACAAAAGTGGTAAGTGGTGTCCCTCAGGGTTCTGTTTTGGGACCACTTCTATTTAACATATTTATAAATGATCTTGAAATAGGCATTGAAAGCCACGTATTAGTGTTTGCAGATGACACAAAACTTTGTAAAGTAACAAAATGTGAGCAGGATATTGCTTTGCTGCAGAGAGATTTGGATAGATTGGGGGACTGGGCACTAAAATGGCAGATGAAATTTAACATAGAGAAATGCAAAGTTATGCACTTTGGGGTTAAGAATGCACAAGCAACTTACACACTAAATGGTAGTGAATTAGGGATAACCACACACGAGAAGGATTTGGGAATTGTTATAGACAACAAATTAGTCAGCAATATGCAATGTCAATCTGCAGTTGCTAAGGCCAGTAAGATTTTGTCATGTATAAATAGGGGCATAAATTCTCGGGATGAAAATATAATTTTGCCTCTTTATAAATCGCTGGTAAGACCACACCTTGAATATGCTGTGCAATTTTGGGCTCCTGTTCTAAAGAAGGATATCATGGCACTGGAGAGGGTCCAGAGACGAGCTACAAAATTGATAAAAGGAATGGAGCATTTTAGTTATGAAGAAAGGTTACAAAAATTAAATCTGTTTAGTTTGGAAAAACGGCGCCTGAGAGGGGATATGATAATTTATACAAATATATTCGGGGCCAGTACAAACCTTTATCTGGAAATCTATTCATAAACAGGGTTATACATAGGACACGAGGTCACACATTTAGGCTGGAAGAAAGGAGATTTCATCTAAGGCAAAGAAAAGGTTTTTTACAGTAAGAACAATAAGGATATGGAATTCTCTGCCTGAAGAGGTGGTTTTGTCAGAGTCCATACAGATGTTTAAACTGAAATTGGATAAATACTTACAAAAACATAACATACAGGGATATAATTTCTAATTAGTGGGGTAATAGCTGATTGATCCAAGGAGACATCTGACTGCTATTTTGGGGTCAAGAAGGAATTTTTTCCTAGTTTGTGGCAAAATTGGAAGTGCTTCAGACCAGGTTTTTTGCCTTCTTTTGGATCAACAGCAACAACATTTCTGAGGAAGGCTGAACTTGATGGACGCAAGTCTCTTTTCAGCTATGTAACTATGTAACTATGTAACTAAGTAATAAAACAAGTGGTCTGGCAAGCAAGGCTGGAAAGAGGAATACTAGCAAACTTAAGTAATCGATATACCCAAATAGAGGCTTGGGATAATTGGATCAGCAGGTTGAAGGACCTCATAAGACCAGGGTACACCCAATAATAGTCAAAAAAAGATAAAAATTCCCAGAACCGGGTTGTCCACAGAAAGAAAAAATTAATCTCAAACTTATGGATAGGCTCTCATAACATTAGAGGAAAGGAAGGGGGATAAAAGGAGGAGAAAGGAAAAGGATCTTCCTATGGATAATCCAAGGACAAAAAGTTTTACAAAAGGGACACGGGAGGGTTGGGAGTGGGGGGAGGGAGGGACAACAGCATATGCAAAAAAAAAAGTAAGTAAGGAGGAAAAGGGAAGGGAGTAAGGGGAAGAAAGAGAAAAGAAAGAAGGGAAAAGGGGAAAAAAAGAGAAAGAAAATTACATAAAATAGAGAATTAGATTAAAGGTAAAGTTTACTTTGGGCTCTATCCCGTGGTAGTCATGGAACCTAACCAAAAAACTTACTTGCACATAACCTCAAATCTCTATGCACATTTAAATAACAGACATTTTTAAGTACCACGTACTAAAGTGGAGTGCTATTTTAAGTAAATATCATATATGCACTCACCCTTATAGTGAGACATTTTGAGACCTAAAAGAGAAGAAAAAATATATATAACAGTGCAAGATTGATTAAAGGTCTTCAATTAGCAAACATGTTGTAAACCATCCAACTCACATTTTAAAAAATCCTCAAAATATTGACTATGTTTAATTATGGGTGCACCTCCTTCATCCTTAGATGTTCTGCAGTGGTTTAGGATAATATAGGAAGAAAAAGACCACGTGTGCAGGATATGAAGCTCAGTTAGAGCAAAATATATGTTAAATGAGACTTGCTCACCTTATAAGGAGCCTAAAAGAACCTGGATCCTGGTGTAAAGAGCTTAGGTGTCAAATATGGATGATACCAATACAATTGCAAAAGATGATTCTGCAGATATTGTTTATTAAATACTCAAAAATAATGTAAAAATATTAAAACAAATAAAGTGCGTAATCCTCTTCATTCAAAAAGTGTTTTGTCAAAGGCTTCCTCAATCGAATGATACCGCCATTCACTTTCTCTCATCCTCTGAAATGTTCATCCAGTAGGACATTATTTATTTAAATAGTGCTCCACTTATGTGGTCACCTCATATTGATTTATTTTATTTTTTACATTTATAATTATTTTTTTCAATTGTATTGCTTATTTCTTTTATATGTCTGTCTGTTTACTGGTTGCCTTAGCAACCCGGTTCCTATCTAGCAGAGGTTTCCAACCCAGTCCAACCAGTCCAGGATACAGGGATTACCTAGTTGTGGCTAATGTGTTTTTAGAAGAAGAAAAAACACACTTTAGACACAACAGGGTAATTCCTAAATCATGGACTGGTAGGGGGTACTTGAGGACCTGGTTGGGAACCACTGCAACATAGGATTAAACATATGCAAAAATTATAATTTTAATTCATAAAAACATATTCATTGGGCACCTAAATTTTAAATTTTTGGTAAATTTAATAACCAAAAGTGACCTCATATGAATTGCCAGTTAGGCATTTTGTATTTCTAAAATCTGCACCACTGACACTGAAACCCTCTGTTTTTTCATTTCTCAGTGGAATTGATAACATATGCAAGATTTATTTGCAACCCTCCTGGCTGGTTTACCACTGAAAAAATATGCCATTATCCAAATTTACTTTTGTAATAATAAGAGGTAATTAATTACGTTGCTATCATGCTAGGTCATTTAAAAATAGCATAATATTTATTTAAAACATACAGTTGCAAGAAAAAGTATGTGAACCCTTTGGAATGATATGGATTTCTGCACAAATTGGACATAAAATGTGATCTGATTATCATCTAAGTCACAACAATAGACAATCACAGTCTGCTTAAACTAATAACACATAAAGAATGAAATGTTGCCATGTTTTTATTGAACACACCATGTAAACATTCACAGTGCAGGTGGAAAAAGTATGTGAACCCTTGGATTTAATAACTGGTTGAACCTCCTTTGGCAGCAATAACTTCAACCAAAACGTTTCCTGTAGTTGCAGATCAGACGTGCACAACGGTCAGGAGTAATTCTTGACCATTCCTCTTTACAGAACTGTTTCACTTCAGCAATATTCTTGGGATGTCTGGTTTGAATCGCTTTCTTGAGGTCATGCCACAGCATCTCAATCGGGTTGAGGTCAGGATTCTGACTGGGCTACTTCAGAAGGCGTATTTTCTTCTGTTTAAGCCATTCTGTTGTTGATTTACTTTTATGCTTTAGGTCATTGTCCTGTTGCAACACCCATCTTCTGTTGAGCTTCAGCTGGTAGACAGATGGCCTTAAGTTCTCCTGCAAAATGTCTTGATAAACTTGGGAATTCATTTTTCCTTCGATGATAGCAATCCGTCCAGGCCCTGATGCAGCAAAGCAGCCCCAAACCATGATACCCCCACCACCATACTTCACAGTTGGGATGAGGTTTTGATGTTGGTGTGCTGTGCCTTTTTTTCGCCACACATAGTGTTGTGTGTTTCTTCCAAACAACTCAACTTTGATTTCATCTGTCCACAGAATATTTTGCCAGTACTGCTGTGGAACATCCAGGTGCTCTTGTGCAAACTGTAAACGTGCAGCAATGTTTTGTTTGGACAGCAGTGGCTTCCTCTGTGGTATCCTCCCATGAAATCCATTCTTGTTCAGTGTTTTACGTATTGTAGATTCGCTAACAGGGATGTTAGCATTTGCCAGTGACTTTTGTAAGTCTTTAGCTGACACTCTAGGATTCTTCTTCACCTCATTGAGCAGTCTGCGCTGTGCTCTTGCAGTCATCTTTACAGGACGGCCACTCCTAGGGAGAGTAGCAGCAGTGCTGAACTTTCTCCATTTATAGACAATTTGTCTTACCGTGGACTGATGAACAGCAAGGCTTTTGGAGATACTTTTATAACCCTTTCCAGCTTTATGCAAGTCAACAATTCTTAATCGTAGGTCTTCTGAGAGCTCTTTTGTGCGAGGCATCATTCACATCAGGCAATGCTTCTTGTGAAAAGCAAACCCAGAACTGGTGTGTGTTTTTTATAGGGCATGGCAGCTGTAACCAACACCTCCAATCTCATTTCATTCATTGGACTCCAGTTGGCTGACATCTCACTCCAATTAGCTTTCGGAGATTCACAGTGTCTAGGGGTTCACATACTTTTTCCATCTGCACTGTGAATGTTTACATGGTGTGTTCAATAAAAACATGGCAACATTTCATTCTTTGTGTGTTATTAGTTTAAGCAGACTGTGATTGTCTATTGTTGTGACTTAGATGATGATCGGATCACATTTTATGACCAATTTGTGCAGAAATCCATATCATTCCAAAGGGTTCACATACTTCTGCAAAGACATACTCTCTTTCACAATACACACACACACACACACAATGCATCCCTATACATACACAAAAACACACAATGCTTCCCTACACACACATACACAGAAAAACACCATGCTTCCCTTACACACAGAGAAACACACAATGCATTAATTACACACACAATGCATCCCTTGCACACATTCACAGACACACACAATGAATCCCTTACACACACACTGTATCCTTGCACACAGAAACACACAATGCATCCCTTACACACACACACACACACACACACTGCTTCTTTTGCACACACTCAATTCACCCCTTAGAGACAATCAATGCACCCCTTACAGACACACACATTGCATCCCTTACATACACATTAACACACCTTGCATCCATTACACATACATACAAACACAAAATCATACAATGCATCCCTTACACACACAATACATCCCTTACACACAAACATACAATGCGTTCTATCCTTTACACAAAAACACACTGCATCCACTACACACACACTGCTTTGCCTACACAAACTGGTATCCCTATAGTCTACATTCCATAAGCACACACATTAGATCCTCTATGGGGGGGCCCTATGGGCATACTCACCGTCAGACAGAACCCATCATCATCCTCATCTGCTTGTAAGTAGGCAATCTAGTATATTATTAGTGACACTAATTTATAACTTACCTCACCTGGTGTCTATAGCCTGTTCCTGCAGACGTTTTAATGTAAAAACACACTGTGTGCAGCACTGGCATGGATTCATATGACAGATCATATGGGTGGGGCATTGTGATGTCACATGGTGGGCAGCGCATATGGGGGAGGTGGCAAATCTTTCTTTTGCCTAGGGCAGCAAAAATCCTTGCACCGGCCCTGTGCACAGTGTAAAGTTATTGATCATCAATGGACAATATGTGCCAATGAAGCACAAATGCCTGTTTCTTCTTTGAAGTCTCTCA
Source organism: Pelobates cultripes (assembly GCA_933207985.1). Classification (NCBI taxonomy): domain Eukaryota; kingdom Metazoa; phylum Chordata; class Amphibia; order Anura; family Pelobatidae; genus Pelobates; species Pelobates cultripes. Next base: position 250,423,439 of record OW240915.1, on the reverse strand, counting down.
CTGGACAACAGTTGAAATTGCAGAAAGCTGAAACTTGGGATCTTCTGTCAGTACTATGCCTGTGAGGCACGAAACATGTTAGCATCTTCTGTGGAGTACCTTCGTCCCTCCGTCTTCACCTTTTAATTTTATTGATGGATTAACTGTATTCATTAATAAATTGTATCAAAGGACTCATCTTCAGATTAAATCCTATGGTTTGGTTCCATTTGGGATCTCACCACTCTCGTCTGTTACTTCCCCTACTTAATCTATCACTTCCCAATTTCATCATCTATCAAGTTCGTATCAAGCAATCTCTTGTATCCTTGTCTACTGGTTTAAATGAATACTGCATTTTACTTTAATGTTGTTAGTGACCAATGGTCCATGACCTTGTTTCGTTTTGAAGGCTAAAATATTGCAGTGCATTTAAAAAGTTCTTATACACTTATTATGTTTAAATAACACACACTAGATATTCATTTTAAGACATATATGGAAACTCATTTCTATATACTACAATATTTGTAGATGTCATCTTCTCGATGTACAGTATCTCACAAAAGTGAGTACACCCCTCACACTTTTGTAAATATTTTATCTTTTCATGTGACAACACTGAATAAATTACACTCTGCTACAATGTAAAGTAGTAAGTGTACAGCCTGTATAACAGTGTAAATTTGATGTCCCCTCAAAACACACAGCCATTAATGTCTAAACCATATTGTGTGTGGCCACCATTATTTTCCAGCTCTGCCTTAACCCTCATGGGCATGGAGTTCACCAGAGCTTCACAGGTTGCCACTGGAGTCCTCTTCCACTCCTTCATGATGACATCACAGAGCTGGTGGATGATAGAGACAGGTGCTCAATAGGGTTTAGGTCTGGAGACATGCTTGGCCAGTCCATAATCTTTACCTTCAGCTTCTTTAGCAAGGCAGTGGTTTGGGGTTGTTATCATGTTGGAATACTGCCCTGCGGCCCAGTCTCTGAATGGAGGGGATCATGCTCTGCTTCATGTTGGCATTCATAGATCCCTCAATGAACTGTAGCTCCCCAGTGCCGGCAGTACTCATGCAGGCCCAGACTCCATGCTTGACTGTAGGCAAGACACACTTGTCTTTGTACTCCTCACCTGGTTGCCGCCACACACGCTTGACACCATCTGAACCAAATAAGGTTATCTTGGTCTCATCGGACCACAGGACATGTTTCCAAGTTTCATGTCCTTAGTCAGCTTGTCTTCAGCAAACTGTTTGCTGGCTTTCTTGTGCATCATCTTTAGAAAAGGCTTCCTTCTGGAACGACAGCCAATGAAGACAAATTTGATGCAGTGTGCGGCATATGGTCTGAGCACTGACAGGCTGACCTCCCTTCCCTTTCAACCTCTGCAGTAATGCTGGTAGCACTCATATGTCTATTTCCCAAAGACAACCTTTGGATATGACGCTGAGCATGTGCACTCAACTTCTTTGGTCGACCATGGCGAGGCCTGTTCTGAGTAGAACCTGTCCTGTGAAACCTCTGTATGGTGTTGTCCACCATGTTGCATCTCAGTTTCAGGGTATTGGCAATCTTTTATAGCCTAGGCCATCTTTATGTAGAGCAACAATTCTCTATTTCAGATTGTCAGAGAGTTCTTTGCCATGAGGTGCCATGTTGAACTTCCAGTTACCAGTATGAGACAAATGTGGGAATGATAACACCAAATTTAACACACCTGCTCCTCATTCACACCTGAGACCTTGTAACACTAACGAGTCACATGTCACCGGGGAGGGAAAATGGTTAATTGGGCCCAATTTGGACATTTCCACTTAGGGGTGCACTCACTTTTGTTGCCAGTGGTTTAGACAGTGTGTGTGTGTATGTGGGGCAGCTTGTGCATGAGGGGTACAGTGTGTAAGGGGGCAGTGTGTATGTGTGGGCAGGTTGTATGAGTGGTACAGTGTGTGAGGGCACAGTGTGTGTGAGGGGTACAGTTTTTGTGTATGGAGGGGCAGTGTGTGTATGGAGGACAGTGTGTGTGTATGGGGGGAAATTGTGTGTATGGAGGCAGTGTGTGTATGGGGGGCAGTGTTTTGAATATGGAGAGTAGTGTGTTTTTGTCTGGGGTAGTGTGTATGTGTTGAGGCAGTGTGTGTGTGGGGGAAGTGCAGTGTGCGTGTGTGTGAGGGGTGCAGTGTGTGTTTGTATGTGGGGCAGCTTGTGCATTAGGGGTACAGTGTGTGGGTGCAGTGTGTGGGGGGGCAGGTTGTATCAGGGTACAGTGTGTGGGGGGTACAGTTTGTGTGTATGGAGGGGCAGTGTGTGTGTGTGTGTATGGAGGTAATTGTGTGTATGGGGAGCAGTGTGTGTATGTGTGGGGAAGTTATTGTGTGGTGTGGGGTCTTTGGGGGTGGGAGGGCAAATTCATAAATATATATATAAATTATTTTCGTATCTTCCCTCCTGGCTTACGTTTGCCTGGAAGGGGGGGACAGTACTAATAATCCCTGGTGGTCCTAGTGGTGAGAGTGAACTCTAGCAGGCTCAGGAGTTCACTTTCGTGAGATTCGGAGCATTGCTCCAAGCTCGCGAGAGGAGAACCCGGCGGAGCTGCAGGTTAGAGCTGCCCCAGGTCCTTCCTCCCTCCCTCCCCTGCCGGCTGCAGCATTACAGTACTAGTGGGCAGGAGAGGGAGATCTCTGATCCCCCCTCCAGTCCTGCAGAGCCGGCCGGGAAGAGGGAGGCACAGTTCCCGGTGCTATGATCATAGCACCGGGAAAATATCTTATGGCTCCCCTGTGTGCCAGGCGCCGTGGCACAGAGTTTTGGAACCATTGGATTAGACATTAATAGCTGTGTGTTGAGTTATTTTGAGGGGACAACAAATTTACGCTGTTATAAAAGCTGTACACTTACTACTTTACATTGTAGCAGAGTGTCATTTCTTCAGTGTTGTCACATGAAAAGATATATTAAAATATTTACAAAAATGTGAGGGGTGTACTTACTTCTGTGAGATACTGTGGGTAACTCTTTCTTTGTGCCTCCACACCTTCATGTTATAGCAAAGAAAAAAGGATTGGGGGCACTCCCAAAAAATGCATTTTACATGAATGGTGCTGCCGTAGTGACCAATATTCATACATGATACAAATTATATTACGGCGCACACAGAAAAATACACTAATAATCTCTTAAGACTACCTAATTCGCCTATCTAAGAAGACAAAATATGGTGATTCAGTTCCACCATATGGCCATATTGAGTTAAGCCCACCACTACTTCACTTAGCTTACTACTACTTATTCAGCACTATTTATGTATTTATGTGTATTTATATGTGTGCGCTGTAATTTCGTTTGTAACACCTTCATGTTATGGCTTAGAGATGATAGAATGGATAGATCCATGGAGTGAAACGGCTGGGACGTTACAAAGTGTTTATGTCTCATTACTGTTATTAGTTGTCCAAGAGTTAAATATTAAATTAATGCGTCTCATTCAACATTATAATAGTTCTCTTATCCTATTTAAAATATTTAACATAATTGCTAAAAAAATGATGTTAGTGTCAGAGTATTAGGTGAATTCTGTAACTACCATTGCAATCCTCTAATGCATCAATTTATCAATTTACTTGCACTACAAGTGTAACAAGATGATGAATAGGGAGCATGGTTTCATAATTAGCAATGGATGTAACACTTTTGGAGTTGTGTCCGTCAAAATTCCCATAAGGATAAATAAATGAATATAACCACACCTTAATGTATGTAGACAAAATTATGTAGCATTCTACTAATATATGAATAGTGACTAATTTCTAAACAGAGGTGTTACCAGGGAGGGGACTTAATTTAGTTTTTTCCCTTGAGCACAACATAATGTTTTGTAGGAGGACAGCAACATAGATTATATATTATAAAGAGCAAGTGAGACAGAAAGAAACAGTGAAATTAAAAAATAAAAATAAAAATAAAGAATGAATCTACCCAATAAATAAATTTAATTGCGCCAGTACCAGTCTCAGGTGAACAAAAAGCATCATGTAGATTTAGCTAAATTACAGACTTAAAGGGACAATATAGTCACCAGAACAACTGTGGTTTAATGTAGTTGTTCTGGTGTCTACTGCATGTCCCTGCAGGCTTTTTAATGTAAACACTGCCTTTTCAGATAAAAGGCAGTGTTTACATTACGGCCTAGGAACATCTCTAGTGACAGTCACTCAGACAGCCAATAGAGATGCTTCCTGGGTCAGCGCTGCACGTTCAGCATCTCCATGCTCTGCAGGGGGGTGCTGAATGTTCCTCTTGGGGTACAGAAACCTAAACAGATTTTTTAAACCTATAGTGTCAAGAATAGACATGTGTACTCTTTTTTATTTATTGTAATAATATCATGATTACTTAGGCACTTTGTCAAAGCACTCCAGTTTAGGTTAGTCATAACCTACCGGTATTGCTTACAAAGGAGTCAGTTCAATATTATAATTTCTGAAATTCTTTTCATATGCATACCTTATGTCTGTCCAAAGCAGACATACTATACGTCTGCTTTGTGAATAATATCTTTAAATCATTAACAATCACTAATAGGAGAGTGTACGAGGTAGCAATACAAAAATAAAAAGCGGCAAAACCACCAGGTTAAAAAAGACACTTGTAAAAATGTTAGGCTGTAAGTAATATGCAGAGAAGATTTGTTTTGTAATGGGTGTGTATACAAGGTCGAAATTATCTAAATTATAGTTTTACTTTTTTCTCTGTCTGGATGGGTGCCATGGTTGACTCCCTTATTGTCTCAGCACTATTTTGCAAGTTTTGGTCTCATCTTGATAGTCCTACAATCCTAATGTAAAAAAAAAATTCAAACAAATAGCATAGATAATACACTTTATAGTTAAAGAAAACATGCATTGGTAAGTTAGGTAAATGGCACCAACACCCAAGCATTTATCATTTAAAGCATTATCTCAGCATTACATTTTTTTTCGGTCCAGTTAGTTTTGCACTTTTTATTTATTTCTTTTTATTATTATTCAAACCTGCTCATTTTGTGAACACGTGACACAAATGTTATACATGTGACACCATTGCTTCCAGCATCGCTTTGAGCATTGCTTTACTCCCCATTAAGGAGTGGCTTTTAGATTCCAATTACATTATACCATCCAGAATAGGCCAGGCTTTGGGAGTTCAGCAATACCAAGCACAATGGGAAATACTAAAATATATACGAAAATAAAAAGACACTCTTAGGGCATTAACCATGTAAAATTAATCCTACTTGATGCCTTGCATCAATTGCACTCACAGGAAAGTAAAATTAGAAGGCATATCACCATATATTCAATGTGTCTTAATATTACCATACCACACTTATGGCTGTACTTTTCATGTCTAGTATCATCACATAAGAAAAGAGATGTTGCCACAAATACTGAAATACTGTTACAGTATAAAAATTTATTACAATTGCACATACAAAATATTTTGTGTATAAAAGCATGTTACAGATCTCACAGATGAAAGACCATCTCGCCCATCCTGGACAGGCCTTGCTTTCTTTACCGCCGAGGATCACAGAGAAGGGTCAGCCAAAAGAACTGTGCAACAGACAATAAAACAAATAATAAAAACTAAAACACTTCCATACTGCGTGTTTTTTTTTTAAATCAGACTTCTTAAAGGAACAATAATAGAGTCAATAATACGTTATCCAACGTATATAATGTCCAATCACAAATCACAGTCACAGTGCTCTGTAAACTTTATCTCCCCATCAGAAGTATTAGTTTTCTTTAAATCATTAAAGGGAATATATTTTTGCTCTGACCATTTTGAAAATCATTTTAAAATTTTATATCGATGGTACTTAGCTCCCTCCAGACTACACAACAGGAACAACATGTATTCTAACAGGTGTTGGAGAGATTGTGGCGGTTTGGGAAATATGGCCCACATATGGTGGTATTGCCCAAAAATAATCAAATACTGGAAAATTATTTATGGCCTAATCATTAAGGTAGATAGAAACATTGGTACTTTCACATTTGAGCTTGCTTTATTCAAGAAATTCCCTGAGTCCGTCAGCAGAATTAACAAAATAATAATAGGCCACATTCTGATAGCTCCCACCTCTTGTTTGCCCACGTACTGGAAATCTAAATGTATGCCATCACTTAGAGAAGTACTGAACCTACTCCTAGAAAATAAAGCGCACAAACTATCACATAGAACTAACTCGTACCTCTTTGCACAATTGAAGTATGATTGGGATATGTGGGAAGACGAAAGTAAAAAAGGCTATAATCTGTAACAATTTGTCCTATTGTTGCAATGTATCATATATTTTACTATATTAATCGTCACATTGGATGGATCTCCCCTTTCCTCTTCCAAGTTTCCCTCCCCTTCCCAACCCTTATTACAATGTTTTTATAATTTGTTGTAATCTTACAAAAACATTTTTTCAATAAAAACTATTTGAAAAGAAGTATGTTCAAATAATCAAAGAGGAAAAAAAAAGGTTTGCTTCAATACAAATTCAAAATACTCGAAAACTCTATAAGACTACACAACTAAGAAATTGAACCTGTGTATGGTCAAAGAGACATTTTTCTAATTTGCTGTATACACTACATCTTAACAGCGTTTTAAGAACTTCTTGGATGCGTTTGTGGTGGGTATGCATATCCAGAAAGTGAATCAAAATGTAATCTAGAAGGAGATGAGATGTGTGAATGTATTCTCTTATAATGTCATTAATGAGATCCTGGAAGACAGCAAGGCATTATGATGTTCAAAAGGCATCAGGGAACACTCATAATGCCTTCTTTTTGTTTTAAAGGCTGTCTTACATTCATGACCCTATTTTATTTTTATTTTTTTGTAAATAAAGTTTTTATTAGCAGTTCAGACAATAACAGATAGCAGAGCTTATATCGTCAGTGAGACTCGCAGGTCTCCAATTGCGTCTGACATAAGTACCACCAGTTTTAGATGAGCCTTTATAGAGCGTTATTGGAAGCGGATGACTGCTGGCCCACATCAGTGAGGGCAGTACAATTCTATAGCTGAACCTCAATCAAATGGTGAGTAGTGCGGTAGGTCCCAGGTCACGTCCTCGTACATGGGGAGTGAGAAAGGGGTCGTTTTGCGGGATCGGGTCCTATAGTCGTGCACCTGGTCTGGGACTCCCTTTCCTGTTGTCTTTTCCTTAACTTTGGTGGTGCCTAGGTATGTTGCGGGTTCTCTCCTGGGTCAGCTACCCTCTCGCTTTGAGTCCGCATCCCCTCCCCCGCCGCGCGGCGGTGCCATCACGACGGGAGGGGGGGAGCGCCCAGTGGCTTGCTTACTTGTGGTCGGTCATCATTGTCATGCTTCAGTCGCTGTCCACGTGTGGTATCTGTGGTGTGTCTGGAGTGTTTCCCCCCTCGGTTGGGGATGGTGTGATGTCTCAGTGCTCAGTTGTATCAGTCATCTAGGGTTGACTTGTGTTTGCTGTTTATTGTAGGAGTTCCCACGTCATGGGACCCCCCCGAGTCTATTGAGCAATGTCTCGTTGGGCCCACGTCCCTTAGGGAAATCGTGGTGCCTTCTCGGGCTCAAATATATTGTGGCCCTGTTGCGCCAGGCGGTCCCCGAACGCGCCCAGGGAAAGAGAAAGGGAAGAGGGGGAAAGATAGGGATGGGTGGGAATGTGTGAGGGTGGGAGGTCTGGAAGGTGTGGGGCATAGCTATGGTGTGGCATGAGTCTATCCTGACTCCTGAGTTAGTCCATCAGGGCAGGTCTGGTTGAGGTGGGGGGGGAGAGGGTGGTTGTGTTAAGATGCGCGTGTTGGTCCAGCTGTCTAGGATCCCCGTGGTGACCCATCCCCTGCCCTTGTTTGTGACGTGTATAAGTACCATGGTGTCCACATTTCAAGATGTTTGTCCCTCCTTCCAAGTATTTCAGCGTATCTCGCCTCAGCTGTGTGGATCTCTTCTATTCTCTGCAGCCATTCCGTTTTGGAAGGTGGCTGGGTTTGCTTCCATCTCGCTGGGATCAGTGCTTTGGCCGCATTCATCAGATGTCGTAGGATTGAGCGTTTGTATTGTGCCAGCTGTCCCGTGAAGAAGTGTAGGAGCACAGCCTCTATGCTAAAGTCTGGTGGATCACCCAGAATTGTAGTGATTTCCCGGTGTACCTCTTCCCAGAATGACTTGATCCCAGGGCAATCCCACCAAATGTGGCGCAGTGTACCTCGCTGCGCTTCGCATCTCCAGCAAGTATCTGGAACCCCTGGGAATATCCTGTGTAGTTTTGCTGGTGTTTTGTATCACTGGGAGATCAGCTTGTAGTTCACCTCTTGGTACCTGGTGCTTATGGAGCTTTTGTGTTGTAATATGAGAATTTGCGCCCATTGGGCGTCTGTGAAGGTTCTGTCTGTCAATTCCTCCCACTGCCTCTGGAAGGCGTTGTTTCTGGAAAGTTCCCCTGTGAGCAGTTGTTGGTATATGCCCGATACTCTGCCATCTGCCTCTGGATAGCTCTCGCAGAGGTGTTCAAACCAGGTCCATTCTCTGTGTACTGCTCCCCTATTGGGTAAATTGTGATAGAAGTGTCGCAGCTGTGCGTAATGGAAATGGTGCATTATTGTCAGACGGTCTGTGTCCGCCCAATCTTGAAGGCTGCGCAGGCTGGCGTTTGTCAGGGCCGAACTCAGGGGTACATATCCCTCTGCTCCTTGCGTTGGCCACGCGTTCGCGTGTAGTCCCCCTCCTATGGTTACGTTATATGTTAGGGGGATCAGGGGGCTTGGCTGTGGCGAGATGTGAGCTTCCCTTCGCAGGGTGGTCCAGGTTTTCAGCGTCTGCGTCACTGGGGATTCCGCACCCAGAGCTTGTGTAGCCCCTGTTGGGCGGTGCCAGATGTATGTGTGGAGTTCTCTGTTTGTGCTTTCCCTGTCCAGCCTCGTCCATAGTTTGTTGGTGGGGGCCGTGTGCCATTCTCGAATACTCTGGAGTACTGTCGTGTGGAAGTATCTCCGAAAGTCCGGCAGGGCCAGGCCTCCCCATGGTTTTGGCAAGCATAGTCTGTCATGTTTAAGTCGTGGTCTCCCCTCCTTCCAGACATATTTCGTCACCGCTGTTTTGAGCCTGGTGAAGAAGTCCTGTGGCAGGTGCCAGGGGATAGCGCTGAAGCAGTAGAGGAGGCGGGGGAGGATATTCATTTTGACCACCGCTATTCGGCCTTGCCAAGAGATGTGATCGTATGACCATCTCGACAGGTCCGTCAGTACAGTGTGTAAGAGGGGTGTATAGTTCCTATCGTATGTCTCGCCCAGGTCACGGCAGAGCCAAATCCCCAGGTAGCACATCTGCTCCCTGCACCAGTGGAAAGGGAACTTGCGTTGGAGTCTCTCCTGCACGTTCCTTTCGGTGTGTATTGCCAGAATTTCACATTTTGCTAGATTTAGCTTGAGTCCTGATATCCGTCCATATTGCTTGAACTCCCGTAGGAGGGCCGGCAGTGTGCCCTGAGGTTCCGCGACGAAGAAGAGCATATCACCGCGTATGTGGCCACCTTGTGTGTCTGATCTTTCTGTTTGAATCCCTGGATCTCTGGTGTCCTTCTGATCTTGTCTAGAAACGGCTCTAACGAGAGGGCGAAGAGGAGGGGGGACAGCGGGCATCCCTGTCTGGTTCCGTTGTTGATGTCAAAGTTGTCTGTAAGTGCTCCATTTACCCATATTCTGACAGTTGGATCTGTGTAAAGTGTCGTTATCCAGGCAAGTATGCCGTTCCCCAGACCCATCGCCCTCAGCGCTGCCGTCATGAAGCTCCACCTTACCCGGTCGACCGCCTTTTCTGCGTCCGTGGAGAGCATAAGGAAGTCCGATGTTCCCCTACGCGCCAGGCTTTGTATGGTGAAGGCCCGCAGGGTGCTATCCCTGGCCTCTCTTCCCGGGATGAACCCCGTCTGGTCTGGGTGGACTAGCCTTGGCAAGAATTGTTGCAGTCGCGTGGCTAGCACTTTGGAGAAGATCTTCACGTCCACGTTTAGTAGCGATATGGGTCGGTAATTGCCGCAGATTTCCGGGCTCTTACCGGGTTTGGGAATCACTGTGATTATGGCTGCTAGGGATTCTCTGTGAAATTTACCCCCGTCTCAGAGGTGATTGCAGGCGTTGGCGATACGTGGGGCTAAGATGTCTCTGAACTTTTTATAATAGCCCGCCGAGAACCCGTCCGGGCCTGGTGCCTTCCCTTTTTTTGTGGTTTTTATCACTGCCAGTATCTCGTCTGTAGTTATCGGGGCGTCTAGGGCGTCTAGGGCGTCTGCTTCCTGCTGGCATAGGGTTTCAGGGTTGAAGTCTCTGAGGTAGCGTGCGATGTCTCCTGCGGTTCTGGTCTCGTCCGCGTCCGGGGTTTTGGGCGGTATGTTATACAAGTCTTCTTAGTACGAGCGGAATTCGTTTGCAATCTCCTCAGGGAATTGCGTAGTGGTGCCCCTGGCTGTTCGCAGTGCGCTCACCTGTGCGCTTGTTTGTTGGTTCCGCAACATGCGGGCTAGTAGCTTTCCGCCCTTGTTGGCATGGATGTAGAAGAAGGCCTTCGATCTCTGGATCGACCTGTGGTGTTTGCGGGCTATCAGGTCCGACAGTTGCCGTCTGAGGGTTAAAAGAGTGCGGTAATGCTCCTCTTGTCGGGTCCTCTTGTGCAGCGTTTCCAGCATTGCTATCTGTTCCGCTAGTGTCGTCATTTGTCGTGGTGCTTCTCTCTTTTTTTGCGCTGATATCCGGATAAGTAGCCCCCTGAGGACGCTTTTGTGGGCCTCCCACAGAGTCAGTGCGGAGATTTCTTCGGTGTCGTTTTCAGTGAAGTAGTTATTCAGTTGTTCCAGTAGTTATGACCCTATTTTATCCTGACCAATTTGTCAGGACTGCTTAACTCAAGTTTAATAAAGATCTTAGAATCCATTAGTTTGTCAAACAATTTGGATATGAGAGGTATGGGGTATACATTTGTTATTGTAATCTTGTTCAATCCACGGTAATGAATATAAGGCATCAGATACCGCACCTTTTGGAAACAATAAAAGAAGCCAGCACCAGCAGGTGATGTAGACCTAAGAATGAAACTCCTGAGCATACTCTTCCATTACAGCACTATCCTTATGAGAGAGTGATTATACCCTTTCCTAAGGAGGAATGGTTCCTGTAAGCAAATCTATAGCACAATCGTAAGGTGTATGCAGGTTAAGTTATCCTCCTTCTATTTAAAAACCTCCCTTATATTCATGTATTTATGAGATAACTGGATGAATAAGGGTTCTACTGTGGGTACATTTAGAGTATCAATAAAGCAGGCTTTTTTACAATTAGATCCCCATAACACTAGTGGCATAATTGTTCCATGCAGACCGATGAAGCGAAGATTGTTGCATTGACTTCTGTTCTCAAGTTCATCTAATTTGTGGGTAGAAGTGAGGAATTGTTCTGTCAAGGTAACTTGTATATGTGAAAGTTCAAGGTCACTGTTACACTATGAAAGTTCACTTGTGTTGATTCTAATTGGGAGGCATCATCTTTAGGAGAGGAATTTTTTATTTATTTTGTTTTGGTGGCTTCTGTAAGTGATGTTGGGTGAGTTAACATTTGATGGCCAAATAGAAGATATATCCAACATGAAGTAGTTGTGGGGAAAGTGGGGAAAGCAGAGCAAACAAGAGGACCAGCTAGAAAAAGTTCTCAAGTGTCAACAATCTATTGGTAGATTAAAAAAATAAAACCAAACCAGTCAACAGTGACTGAATAAACAGTGCAATCAAAAGATAGATGAGTTAGAAAGGGAAAATAAATAGACATGTAGCTGTTATACTGGGTCTCAGTCTGTCCTGCCACCACCTTGTAAGTTCCTTGTCCCAATGTTCAGTGGAGCAGCTCAAATGTGAATGGCCATATTGAAAAGCAGGGAAATGTACCATTCTATTAATGCCAGAGGGATAAAGTAAAGGCAATGTATAGACTGCAATACAAACAAGGTGGCTACTAGTGGTCTTGTTCACAAAGCTAGAGACACTAATGCCTTGTTTCCACTGGGTGGTACGGTTCGGGTCAGTACGGTTTGGAATGGTTAGAATGGTTCAGCCTATTAAGGTGAGCATTTCCAAGTTGGACCACCAGGGGGCTTGCGGGGTTTAGACCAAGCACTACACTACAAAGAACAACAATGGAGGTCATCCAGCAGCTCGTCTTTGCTCTGCTTGGCTTTTGGTTCCTTGTAGTTACAATACATGTCGCACTGTCTGAAAGAAGGTTGCTAGCAGCGAAAAGAAACACAGCCGAAAAGAGAAGAAAACTTCTGGCTTGGGTCTTGAGACAGGAAGAGAAGTACACCTTTGTGCGGCAAAGACAAAGATGGCAGCGCTATAGGGTAAGCAACTTTATACCATGCATTATCATATTTGTCATGTAATTCTACTCATATGTTAAATAACTTATGAAAAAATCTAATATAAGATGAGAAGGATATACATGATGTATTTAACAACATACATGTTGCAAATGTATGTTAAATTGCACATTTAAAGTATTACACCTAACATATATACTCCTTATTTATGCTGTATTATATTTGACTTCATATTGATATGGTGTATTAAGTTATCTGTACCATCTGTGTTTTGTTCTTTTTTAGATTCCTTTGTTTTTGATAAACCAGCGCCGCCGACCAGTCACTTGGGCTCACTGCCGTGCCAATGAGTGGTGGGATGTGACTATCCCGGAATTCACACGCACACAGTGGGTGCACAATTTTCGAATTTCGGAGGAAACATTTTCATACCTTTGTGCAAGGCTACGTCCAGTGATGGAGAAGAAAAGCACCAACTTCAGAGTCAGTTTGCCTGTGAGGAAAAGAGTTGCCATTGCACTGTGGAAGTTGGCTACTAACAGTGAATACAGAAGTATCAGTGATCTTTTTGGTGTCAGTAAATCATCAGTGTGCCGGTGTGTGTAGGACTTCTGTAAGGCTTTCTGCACATTGTTAGTTCATGAACTTATTTATTTTCCGGACCGGGAAAAGCTTAAAGACATGGCTGACTACTATGAGAACAGGTGGGGCCTTCCACAGTGTGTTGGTGCTATTGATGGGTCACACATACCAATAATAGCACCACAAGAATACCGCACTGACTACTTTAACAGAAAAGGCTGGCATTCCATCATCCTCCAGGGAGTAGTGGATGGAAAAGGACTATTCTGGAGTATGAATGTAGGAAAGACTGGGAGTTTGCATGATGCTCGGGTTCTACGATTGTCCACATTTTGGGACTTGGTTGGGCAGGAAGGCCTGTACCCTGTTTGCACTAAGAACATTGGGGTGGTGAATGTTGGCTATTATGTGCTGGGGGACTCTGCCTACCCTTTACAGAACTGGTTTCTGAAACCATTTCCTGACAATGGCCGCCCGACACCAGAACAACAAACCTACAACAAGAAAACATCCAGGGCACGGGTCGTAGTTGAAAATGCATTTGGTAAACTTAAGGGTAAGTGGCTGTGTCTTATGAAGAGGAATGACAGTGACATTGAACTTGTCAAATCCATAGTGCTTACTTGCTGTGCCAGGAATGGGATATGTCTGCATAAGAGCCAGTATGGGTAATAGCATGGGATAGCGAAGAAGAGTGCAGTGAAGTACGTCAGCCTCTGATGCAGCACCTCAACATTTAATTTTATGCCATGATTTTTTTTAAAGTTTTACATTTAATCAGATACACCCACAGCCTCTCCAGCTTTTTATTCCCCAAAAAATAATATTTCAAAATAAAATTACAAATAAACAATTTGAAAAATAAATTTAAAAAAATGAAAAAATTTTTTTTTACAAATACATTTTTTTTACAAAAAACAAACAATAAAAAAAAATATTCTAAAAAAAGTGTACAGGTCCTGTGCTGGCTGAAAGGCACTTGAAAAGGCTGCCCAAGGACACAAAGGAAGGCCTGGATGCAGGTAGCCAACTGCTCCATCTGATGCCAGGCGATTTCTGCCTCCTGGTGCCTCGCTGCCTTTTAGCTTCTTAAGTTTTACCCTACACTGAACCGACGTCCGTTCAAATCCCTCAGCTGTCGTCTGCTGAGAAATATCTTTATACACCTTTTCATTTCTCACTACTCCATCAAGCTCACTCTGAATAATGCCAATTATTGTTAGGAAAGAGGATAGTTCCTGAGCCGACCAGACCTTGCTGCTGTTTTCAGGCATCCTTCTTCTATTATCTGGACTGAACAGAGACGTGATGTTTGTTTTGCGCTTGCCTTTTTGACGTGAGCAGTGATGTTTTCTGTCCGCCATCAATGGAATGTATCGTGCGATGCCAGTAGCTCCGCCCTAACCATACCGTACCATTTCCTATGGACAACTGAAGGGGGCCTAGGAATGGTGCGGCTTGGTTCGGTTGTATTGGCCACTTTTATAATGAAAAACATTCAAAATAGCGTACCAAATCGTACTGACCCGAACCGTTCCGCTCAGTGGAAACGAGGCATTAGGCATAAGATGGATCAGGCCATAATGGCCATTGTGTGGTGGAGAGCGAGTATTTATAGGCAAGAACAATTATGGGCCACAAGATATAATGCATAACTGTGATATTGTTTAGATAACAGATCGGTTGTAGAACTCTATATGTATGTGTGTCTACCTCTGTTAGTGCTGCCCAAGAAGTGTCCATATTATTCTTTTAAGGAAATGTGAGATCCACATTCAGCCTAGGTTTATCTTTGTAACATTTCACTGCTTTTTGGTTGCATAAGTATTTTTTGCTCTTTTTTTCAGCATTCAAAAAAAATATATAATTCTACAAATGATCCTCAAAAGCAGATATTTTAATTCTGGGTTCCTAGTAACTAAATTTTTTAGAGAAGAAAAATAATGAATTTAATAATTTTGTACATCTGATGAAAATATTAATGCAATTATTAAATCTGCATTCTGTCTTATTTATGAGTATATTGTAACATAAGAAAACTATAACAGATATGCTTGGCAACACAACATGTTATTTGAAAACACAATTGTCGAAGCCTCTGTATAGATAAGTTATTGGTACAAAGGTCTAACTAATATCATTTGACTGTTAATCAGTTCTGTAGAAGAGCTGTATATAGAAACGACATACACTTTGTCATTGCTTGCCAACATTTATAATGTCTGTGACAGGAGTTACCACCGCCTAGACCATGTAAACTCTGCACTTCCCTCTGGCAGCTATTTTAGATTGCCTCCATTTTCCCATGAGTTGCTCCACTTTAGGGTGGGATTATGTGCGACTGAGTTTGTTGGAACTGTCTGTTTGTATATGTTTGACACTTCTTGAGATCTTCCTGATGTTTCTTATTTCCAATTCACCCTGTGCCCATTAGTGCAGGGAATGTATTATTGTTAAATGTATTATGTGCTTTCCTGTCCTGCTGAGGCTCTCTACCAATAGGTGGATTTGGCTGTGGAGCCTGTACACCACCATCTGTTAGTTGTGAAACTACCTGAATAGCAATGTTTATTAATTTGCATATTCAGGTAAATTTGCAGAGAGCCACAATTGTCTTTGTAAAGGTAGTAAGTAGTTGGAGGCAGCGCAGGTAGAGGTGTCGATACCTGCCTGGGAGAGGAACACAAGAGGCAAAGGCACAGGGGATGATACTTGCCTGGAAGGAGAGAGCTGCAGTCTGGGAGAAAATAACATCTATCTGTACAGAGACAGGTAGAAAATAACATCTGAAATTGCCTCTCTAATCACTCCCAAAAAGCTACTAGTTCCAGTGAATAACTGCTACTGGCCAAGATGAAAGGAGGAAGGGAATAATGGAAAAGTCACCAAAACAAGTCCTAACCAAAATAATAAAATGTGGTAGTACAGAAACACTAGAGTGAAGTGGGATCTTCATGTGTTACTTTACCCAAGGCTGCCTCACAATAAATAATATTTACAGTTCTACATTGTGCTACCCACAAAATATAGTACTGTAAATGATGTGAGAAAATAAACAATAAGCTAGACTTTATGCTCTGAGCCAATGAGATAAGCCCAACATTGCAAAAAATATTGCAGGGCTTAGCTTTGGATAGCTCATGGAAAATCCTTTTTTGGAATGTCTGTCTCTCCAGCATTAGTAGTGGAGACGGCGAGTGGTGGCAGGTAATAAGTCAAACATTTAAAAATTCGTTAGATTCAGACCCCAAAATGGTGCCCATAAAAAAAAAAAAAAAAAAGTTCACTTACCTTGAATTGAGAGGTGAGAAGATACCTTGCCACAGCTCGCTCTACCTCTGGGAGATCATCAGTACCTATGCTTTTCCGATGCTTCTCTTACAGGTTCTATGAGAAAAATCATCTTCTGATTTATGCTGGTGAACAAAGCAGTCACAAAGAGTACTTTATATAAATGCCTGTTTCTATTAAAATCAACAGTTTTATAAAGTAAGATGGGGCACTCTGTTCAGTGATGCATTTAGCGTGAGGATAACAAGGCATTTGCCTTGAGCGGCACTTCCAGGGGGAGGGGGGCAAAAAACGCCACCCCCAAACCCTCCCTCAGATTTCTTGTTAGCCTTGTTTCATGGAGGGCCCAAGAGTAGGCCGACTGGCCACCTTAGGGCCCCACCGAGGTGGGCAGACTTGTCCCACGTAGTCTCTGTGCTCTTCTTACTCTGCTCCCATGAGCGCCCTGCAGTGAGGCCGGGAGCCGGAATATGACGCCACTCCAGCTTCAGCATCACTAAGCAGCGCATAAGGGAGCAGATTAAGGCTCCATTACCACCTCCATTGACAATTCAGCAGCCAAGAAAGCACAACCGCCCAACCGGCCTCTAGTGAGATCAGCCCCACTGGACCCTATGGAAAGAATCCACTCCAGCTAATGTGTGAGTGTATGAGAAAATGTGTGTGTGTCAGTGAGTGTGCGTGTCTGTCAGTGAATGTATGTGTCTGTGAGTGAGTGTGTATGTCTGTGAGTGAGTGAGTGTGTGTCTGTCAGTGAATGCGTGTGTCATTGAATGTGTGTCTAACAAAAAAATAGGTTTGGACACACCCAGTATTTTCTTCAGCAAGTAGACTTTACTTTTTTTAAATACAATGTGTGTCTAACAAAAAAATAGGTTTGGACACACCCAGTATTTTCTTCAGGAGGTAGACTTTACTTTTTTGAAATACAAAAAAAAATTAGACAATGTTTCATCTTCCCTGAGCCTTTGTCAAGACGAGCCGAAATGTTTTTTAATTGTTTTTGTACTCCACAATGAAGTCTAGCTGCTGAAGAAACTGCTAGATGTGCCCAAACAAACTTATTTTCTTCCAATGGATTTGTCTGGGCTGGGACGCTTCCTGTTTTGAAGCACCCTAGTGGAAGTACTCCCTGAAAAAGTGTGTGAAAAAGTGTGTGTGCAAGGTCCTTTGAAAATTGTACAGTAAATGTGTGCCTGTTAGTGAATTTGTGTGTATATGTGAGTGAGTGAGTGTGTGTCTTTTTGTGAGTGTGTGTGTCAGTGAATGTATGTGTGAGAATGTGTGTGTGTGTGTGTCAGATCAGTGAGGGTGTGTGTCAAATCAGTGAGTGTGTGTGTGCATGTCGATGTGGGGTTGTCAGTGAGTGTATGTCAGCGCATGCATCAGTGAGGGCGTGTGTTTGTCAGTCAAAGTGCAGGAAGAGGTGCGGCCTTGACAGGAAGAGGTGGGGCAATTTTAGATTATGGGGATGTCTGAGTTTTGTCATGCCTAGGGAAACACAAATCCAAAATACACCACTGACTCTGTTAACCCCTAAAGCACTAGCTGAAAATCTACAAGCCTACAATTAACTGCAAAAGTGGAGTATGTAGCTTCCTTTATTTTTATATTTTATTATTCAAAACTTTTTATGTTACCCAAGAATATAATTTTCATTTGTAAAAATGAACCAAACATCACTAAATATTTGGCTTATTTTTTCATGCTATAATTTACTATAACATAGTGTATGTGAATCTATTCGCAAATGCTCCTGTAAAAAGTAAGTCTAGTCTTGATAGTTAAATTAAAGGAAACAGGTTTAAAGTTAAATCTAGATAAAAGAAAGAAAACTGGTTTTGCCAGACTGCACAATTAAAATCAGCCTCATGAGAATGTACGTATGACAGTAGCATTCTGAATGTATAAATCAGTCTCCTGCAAATCCAAAAGTGCTGAGTTAGAGCATTTATTGTGTGATATTTTCTCATGTTAGCTTGGCTTATTGGGTGTGGCTGGATCAGACATAAAAGCTTTGAAGCTTTGCCTTGAGAGAATTCTATCCAAGCACTCACCCTTTTACCTAATCCATAATCTTCTCCTGGCTAAACAGCAGCATTGTTGTTTTTTTTTAATAATGTGGTTATGGTGTTTGGTCATCTTAAATTACTTCCTCTGCAAATGTAAAAAAGCAACACTTTACTAGTATAAATTATCAAAAAAAGATTTGTGACATCACCACGTAGCCCCACAAGTAAACACTGTATATAGTGTTTTGCTAACAACACCTGCAGCATGGCCAAGATGTCAGTGCCCAGTGCATATGTGTGCTCTCCTGTTCACCCTTAAAGGGAAATTATAGTGCTAGGAAAACAAGTTTTTTTCCTAGCACTACTGTTCCCTATAGTGCTCCTCTCTCTTGCAGTCCTCTTTCATGGTGCTGAAGGGGTTAAAGTCCCTCGGCACTGGTTCATGCCAGTAGTGTATTCTGGTTTTATGCTGCTCTAGTCACCCCTCCCCCCCCCCAAATATATCTTCCTGACAGACACACGCCCTCACTGATACATGTACTGACATACACTCACTTACAGATACACAGTCATTGTCACACACACTGTTTAACCAACACACACTTTCACTGAAACATACACATTCACAGAAATACACACTCACTCATTCAGTTACACACACACATTCACCGACAGACACACATATACACTGACAGACATGCATTCACCAACAGACACATAAACACTCACAGATAAGGCACACGTGCACACTCACTGACAGAAATGCATACACACTCACTCACTCACTCACTCACTCAGTGTCAGACACACACACTGGGACACACTCACTGACAGATAAACACTGACAAACACATATACAACACTCACTGACAAACATATGTGCACTCAGTGTCAGACACACACATTAACTGACAGACACACATACACTAGCTGACAGACATAGACTGACAGACATACACATTCACTGACAGACACACACTCTCAGTGAAAGACACGCATACACACACTGACAGACACGCATACACACACTGATAGATGCTGAAACACACATACATATACTGACAGACACACTCAGTGACAGATACACACACTGACAGGCACACATACACACTCACTGGCAAACATATATATCAAGTATGTCAAACTCAAAGTTTAGCATGGGCCACATAAACAAGGTTTAGGTTTATGATGGCCACAAAAAAAATCTTCATAGAAACATAGGTTTATTCTAAAAAGTACAGTATATATATATATAAAAAAAAAAACGCATCCCCCTTTACTAAACCACAGCACCCCTATCTACTAAATCCCAGTCCCCCTTTCTAGTCAACAAGCAGACTCACATTGCCGCTGCCAGTATGCGACTCTGGAGTCCGGCCTCTGGTATACCCCAAATGGCCAAGTCTGATTCTCCCACTACTTCTTGAAACCCTGTGAAGGTGGAGCACGTTGATGTCATGTCGGAATGTGACATGGTGTTTCATGCCTCCAAGCACCTCCAGGTACTCCACTGTCCAGTCACAACCAATGCAACACTGGCCAACACACACAAACACTCACTGACACACACACACACACACACACACACACTCACTGACAGAAACTCACACACTGATAGACACACAATATAACAGACACACACACACACATGCTGACAGACACACTCACTGACACACACAGACACACACATACAGAGACACACTGACTGACAGATACACACATACACACACCCTCACTGACACACACACTCACTCACTGACAGACACACACACTGACCGACACACACAATGACATACACACACACTGACAGACAGACAGACAGACACACACACAGATTTACACGTTTTTCCTGCTCTTCACTGCTCCCTCACGCGCAGTTTAGTGATGCCGGAATATGACGGCATATTCTGCCACCCGGCATCACTACAGATAGTGCGCACGAGGGAGCAGTGAGGAGCCAGTTAACTTTTAGCAGAGTAGGCTTTAACACTGAGCATGCACTCGCGGCTCGCCAGGCTGCAAAGATGTCCATTGTGGGCCTCATGCAGCTCACGGGCTGCGGGTTTGGCATGCTTGATGTATACACTCTCACTGACAAACACACATACACTCTCATTGACAGACACACACTAACACTCACTAACACATACACTAACACTCACTAACAGATGCACACTAACACACTCACACACACACACTCTCACTAACAGACACGTTTTTCCTGCTCTTCACTGCTCCCTCACGCGCAGTTTAGTGATGCCGGAATCTGCTCTCTGTGTTAACATTTAAAAGGTACACATATTTATACCTTAAGTGTCTTCATTTTAGAGTTACCGTAGTTCATATATAAAAAAATAACTTCTTTTACTTTTATTCATTTTAGGACCTCCCTTAACTTGGCAAAAATACAAGGCCATAACTTAAAGGTGTACACTTCATGGAAAATTCCCTGACTTAGAACAAGATTGCATCTTAAAGTCTGAACATCTTTATCTATTTAGGGTTGCCGCAGTATATTATATACTGAAAGAATCATAGCGTAGCCTTGAAGCTTGTTTATGCATTATTGTTATTATATTTCTTCTGGGACAAAATGGCGTACACATTTGATGCACTGAAAGTAGGTAAAAGGTTATTGTTTAAAGAAACATGCATGAAAAACAATATGTTAAATTTCTAACACCTTGTCAATTTGCTAAATCTCTTAAAGACAAAGTACACAGTTTGAGAAATACAATATTTGTATTTGCCCATAGCAACACACACACACACACACACACACACTCACTAACAGACACACACATTCACAGACACACACACACACACACATACTCTCACTAACAGACACACACTGACACACTCACTAACAGACACACACACACACACACACTAACACACTAACAGGTGCACACACACACACACACTCTCACTAACAGACACACACTATCTCATCAACAGACACACACTAACACTCACTAATAGTCACACACACTCACTGACACACACTCACTAACAGGCACACACTGACACACACACTGACAGACACACACCAATACACTCACTAATAGACACACACACTAACACACTCACTAACAGACTCACACGCTAACACACTCACTAACAAACACACACTGACACACTCACTAACAGACACACACACTAAAACACTCACTAACAAACACACACACATTCACAATAAAAAAACAAAAACAAAAGAAAAGTCAAGTTCAATCCACCCAGCCCCCTTACCTTTAGGAGTGCTGAAGTGGATTCTTCCCTGGGGGCCAGTGGGGTTGCTGGTGGCTGGATTGGCAGGCACGGGAGTGCAGTTGGTAAGGCAGGCAGGCGCAGAGTGGTAGTGAGTGGCAAAGGAGCAGGGATCCTTCCGACTCAGCTCCCTCACGTGCCTCTTAGTGATGCCGGGGCCGGAGTGACATCATATTCTAGCGATGCGTGAGGGAGCTTAGCAGGGAGGGGCTCAGGGGAGAGTGCTCCCTCGCTGCCCGCCTCCTTCATAAGGTAGATTCAAGCCTCTGGGGATGGGGGAGAGGGGGCAGCCGGCCAGCTCTTGAGTCCCCAAGGACAGGGGGCTGGCTAGGCCTTTGCCAGGGTGTTTGTGAGGTGGCTTTTTTTGCTGCCCCCCTGAAAGTGCCACCCAAGGCAAATGCTTTGCCAGCCTAGCGGTAAATACACCAGTGGTTCAGGCTCCGTCTCTCCTCCATCAACATCAGCCGGAAGGGGGACCTAATGGGCATGCATGGCGAGTGCCATGCTCGCATTAGGCCTTTCCCATTAGGAAAGCATTGTATAAAGCATTGAACAAAAGTCGCCTAACCACCCAGTCCCTCTAGTGGTTGTCTTGTAGACAACCATTAGAGGATGAGTTAAGCCTCCAAGGTAATTATTGCAGTTTATCAAAAACTGCAATAATAACAATTTCAGGATTAAGGGGCATTGGACACTGCAACCAGACCACTTTAGTGAGTTGAAGTGTTCTGGGTGCCTACAGTGTCCCTTTAATACTTAAAATCCTGTGTAACTGGCAACAGCAGTATAGTAAAACATATTGTCCTTGCCCATTTGGCCAATAGATCTGCTGCCAGTTGCCCTTGGTTTAAGTATTAAGGGTGAACAGGAGAGCAAAGCACAACAATTACAATTGTTTACATAGCACCAACACATTCAACAACTGGGTAAACAAGACAACCATTTATTTATTACATACATATAAAATTAACATATGGAAACAGTAGGTGAAGAGGATCCTGCCCAGACAAGCTTACAATCTAAAGAGATGAGGGACAATTACATCCTGTTCCAAATTATTATGCAAATTCTATTAAAGTGTCACAAAGATTAAATATTTTGTTTTTCAGTTTAACTCATGGATGGCATTGTGTCTCAGGGCTCTTTTGATCACTGAAAACAATCTCGGACACCTGTGATAATTAGGTTGCCAGGTGAGCCCAATTTAAGGAAAAACTACTAAAGGAGGGTGTTCCAAATTATTAAGCAGAGCACCATTTTAATGCAATATGGGGAAGAAAAAGGATCTCTCTGCTGCCGAAAAGAGTGAAATAGTTCAATGCCTTGGACGAGGTATGAAAACATTAGATATTTCACAAAAACTTAAGCTTGATCATCGCACTATTAAGAGATTTGTGGCTAATTCAGAGCACAGACGGGTTTGTGCAGATAAGGCACATTGAGGAAGATTTCTGCCAGATCCATGCATCGGATCAAGAGAGCAGCTGCTAAAATACCATTACATAGCAGCAAACAGATATTTGAAGCTGCTGATGCCTCTGGAGTCCCACGGACATGAAGGTGTAGAGTCCTCCAGAGTCTTGCAACTGTGCATAAACCTTCTATTTGGCCACCACTAACCAATGCTCACAAACAGAAATGGCTGCATTGGGCAGAAAAATATATGAAGACTAATTTTCAAACAGTCCTGTTCACTGCTGAGTGCCGTGCAACCCTGGATGGTCCAGATGGATAGAGTAGTGGATGGTTGGTGGACGGTCACCCTGTTCCAACAAGGCTGCGACGTCAGCAAGGCGGTGGTGGAGTCATGTTTTGGGAATTATGGGAAGAGAGCTGGTTGGCCCCTTTAGGATCCCCAAAGGTGTAAAGATGACCTCTGCAAAGTATGTGGAGTTTCTGACTGACCACTTTCTTCCCTGGTACAGAAGGAAGAACTATGCTTTCCATAATAAAATCATCTTCATGTATGACAATGAATACCTCTGCATCAATGGCTGCTATGGGGATAAAAGGAGAAACAGTCATGGTGTGGCCTCCATCCTCCCCTGACCTCAATCCTATTGAGAACCTTTGGAGCATCTTCAAGCAAAATATCTATGAGGGTGGGAGGCAGTTTACATCCAAACAGCAGCTCTGGGAGGCTATTCTGACATCTTGTAAACAAATTCAAGCAGAAAATGTCCAAAAACTCACAAGTTCAATGGATACAAGACTTGTGAAGCTGCTATCAAATAAGGGGCCCTATGTTAAAATGTAACGTGACCTGTTAAAATGTTTAAAAAGTTAAAATGTTGTTATAAGTTTGATCGAAATAGCTTTTGATTTCAGTAAATATGCTGCAAACACAACAAATGACAATTTTCAGTTCTTTGCAACCTATAAAGTGTTTTGAAACTTACTGTGCGTAATAATTTGGAACAGTGCATTGTAAATTTTTTATGTTTAAAAAAAATACTGTTATCATTAGGACATTTGTTCAATAGAAATTTGAATTGTACTCTTAATAGTTGATAACATGAGAATTATGCTGACTGTTATTTACATCAATTATTTAGGTAAATGAGAAAAATATCATTTGCATAATGATTTGGAACAGGGTGTAGAGAGGGAATGAAGTGATGTTTGGGAGGAAGGTTGTAGAGAATGAGGAAATAATAAGAGCTTAAGAAGTGTGTTTTTTGGGAATTTTTGAGTAACTGTATAGGCAGGGAGAGTTGGATGCCCCACGCTGCACGCCGAAGACTCTGGGGTGCCCAGCATTGTGTACAGCCAACCGGCGTCCCTGCAACACATGGACACAGTGCCGCGGCTCTCTACATCAATCCGCGACCTGTGGGAAATCCTAGCCGAAGCCACATGTAATTCTACTTTCACTAGACGCACGCATGCCCAAACACCAGCCTTTTTTTACCAATATGGAGAGATGGATATCTCTCCCCTATATAATCTCAGTCTACCTCATTGCTCAGTTCTACTGTGCGTATTGTGGTGTCAACTTCAGTGTACCTATCCTGCCCTATTTGATTTATCTAGCATCTGACTCTCTGACTGTTATATCGTCTCTGAACCCATGCCGCCTGAACTGACCACTGGCTTCCCTCGACTACGAATTTGGTTTTCCCTTTGGTACTTCGCCTTGGCTGATTCCTGCCTCCTGGACTCCTCCTGTCAAATAAGTGACAGACGTAACCAGGGCTGGCCTAAGACATTGTGCTGCCTGGGTCGAAGGATGAAATGCTGCCCCCCGGCCCCTCCAGACCTCATGCACATCCATTATGTTATGCAGTGTGTGTAGTGAATGCAGCCTCTGTGTAGGAGATGCAGTGTGTGCATGAATATAGTGGATACAGAGAGTGTGTGTGTAGTGGATGCAGAGTGTGTACAGGATGCAGTGTATGTATTTGTGTAGTGGATGTAGTGTTTGTGTAATGGGTGCAGTGTCTCTGTAGTGGATGCTGTGTAGTAGGTGCAGTGTCTGTGTAGTGGGGGTGACAGAAGGGGAAGGCAGGCTGTGGGGGTGACAGTTTTGGGTGGCAGACTGTGGGGAGGCAGGCTATGGGGTGACAGTTGGAGAGACAGGTTAGGGGGTGACAGAGGACAGTGGTGGGTGGCAGGCTATGGGGGGGGAGTGGGGGAGGCAGGCTATGGGGGTGACAGTGGGGGAGGTACGCTATGGGGTGAAAGTGGAAGAGGCAGATTATGGAGGTGACAGTGGGGGAGTCAGGTTAGGGGGTGACACTGGGGGAGGCAGGTTATGAGGGAGGCAGTGTGAGAGGCAAGTTATGGGGGTGACAGTGGGGAAGCCAGGTTATGGAGGTGACAGTGGGGGAGGCAAGTTATGGGGGTGACAGTGGGTGACAGCGGAGAGGCACGTTATGGGTTGACAGCGGGGATGACAGTGGGGGATGCAGGTTATGGGGGTGACAGTGGGAAGGCAGGTTATGGGGGTGACAGTGGGGGAGGCAGACTGTGGGAAGGCTGTCACAAGCCTCCCCACATTCACATACCTTTTTTTAGTGCTACTGGTCTGCAGCTCCGCCTGGTGTGAGCTGCAGACCACATTCTTGTGCGCTCCAGTCTGAGTGTTGCCGTGGCTCTTTCCTGCATGGCAGACTGCTATAGGGGCTGCGCTCCTTGCGGCTTATAGGGCATGCTGCCGGGCCCCCTCTTGGTGTCAGGTCCTCACCGAGGACCCGATGGATCAGTCTGCCCCAAGGCGATTTAGGCAGCTGCCTAAGTCGCCTGATTAAAGTGCCACCTCTGATGCATATAAATGCAGCAGAGGTGGCGCGGGGTGGCCAAATGCCGCCCCTGTTAAAGTGCCCCAGTCCGTCCTATGGATGGGCCAGCCCTGGATGTAACAAGCTGGAAACAAGAAGAGCATCCTGAGCGAGAAAGGGGTGAATGGTGAAATGTTTTTAAGGAGAAAGAGTCAGAATTTGGTGATAGATTTCATGTAAGGGCTGAAGAGAGGTTGGGGTCAAGAAGCACACATAGGAACACATAGGAAACGTGGGTTAGAGGTTGTAATAGCTCTGTTGATCTTAAAGTAAATAGGCACAGATGAAGCTTTAGAGGGATTTTATCTTGGAGTGGTCGAGTGTTAGGAATCTTGAAATCATTCAGTCAGAGACAGAGGACAGGCAGTCAGTGACATGATAAGGAGATATAGGGTGAAAGATCAAATGAGCAGAGGTAGATTTGGGTATAATCAGCATACAGGTGATATTGAAAGCCATAAAATGAAATCAGGTCAACAAAGTTGTGGGCACTGATAGCTCTGCTAAGCTGCAGCAGGGACAGCAAATAAGGTAGGCCTGGAGTAAGGGAGCAACCTAAAGTGGAGATAAGAAGCAGGAAGAGGACAGTAAAAAGAGGATAAGAAGATATTATTATTATTATTATTATTTTATTATTTATATAGCGCCAACAAATTCCGTAGTGCTGTACAATGGGTGATAGGGGGACATAAAAATGTTTGTGAAATATATTTCCCATGCTGTTCACTTAACTCATAAACCTGTTGTAGAAAAATGGTAATAACACTTCTTATAAATATTAGAAGGGTCTGTATTTTAAAGATGTAAACTACAATTCCTACAATGTTCAATAAACCTTTAAAGTTGGCAGATCAATATGGGAGTTCACAATTGCACTTTTTGTTAATCATGTTCATGCTCATGAATTAAATTTTGCCCTTTCAGTGCTTATAGATAGGAATATTGATATATACATTTTCTGATATTGTGAGTACACAGAAACACTGACATTGTATGCAATAAAAAACAGGAACACACAAATACACACATATTCCTGGCTTTCACAGAAGGTGCTAGAAAGTCTTTATTCAGTCCTGATAATGTTTTCCATATTTTTATATATTGGGAAAGTGCTGCAAGAATAATCTACAGCTGTAGACGTGGAAATCCCTGTTTATAAAGTACTGCAAAAAATTAATTAAGGTTAATGTAAATAAAGCCCCAGGGCCAATTGGTATTCAACTATGCATGCTTAGTTTGCTTAGTGTAGAAATATCCATACTGCAGCTTTTAAATTTTCAGAAGTCTTTTCTTTCAGAAATTGGACCAGAGGATTGGTGAAAACTAGACTTGGTGTCAAAAGGGTTCAAAAGCTCTACAAGGAATCTACAGACCCTTGAGCTTAACATTTGTGGTTGAAAATTACTTGAAGGGCTGTTAGGGATTATATTCAAGGATCTATTTTGAACAAAAATATAATTAGCAGGAATCAACACGGTGTTATGAAAGAGAAGTCATGCCAAACTAACTTAAATGCATTCTATGAAGAAGTTAGTATAAATGTAGATCATTAGGGTGACCCAGTATATGTGATCTATTTGTATTTTGCTAAACCATTAGATACAATTCCACACAAAAGGTTACTAATAAAAATTGAAATCAGTTGGTTTAGATGAAAAATTGTGTTCTTGGCTTATAGATAGATTGCAGAGAGCAGTTGTAAGTAGAACGTTTTCAAATTTGACAAAAGTGGTAATTGGAGTGCCTCAGGGTTCTGTCCCGGGTCCACTTTTCTTGAGTCTGTTTAGAAATGATTTTGAAGTGGGCAATAAAAGTAATTTATCGGTGTTTGTAAATAACACAAAACCAGGTGAGAAAATGCAGTCTGAACATGATATCACTTCACTACAGAGGGATTTGGATAAATTGAGGGACTAGGCAAGCAAGTGGCAAATTAGATTCAATACAGATAAATGTAAAATCATAAGAAACACAAAAACCACTTGTACATCAAATGAATTTGGGGTAATCTTAAAGGAAAAGGACTTGGGAACAATTACAGTTTCTAAATTAGGCAACAGTATGCAGTTGCAAGAGCTAGTAAGGTGCGCTCGTGTTTAAAGAGGGGTCAGAGACTTCTCATTGAGAAGCCTTTGACTTTGTCCCCACCTACACGCATGAGCCCACATGGTCGTGCACCCAAGCCCTGCCCTTGTGCACTGCTGAAACTGGTCTGAGGTTTGTAGTGCAGGCTAGGGGAGGCAGGCACGCTCAAGTTGAGTGTGCCTGCCACTTCCGTTAGCTCAGGAGAGCTAACAGAAGTAGGAAGGAATCCTCCCTGGCTGTTTGATTGACAGCCAGGGGGGTGTAACCTAGTTAATTTATAAAAGTGCTGATATCTCATACACTGAAGTGGTAATTGAGTGTAGAGATAGAACAAAGTCGCTCTCGAGGAAAACGCTATTACAGAAAAGGACAAGGGATGGTAACAAGGGCATCCCATGTGTAATGACTTACTCAACACACTCCAGTGAGATCAGGCATATTGTGAACAAGAATTAGAAAATTTTGCAATCTGACCCTAGATTGCGTTCTTGTTTTAATGAAAGGCCTTTACTTTCATTTAAGAGTCATAAGAACTTTAGGGACCGTTTGATGAAAAATGTTGATATAGAAGAGGAGACTGGTACAGCAGAAACTTGGCTTATGGCCTTACCTGGTATGTATCGTTCTGGGCATTGTATTAACTGCAATGGAGTTATTACGGGGGATCATTTTAAACACTCAAGAACAGGCAGGAACTATCCGATTAGTGAATATTGCAATTGCCAATTCCAATTTGTGGTTTAAATGCTAAAATGCCCGTGTGGATTGGCATATGTGGGTGAGACCACACATACTTTTACCACAAGGATCAGAGAACATAAGAGTGATATTAGGACCTACAAGATGCAATATACAGTGCTCTGCCTTTTGCATAAAAAAAAAAAAAGCACGCAATATCCCAGTCATTATACATAATTCTACACGTGGTTAAATCCCCTAAGAGAGGTGGCTCAAGGGTTACCTTGTTAAAACAACGGGAACTGTACTGGATATACAAATTACAAACGTTATATCGTAAGGGTGTTAATAAAGAGAAAGATTTGTCTCCTTTTTTGTAATTTAATTTAAATTATTATGGTATCTAGTAGCCTCTGCCTGCGTAAACTCTGCATATTTATATGACTTTATTGTATGTTATCTTTTCAGGTTTTTATGCTACAGAAGTGGATTGGACAGATGGTTGCATTTGGTGCTATCGAATATGCATACTGGTTGAAGGCACACTGCGGGATACTATTGATGATCAGAATTCTATTTTTGTATATTGAAAACTCTTGAGTGCACGGAATTATATATATTGTTCATGTTATACATGTGACGATTAAGAGTGATGTTGAGTTATATGAGTTGTTTATTCTTTGTATGCACATTGGGTGTATTAAGGTGTACGTACCATGACTAGGGAGCGTTTCTGCCCAGAACAGTCCTTTTTGGTTCGGCTGACACTTGATTGTGTTACAAGTGTGAATATATACCTATATACAGTTGCAAGAAAAAGTATGTGAACCCTTTGGAATGATATGGATTTCTTCACAAATTTCCACCTGCACTGTGAATGTTTACATGGTGTGTTCAATAAAAACATGGCAACATTTCATTCTTTGTGTGTTATTAGTTTAAGCAGACTGTGATTGTCTATTGTTGTGATTTAGATGATGATCAGATCACATTTTATGACCAATTTGTGCAGAAATCCATATCATTCCAAAGGGTTTACATACTTTTTCTTGCAACTGTAGACTGTTATTTGTAACAGTATGCTTTTCTATGTTAATGTGAACACATATTATGTATTATGTTGGTAACATCATACTGTTACATCTAATGTTGTTCTGATGTCACTATATAAATATGCATGATTAAAGTAAGATTGCTCATGATGTAATAAATATGTTATACATGTCCTTTTGCAATAACAGTAGCACTGGGTGTTATTTTAATAGATGTAATTTTTCACTTATTTCTGGTGTGAGGTTTCTTAGGTATTTTGCTTATTTTATGTGGTGGTATCTGTATGATGCTGGTTGTACTATTGATGTTTGGTGCATACAGCACCACACATTTCCCTGTACTATTATATATATTTTAGCCCTTATTATTTAGTCTTCTCTATTGTCCGTTTATTTATTTTATTTTTTTTTACTTATTTAACGATGGCCCTTGGTACGTATATTTTGGGGCACATATATCATTTTGCTTGTGCAGTGGTTTAAATTCAGTGTATGGGTACTGCCAGCAAGCAAGATGGCGCGGTGGGATTTATTCTTTTTCCATTTTGGTTAAAGCGACTTAGGCTACAATGCACACGCGCAGCTAATATGCTTATTTATCTAATGCGCATGCGCGGCTCACAATATATAACGCACCTGCCG
Organism: Pelobates cultripes; assembly: GCA_933207985.1. Classification (NCBI taxonomy): domain Eukaryota; kingdom Metazoa; phylum Chordata; class Amphibia; order Anura; family Pelobatidae; genus Pelobates; species Pelobates cultripes. Next base: position 250,393,175 of record OW240915.1, on the reverse strand, counting down.
CCTTTTATGTAAAATATTGCCAGTGACTAAGATGGCGTTGCGACACGGTATGCCATCTAGTGCGCATGCGTGGGGACAATAAGGATTGCGGACATAAGAGTAAGCCTCCATTATATGCCATATGAAATGTAAAAACACCATTGTTATGATATTTGTTTATGTATATATGTTATGAACATGGCTTTTAGTTTAGTGAGCATGGTGTGTTATACCAACACCTAAGGGGATGATGTCATTTTCGGGGTTGGCTATAATTGCATGATGATGGCCATCAGCTGTATAGGGGCTTTATAAGCAGACACATGAGGACACAGGTATAGGTACCCTTGATAAAGGCAACTAGTAGGTGCCGAAACGTTGGGGAGATTGGTGGCTTGTGTTTCTGCCTTGAGGCTTGAGAGATTTAGGTAAATTACTCTTGCTTTACTGTTTACCTTATTCTGTTACTTTGTTTCTTTTTGTATTGATTGTTATATGTGTACTTATTAAAGACTTATATTGACAATTGTAACTGTTACAGTGTGCATTCTGTATCTTATATAGATTGTCTTATATGAGCACTTGAGGCAGTGCTTATATAGTTTGCACCTAGCTATTGGAATTACTGAATTTTGTCTCTCCATGTGGCTTTGGTTTATATCATATAATAATGCGAAAACCCACCCAAACAAGCTAACTCAGCAAGACTTAGGTTTATGATGATGCAATCTATGAAATTTGGAGACCAGTTCGGGAGCATGAACATACCGATGTGGTATCCATTAATTGTCTTCAGGACCATAACCCATCCAAGAAACAAGATATATTGATTCCTAGAGTCCAGAATAAAATAAATCTTATATTCTTCCTCATCATCAACAAGGACAGGAGATAGTTTGGTGTGGATTTTGGATGAGAGGAAGGATCTTATATGAGTGCTTTAATGAGTGAAACATAAAAAAATAGGAGGAGTCCTATATGATTGAGGGAGAGATAGTTTAAAGCAAACAGGGTTAATGGTTAATTTGGGCTTTTATCTCAAATGGACCAATGAAAGTATTTGATCATTTCCTTGCATAGAATGTTTAATTTTTGGTAGACAGCAACACTAGATCTCCTACTTACGAGTATTTATTCTATGTTTATCAGCACATTTTTTTATTGATATTTATGTAAACAGGTTGTTGATCCAAGGAGAAATCTGATTGCCATTATGTAGTCAAGACAGGGTTTATTTCCCTTTTTGTGGCTTAATTGGAATTAGCCCACAATTGTTATTCAACAGCATAAAATAATAAACTTCAGGGTTGAACTTTATGGACTTAAGTCTTTTTTTCAATCTAGACAACTATACAACTGTGTAACATAAAATTGTTAATAATATTAGAGTTCCATGTTCCATTAGGAAGTGGAAAAATATCAATAGGCAAAATTACTAAATTACAAAAGCATCATCCTGTTTGACAGGTGATTTTATTCCGTTAGCACCACTTGAATGCATTTGTTATAGAATTGATGAATTGTACTAATTTAAACTGAGCAAGATTTGAATCCATGCTTTTAATAATGGAAATGACTAGTCTACATGGCACGATTGTAACAGATAAATAATATCATTTTCAGATCATTAGTATAGAGAAACTGGCTCTTCTGTCTAGAAGGGGCAAATAAATCAAATAGTATCAAAAAAGTATTTCCAAGTGGTCAGAATGATAAAATATCAGTCTTTTATAAAATGAATCTTCCTTTAATCATTATTAGTTTATTGCCACAAATAAAGGAGTTTGTCAGATAGTAAATTCACTGTAATATTTCCCCTTCTGGGAATGCACTACATTTTATTTATAAAAAAAAGTACATGTAAAAATAAATTAAAGATATTATGAATATAATTGTTATAATATATAACAGGGAAATGCATAAATCCTGGAATGGTGATTGGCCATGAGGGCTGGTTTGGGAACCACTGTACTAAAGTAAGGAATCAAAGTGAATTTAAATTTAAGGTCAAAATAGCCGTAAAATTTGCCTTTGGTGGTATCCTAAACTAAGTCTAGGAACCATTGAGATAACTCTGTTTATCATTTGGGCAAATGTAACCTTCCATATACATTTTGATTATTAGATAAAAAATGGATAAAGATTAAGCATCGATTTCATTAAATCACAAATACGGCTTGTAAAACAGGGGTATAAATAGAAATAAACAAAACTAAAGCCAATGTGCTTGCATATTCAGTCATGATATTTATATGTAGTCATTACTATAGTTTGTATTCATGTATTCATTGTATTTATGGCCTTTTGTCACAGGTGAGGGAAGTAAGATTTCTTTAGTATATCGTCAATTTTCTTCAACAATTCCTCTTTATTATTTCTCTGTTTTTAGAGAATAAAATGTAGATTTACTATAACATAATTGCTATGATCTGACCTTACCTGTCATGGTGGATGTACTTCTTTGAAAATGACTACTACATAGTTTTTATTGCTTGTGGATTCATATTTTAATATAGTTCTTTTTATTGTTACATTTCCATCTTCAACAGTGTTACATATTTTTCACTATTCAGTAATTCACATCAGTCACCAAATGATTTGTTCATATTAAACAGATTTGTCAGTTTTATCGGTTTTATTTTTTACATATTAAACATTTGTTTGAGATGTCTGCTATCACCATATTTATAATCTCTATAAAATAAAACAAAGAAAAAGGCATCCTCACACCCTGCTGGGACATATACTCAGTAGTATAAATCAAAAGTAGAAACAAGAAAAGCAGTAGCAGAATGGTCAGGATCAATACAAATATCTACGTCAAGATTGTCTACAAATAGAGTTGAGCGAACCCGGACTGTAAAGTTCGGGCTCGTACCGAACATTACGTTTTTTGGACCCCGGACCCGAACACAGACATATCACTGTATGTTCGGGTTGGTGTTCGGTGTTCTTCGATTTAATGGCGCGTTTTGAAAGGCTGCAGGGCAGCCAATCAACAAGCGTTTGACTCGTGTGCCCTTAGAAACCATCACAGCCATGCCTACTAATGGCATGGCTGTGATTGGCCAGTGCAGCAGGTGACCCGGCCTCTATATATATAAGCTGGAGTCGCGTAGCGCTGCACGCACATGAGGTCTTATTAGTGTAGGGAGAGAATGCTGCCACTGTGAGGGACAGCTTAGGAAAGAATTCTGCATCTAGTACATTAGTGGGGTGCACTTCATATCTGAGAGTCAAATAGAAGTGTCAAATACCGCGGTTACATTGGAGTTTTAAAAAGTCAATTTTTTTGGGTGCTAAAAAGTACATTAGTGGGGTGCACTTCATTTCTGAGAGTCAAATAGAAGCGTCAAATACTGCTGTCACATTGCAGTTTTAAAACGTACAATGTTTTGGGTGCTAAAAAGTACATTAGTGGGGTACACTTCATATCTGAGAGTCAAATAGAAGCGTCAAATAATGCTGTCACATTGCAGTTTTAAACTTAAAATTTTTTAGGTGCTAAACTGCTAAATAGTATTTTAGTGGGGTGCACTTCATATCTGAAAGTCAAATAGAAGCGTCAAATAGTGCGCTTACAGCGCAATTGTAAACATTCATATTTTCTTATTTTCTAGGTGCTAATCTGCTAAATAGTACATTTTGGGGCCTGCTCTTCATATCTGAGAGTCAAATTGAAGCGTCTAATAGCGCGCTTACAGCGCACTTGTAAAAATTCAAATTTTCTGGGTGCTAATCTGCTAAATAGTACATTTTGTGGCGTGCAATTCATATCTGAGAGTCAAATAGAAGCGTCAAATACTGCGGTTACAGCGCAATTGTAAATATTCTTATTTTCTGGTTGCTAATCTTCTAAATAGTACATTTTGGGTCCTGCTCTTCATATCTGATAGTCAAATCAAAGCATCTAAAAGTGTGCTTACAGTGCACTTGTAAAAATTCTAATTTTCTGGGTGCTAATCTGCTAAATAGTAAATTTTGGGGCGTGCACTTCATATCTGAGAGTCAAATAGAAGTGTCTAATAGTGCGCTTACAGCGCACTTGTAAACATTCTAATTGTTTTGCTGCTACTCTGCTTAATAGTACATTTTGGGGCCTGCTCTTCATATCTGAGAGTCAAATCGAAGCATAACACTTGTTACACAGATCTAAGTGATAGAAAACAGATTGATATTTTCTACACTAGAAACTACCAGATAACAAGCTGCTATATTTAAACCAGTTATCAATAGCTAAGACGTACTTAAACAATATTGTAATTCTGGGGCAATACCCTCACAAGTCAAACTGAGAGGTCAGTTTATAGGTGAAACTGTTGCCCAGATACAATTCTAAAACAATTTCCATATGTCCTTTGCAGACTTTACATGCTGGAAAAACACAGGTGCCAACTGCTGTGGCTTTCTGCAGTGTGCATACCAGCAAGGAGGGCAGGGTTGAGGAGTGGGTGGAAGATGATGTGGAGGATGATGAGGTCCTAGACCCCACATGATATCAAGGTCATGCGGGTGACGTGTGCAGTTAGGAGGAAAAGGCGCTGGTTGCACAGAGGCACCAGCACAGCATAAGAGGGAGCAGGGTGTAAAAGCGGAGTGGCCGTCCCCTAGCGCTCGTCGGCATGTATTATCTTTAGAATTCCCTGTCACGTATTCATCCACTTATAAAAATGTGGTTAATGGCATTTACTGTCCACACATAAAAAGTTGTGCCGAGCAGCAACTAAATCCACAGAAGGGTTAATGCTGAGCAGCAATTATGCAAATGGGAACCTGGTAACTGCCTTTGGGGTCAAAGGCCGGTTACAGCCTATCAGATCTAGAGAAGGGGTTTTTAGGCCCAGTTCTCATCCTGCTCAGTGCCCTGTCGTGGTTTCCCTTGTGGTTGTCCGAGAGTGCATTATTGATTTTGGTTATTCTGGTTATTTGACTTTGGCATTGTTTTTGACTTCCCTGTTTTCTGCCATCCCTGACTCCTGGCTTTTCCTTATCATTGTGTCTCTTTCTGTATCCCTTGACCTCGGCTATTCCTCACTATTCTTTGGTACATTAGTCCGGCCATTCTAAGGTCTGGTATACGTTACCTATCAGTCCTCTGTGTTACACAATTCTACGTGCTGGATCATTCTGTAATCCTGACATTACGACATGGCCATAGATCCTGTAGAATTGTGTAAGCACATAGCTGCTGTGAAAGGAAACTGGAGGATAATGATCACCGCATGGATCAATTTGCCCAGGTCTTCAGTACGCTTCTTAACCAAACAGCGCATCTGCAACCTGCGGCCTCACCTCCACCTTGTGTACCTCCATCTATAGTACACACTATCTCCCTATCTCCTCCCCTGCATTTTGATGGTAATATTCAAGAATGCCGGGGAATTATTAACCAAAGAGTATCATTTTGAGGCCTCACTGGGATCTTTTCCCACAGACAAAGCTAAAATTGGTTACCTAATGAATCAATTAAAAGGTAAAGCTTTAGCTTGGGCCAATCCATTATGGGAGAGTAATAGGAGTGTGGCACACAATTACCAGGAGTTCCTTACGGAATTCAAACTTACGTTTGAACCTTTAGGCAGAGAGGATGACGCCTCTACTGCCCTGATGCACATCAGGCAAGGGAACCGGTCTATCTCGGAATATGCCATAGAATTTCGTACCCTAGCTTCCGAGGTAGACTGGACTAATAGTGTTTTAATCTCTGCATTTAAAAAGAGATTATCTGAAACTATGCTAGATGAGATTGCCGCTAAAGACTTACCCAAAAAGCTTAATGAATTTATCACTTTTGTCATGCAGATTGATAATAGATTAAGAACCAGAGAAGATACTAGAAACAAGACCAGACGCATGAGTATGCATTTAGCACCCTGTTTCTCCAGACCTATTGTCCCTGAAATTCCTGTACAGTCCGAACCCGAACCCATGCAGTTGGGGGTCACTAGACTGTCGGAAGCAGAAAGACAATATAGGAGAAAAGAAGGCCTATGTCTATACTGCAGTAGGAAGGGACATTTGAGAAACAATTGCCCCATACGTCCGTAAAGTTACCGCACCTAAGCACCTTAAGGGGACAGGTCTTAGGTGTAATGGAAACGTCCTCTGAAAAGAATGAAAATAGGTTTCTCCTTGACATTTCTATTGCCTTTGACAAAAAGAACGTTTCATGCAAAACCCTGACGGATTCAGGTGCTGCTGGAAACTTCATCGATGTTCAATTTGTCAAAGGTAATACTATACCTATCAAAGAGAGACTATCACCCCTAGCTGTTGAAGCTATTGATGGGAGACCACTTTCACAACTATTGGTAACGCATGAAACCTTACCCATTAATATTTCCATTGGTGCATTACATAAGGAAGATATTACATTTCAGGTGATTGCATCTCCTTCTTGTCCTATTATATTATGATTCCCATGGCTTAGCAAGCATAACCCTCATATTGACTGGGCTAATGGGGAAATATTAGAATGGGGTAAGGATTGTAATGAAAGGTGCATATTACATGTAACCAAAAGAGTGGGCACTATTGAATTACCCACTAGTACACCTCAAAATCCCAAGATCCCTATACAATACCAAGACATTAAAGAAGTATTCAGCAATACTCTACCTCCTCACAGACCATATGACTGTTCCATTAACTTACTACCAGGTGCTATGCCACCTAAGGGAGCAGTCTATGCTCTATCTCCTCAGGAGAGTAGTGTAATGGAGGAATATATTAATGATTCATTGAATAAGGGCCATATACGAAAATCATCCTCGCCTGCTTGTGCAGGATTCTTTTTTGTATCTAAAAAGGATGGTGAGTTGCGCCCATGTATCGATTACAGGGCATTGAACAAAATTCCCAGATTTTATTATTAACATGACGTAAAGTCATGATTTTATTAAAGACACGGAGGCGAGTATTATGCATAACTCTTTCTTTATTTCCTCAGCAGCAAAGATAGAGGAATATAAATATTGTCAAAAATGAAAGAAAAAACTGTATAGATACACAGACAACCAATCACATAACAGAGGAAGTGACTATAAAAGGCCTGTGTCTCCCACAATCCCCCTCTTTCTTGCGGAAACCGAAGACCAGGTAAGAAGAACGAAATCCAACTTGTCCATAACAGGAAAAGGCAACGAACCGAAAACTTCAAGCTAAAAGAGAGAGAGAAATATGGTAATACCCAGACTCCAAACTGTAGACTTACCAAAACAAACTGTTGGTTACTCAACGACAGATAATATAGGGATCAAAGCAAATATTAGCAGTTCCATGATAAACCGGAATCTGAAAAACATAAAATAAATAATTAGTTGATGTGATATAACAAGTGAGTCACATACCCAGAGCGACATCAGAAAAACATACCGACATGAAAAAACGTACCTGAAGAGCTCAATAGCATCTCATCCCTATACCCTCACGGGAGGGTGGGAGGGAATAATACTCGCCTCCGTGTCTTTAATAAAATCATGACTTTACGTCATGTTAATAGTAAAATCTGGGAATTTTATTAAAGACACGGAGGCTCATATTATGCAAGTTTAAAGCTGTGCGATCACCTGAGATGCGATATGCTCAATAGGTTTGAAATAGAAGTCACGGAAGGTCGATTCTCTAGACCAGTCCGCAGCCCGCATGATGTCCTCTAGTCGACAGCCGACCGTGGATGCCTTTGAAGCCATAGCACCCCGAACAGAGTGAGGCGTAAAGACCGAAGTGTCTATACCCGCCGAGGATAAAAGCCAGCGTACCCATCGTGCCAGAGTCGGAGTCGAAACAGGCCTATGAGGCGTCCTAAAAGACACGAATAGAGGATGTAAGTCCAAGGAACGAAAAGATCGTGTAGCGTCCAGATAAGTCCTCAGACATTCAACCGGACACAATGCTGGAGAGCCTGGGAACCTAGGATACGTGAACGACTTGGATGCCGACTTTGTCCTCCTGGATATGTTGAAAGTAACACCCTCCGGGGTGAAAACAATGGCGTCCCAATCAAGGGCCCTAACATCAGACACCCTCTTACACGAAACCAAACAGAGTAGCATCACTAGTTTGGAGGATAATTGTTTGAGACTCAGTCCGTGGTTAGGATACCAAGATGAGAGGAATCGTAACATGACGTTGACGTCCCAGAAGGCAGAGAAACGAGGTCTAGGAGGGCAAGCGAGGCGGATGCCCTTGAGAAGGCGACACACAAAAGGATGTCTGCCGACTGGTGAGCCATCCAAACCACTATGCCCGGCCGAAATCGCCGAGCGGTAGAGGTTGACAGTGCGGTACGCCTTGCCCGTCTCAAACAGTGTCGTGAGAAACTCCAGGATCAGATGGAGAGGGGCAGATTCGGGATCCACAGACCGTTCCATGCACCAATCAGACCACGAATTCCATGAAGCACGGTAGGCTGATCTCGTACCGGGGGCCCAGGCGTTATCGAGGAGCAGGAGAGTTGATCGCGGAACATTTGGGACAGCCCAGGTTCCCCTGAAAGGAGCCACGCCACAAGAGGCAATTGTCGTAGAAGCACCAGATCGTGAGAGTTCCCGTCCGGATCCAGAAGGAGGTCCTGGAAGCACTGGATCAGCCGGGGGTAGTCTATTGACAACTCCAACAGACGTGGGAACCATGGTCTGGATCTCCACAGAGGGGTGATCAAAGCCAGGCGGCACTCGTGACGAGCCAACTTCGATATCGTGCGGGCGATCATGTTGAACGGGGGAAAGGCATAAAGGCAGCCCGGTGGCCACTCCTGGAGAAAGGCGTCCGTCGCGACCGCTGCCGGGTCTGGCCTCCAGCTGTAAAATTCCGGTAGTTGAGTGTTCAGACGGGACGCGAACAGATCCATCCTGAACCGTCCCCACAGTCTGTCCAGGCCTTGGAATACCGAAACGTGCAAGTGCCAGTCTCCCGAGTCTCTCAAATGTCTGGAATTCCAATCCGCGTCCGAATTGTCCAGCCCCGGAATGTGTTCCGCTGTCACGGACACATTGTTGAAAAGGCAAAATTGCCAAAAATCTTTCGCCAACAGGGCCAACATCCTGGACTTGGTGCCCCCAAGGTGGTTTATATAACGTACAGCCGACACGTTGTCCATCTTGAGAAGAACGCAGCAGTTCGCCCGTCCTGGGGTAAGGCTGCGAATCGCGAATGCCCCTGCCAGGAGTTCGAGGCAGTTGATGTGCAGGGATCTCTCCGTCTCGGACCATCTGCCTCCTGTGGAAACGTTGCCACAACGAGCCCCCCAGCCGTGTAAGCTGGCATCTGACTCTATCACAACGTCCGGGATGGAACCGAAGATGGCCCTCCCGTTCCAGGCTTCCATGTGGGCTAACCACCATACCAGTTCGTCTCTGGACTCCACGTCTAGCCGTACCCGGGATTCGTAGGAATGACCCGATCGGAGGTGAGAACCCTTGAGCCTTTGGAGGGCACGGTAATGGAGTGGGCCCGGGAATATCGCCTGAATGGAGGCCGCAAGGAGGCCGATAATGCGTGCCAACTGCCTGATGGACAGATTCTGTACACGCAGGGCCCTCCGAAGCTCCTTTCGGATGGCCCTGATCTTTGAATCCGGCAGGTATAGGAACTGGCGGATGGAATCCATGGAACTCCATCGACTGTGACGGGTCCAGGATCGATTTGTCCCAGTTGATCAAGAAACCCAGGTTTTGAAGTAGATCGATCGTCCATCCCAAATGTATGAGAAGATGGTCTCTGGACTGGGACATGATTAAGATGTCGTCCAGGTAAATGATCAAACGCACCCCACGGGTACGGAGGAACTCCATTGCAGGCTTCATGATCTTGGTGAAGCACCACGGAGCTGAGGAAAGGCCGAAAGGCAGGCAGGTAAAGCGCCAGCGTCTCCCATGCCAGGTGAAGTGTAGGTAATCCCTGTACTCCATCGCTATCGGGACCTTGAAATACGCGTCCTTCAGATCTAACTTGGCCAGCCAGTCCGACTGTCGGAGGAGGTCTCTGAGGCAGTGTATACCCTCCATCTGAAAATGCTGGTACCGGAGGAATGCGTTGAGAGGACGGAGATTTATCACCGGGCGCACTCCGCCCCCTTTCTTGGGAACCAGGAAGAGATTGCTCGTAAAGCCCTGAGCGGCGAACGGCAACTCTTCTATAGCGCCTTTCGACAGCATCTCCTCGACTTCCGCTGAGATCATCGCGTCTTGGTCTAGCGGGAGAGACAATTCCCTGGGGACATGAAATTGGACAGGCAGAGAAACAAACTCCAGGCGATAGCCCTTCACACTCTGTAGAACCCAAGCGTCTGAAGTAATACTTGCCCACTCTTGGTGGAACAGAGCCAGCCTGCCCGCTACCCGCACCCGAGTAATAGGGGAAGAAGGGGTACTTACCATAAGGGCGTCTTCCCGAAGCGGCACCGCGGGGGTATCTGGAGCCCCAAGGCCTCCCTCTGGCTGGGAAGAAAGGAGGCGTCCTTGGATCCTGGAATCCCCGGGACGGAAAGAAGGAACCTCTTTGGGCACGTGAGGGGCCTCGGAAACCACGGCCTGGTGGACGGTTCCTGCTACGCCCGGCCCCTCCGAAAACCTTGGGTGCGAACATGCGCTTCATGTTTGCCTGCGCCTTGTCAATGGCCGTAAAGGTCTTAACATATGACCCCATGTCCTTAACGAAGGAAGCACCGAACAACATCCCCTCCTCAGAAGGGCCAGGTTCCGCCACAGTCATGGCAGCCAATTTTGGGTCAAGCTTGAGGAGTATTGCCTTACGCCTCTCCGAAGACATGGCAGTGTTCGCATTCCCCAAAAGACAGATAGCCCTCTGGACCCATCCTATGGCAACATCAACATCCAGCATGGAAGTACCTGCCCTAGCGCAGTCCAGGAGCTCGTATAATTTGGATAAAGGGCCCAGGGTGTCCAAGAGCTTGTCCTGGCACCCCTTGAGCGAATAGTCCAAGCCCTTCTTGGGCTTCCAGCCTGACTTGTTCATGAATTGAGCAATCTGGGGGTCGATGTCAGGGGTTTTGCAGGCTGCACCGGGCAGAGAGGGTCTGGGGCATTCTGCCCGCAACTTATTGCGACTCTCCTTGGAAAGGGGGGTGTGCATGCGTCGTGCCACATATTGAGCAATATGGTCCGGGGGAACCCACTCTGCGGACCTATGGTGACGAAGATCGTCGGGGTCGAATAAAGGGTTGCCCTGAGGGTCAACCAGTGCCTTGGTATCCCCAGTGGGGTTTATCAATTGACTACGGGCAGCGGCGGGCGTCCCAGAAGGGGTCACACCCGTAAGCGGTAAGTCCTCACCCGACTCACCCTCATCAAAGGAGTCATACTCCAGAACGTCTGACTCATCCTCCACACTCCGGTCGGAATCCGACCCATCATCCAGGGCTTTAGCCCGTTTCCACAACCTAGCCTTTTTAACCCGGCCAGGGGCTCTTTTGCGCGTGGGAGGCGCGTTGTCTGTGACCGCCTCTAGCGTGTCAATCATGGCAGGTAGAACCTGCATCGAGGAGTGGGAGTCGACGTGTTTAGATTTCTCCTTAGCCTTACGGGCCCCCGGCACAGTCGGGGTAGGAGAGGGTAGTCCCATGCCCAGGAGGGCGGGAGTCGCCATGGAAGGCAGCAGGAGAGAATGTAGGGATTGGGAAAAGGAGGAGGATACAGCACCCATGGCTGAAGCAAAAGCCTTCTGCAAGGAAGAGGCCATAGTGGCATCCAGCAGGGCTTGGAACTCCTGGGAAGCAGTAGCCCCCACAGGATTATCTGGATTGAAATCAGTGGTGAGGCCCTCAGGCCCATCCTCCCTCTCCTGCATTGTGGCAATAATGTACAAGGGGAAGAACCCAACAGAAACAGCCTATAAACTAAAACAGTTTATAAAGGGTTGATTAACCCACAGAGAGAAAATATAGGAGAAAAAACCTGAGCACTGGTGCACCCCAGGGACCCAGGAGCAAGGCAGAGCGCACGGCAGCAGAAAGGAGCGACCGGGGATTAGGACCGCCCCCAAGATGGCCGCCGCACGTGTAGAGAGCGCTCGCGGCCTGCAACCCGGCGGGGGAAGGGGCGCGCGCCCCTCCCCGCGCGGGCAACCCGCGAGCGAGCCGGGAAAAACGCTGACAGCCGCGGCAGTATCAGAGAGAGCCGCGGCTGAAAGCAGACCTGGGACTGAATAGCACCCGCCGGCCGACAGAGCGGTCGCGGTGGGCGGGGTGAGGGGGGGGGGAGAGGCACCAGCGCAGGGGACAGGACAGGAGCTGCACCAAGCAGGCAGCTTACAGTAAGGAAAAACAGAGTAAGGAGATCACACAACAGAAAAGAAGTGTGAATAAACACAGTGCAAAAACCATACAACTATAATAAAAGTACCATATCAGTACAGCATAACACCATGTAAATACAAAGTACAGCAAATAAAATACAATGGACCAAGCAAGGTACTTAGCTGTCTGAGGAAGCAGCAAAGAAAGAGGGGGATTGTGGGAGACACAGGCCTTTTATAGTCACTTCCTTTGTTATGTAATTGGTTGCCTGTGTATCTATACAGTTTTTTCTTTCATTTTTGACAATATTTATATTCCTCTATCTTTGCTGCTGAGGAAATAAAGAAAGAGTTATGCATAATATGAGCCTCCGTGTCTTTAATAAAATCAGCATTAAAAACTCCTACCCCATTCCTCTTATTGCTGAATTATTTGACAGACTCCATGGCGCTAAAGTGTTTACTAAGCTTGACCTTAGAAGCACTTACAATTTAGTGAGAATCAAGGAAAACCACAAGTGGAAGACTGCATTTAATACTAGAAGTGTACACTATGAATATCTAGCGATGCCATTCGGGTTGTGCAATGCTCCAGCGGTTTTCCAAGATTTCATTAACGATATACTCAGGGATTACATTTATTCGTTTGTCTTGGTCTATCTGGATGATATACTTATTTATTCTCCTGACCTCCAGTCTCACCATGATCACGTTAAACAAGTACTGCAAACCTTATTAAAAAAAACAACTTTATTATAAATTGGAAAAACTTATCTTTGACCAGTCTGAAGTACAGTTTTTAGGATATAATATCTCTGCCTCGGGGTTTCAGATGGATCATAAAAAACTAGAGTCTGTTCTACAGTGGCCTTTACTCACTGGGTTGAAAGCCATTCAAAGGTTCATTGGTTGCCAATTATTACAGAAGATTTATAAAGGGTTTTTCTTCAATAATAGCCCCCATCACCAATATGACACGCAAGGGGGCTAGTAGTACGATATGGTCTAAGGAGGCAATTGAAGCCTTTGAAACTCTCAAACAGCGGTTTGCCTCCGCTGACATATTGATACATCCTGACACCAGTAAGCTTTTCATACTGGAGGTTGATTCTTCGGAGACAGGGGTAGGGGCAGTTCTCTCCCACAGGGAGAGCCAAGAAACTCTGTTACATCCTTGTGGTTACTTTTCTAGAAAGTTGTCTCCTGCTGAGCGCAATTACGATATTGGCAATAGAGAATTGTTGGCCATTATTCTAGATCTCAAGGAGTGGCGACATCTTCTAGAGGGTTCGAAGGACCCCCTTTTTGATCATTAATGATCACAAAAACCTGGCTTACATAGGAGATGCTAAGCGATTATCTTCTAGACAAGCTAGGTGGTCTCTATTTCTTTCTTGCTTTAATTTTCTTATCACCTACAGACCTGGTTCTAAAAATGTCAAGGCCGATGCCCTGTCCAGGCAGTTTGATACTGAGGCTATACTAGAGCAAGAAACGTCCCATATCATTCCCCCGGAATGTATCATTGCGTCCACTGTCCTTTCATTATCCTTTCCACTGCTTGGCTCCATCATGGAGGCTCAGTCTCAGGCGCCTTGCGGTAAACCTCAGAACAAACTGTTCGTTCCATTGGGGGAAAGGGTTAATATCATGAAGGTGTTTCACGACAATGTGTCTGCTGGTCACCCAGGTATTAATAAATCCACTTCTGCTATCATGAGGTCATTCTGGTGGGATTCCCTCAGGAAGGATGTTAAGGAATATGTTCAGGCTTGTTCTGTTTGTGCAGTTTCCAAAGTGCCTCATAAACTCCCTTGTGGCTTGTTACAACCTCTTCCTATTCCTGAGGTCCCATGGTCCCACTTGTCCATGGACTTCATTGTTGAACTTCCTAGTTCTAATGGTTATACCACCATTCTCACTGTTTTTCTAAAATGGTTCATTTTATTCCTCTCAAGAAATTACCGTCATCTCAAGACCTGGTACTGATCTTTATATGTGACATTGTCCGTCTGCATGGCATTCCTCACAATATTGTATCTGTTAGAGGTTCTCAGTTTGTATCCTGGTTTTGGAGGGCTTTTAATAAGAAATTGGGGATTGAATTGTCTTTTTCATCCTCTTACCACCCCCAGAGTAACGGTACAGCTGAGAGGGCTAACCAGTCTTTAGAGTTATACTTGCGTTGTTTTGTTAATACCACTCAAGACAATTGGTCCGAATTATTACCATGGGCCGAGTTTGCTAGGAACAATGCTGACCATGATTCCTCTGGGCACAGTCCATTTTTTGTTAATAATGGCCGGCATCCTACTGTCCTACCGGCTGTTTTTTCTGATACGGTTATTCCTGCTTTGGATGACCGCCTGGCTTCCATCCGTGATACCTGGGTTAAAGTTCAATCTGCTCTAGGTACTGCTGCTGACCGTTTCAAGCATTATGCTGATACACATCGAGGTGCCAACCCTGTTTACCAAGTGGGTGAGATGGTTTGGTTATCTTCTCGTAACATTAGGCTCAAAGTCCCTGGCATGAAATTTGCTCCTAGGTTCCTTGGACCTTTTCGTGTCCTTCGTAGGATCAATCCTGTTGCGTACTCTCTGGCCCTTCCGACCTCCTTGAAAATTCCTAATACCTTTCATGTGTCCTTGCTCAAATCTCTTGTTTGCAATAAATATACTGTTTCAAGTGTCCCTCCTCCTCTCTTAGTTGTTTCTGGACAGGAAGAGTATGAGGTCTCCTCCATAATTGATTCCAGGTTTTCTCGGGGCACTTTACAGTACTTGGTGGATTGGAAAGGTTATGGACCAGCCGACCGCTCTTGGGTTCCAGCATCTGATATACATGCTGGCCGCAAGATTCACTATTTTCATGCCAAATTTCCTCTCAAGCCTGGTCCTGCCCTCCCGGTGGGCGTTCTTCAGGTGGGGGGTAATGTCACGTATTCATCCGCTTATAAAAATGTGGTTAATGGCATTTACTGTCCACACATGAAAAGTTGTGCCGAGTAGCAACCAAATCCACAGAAGGGTTAATGCTTAGCAGCAATTATGCAAATGGGAACCTGGTAACTGCCTTTGGGGTCAAAGGCCGGTTACAGCCTGTCAGATCTAGAGAAGGGGTATTTAGGCCCAGTTCTCATCCTGCTCAGTGCCCTGTCGTGGTTTCCCTTGTGGTTGTCCAGGAGCGCGTTATTGATTTTGGTTGATTTTGGTTATTCTGGTTATTTGACTTTGGCATTGTTTTTGACTTCCCTGTTTTCTGGCATCCCTGACTCCTGGCTTTTCCTTATTGTTGTGTCTCTTTCTGTATCCCTTGACCTCGGCTATTCCTGACTATTCTTTGGTACGTTAGTCCAGCCATTCTAAGGTTCGGTATACGTTACCTATCAGTCCTCTCTGTTACACAATTCTACATGCTGGATCATTCTGTAATCCTGACATTACCACACTTATCCAAGTAACAGTTGAAGCGATAAAAAGAACCATAACAGATTTAACGAGTCATTCGCAGTTTCACAGTCCGGTGACCGGGACCCAGACACTGTATGACCCAGTATGCCTGATGAAGAAGTTAGGAGTCATAGTGCGGAATGGATTAGCAGGGTCTGGTGCAGGGTAACCTCACGCCCCCAGGTGTTGAGCACCAGCATTTGTGCGGCCACATACCAAGACCTTGATGCAGCTTTAGTAAAAAGAGTACTGG
Source organism: Pelobates cultripes (assembly GCA_933207985.1). Lineage (NCBI taxonomy): Eukaryota > Metazoa > Chordata > Amphibia > Anura > Pelobatidae > Pelobates > Pelobates cultripes. Next base: position 250,377,236 of record OW240915.1, on the reverse strand, counting down.
ATACCAGAAGCTATCACCAGACTGATCCGCAACTTGGAACAGGATGTGACATTCACTGTAGCGGTTGTGCGCGCTTTCAGCGTTCTCACCCTGCTGCTGCTCGTATGTCTGCACTGCAGCGTAACTTTGGCAAACCCACTCACTGCCTCATATGCAACGTGCCCACAAGGTGGAACTCCACCTTGCACATGCTGGAGAGACTGTTTGAGCAGCAGCAGGCGATAGTGGAGTTTCAGCTAAAGCATGCACGGGTCAGTGGCTCTGCACCAGACTTCCCTCCAATTGATCAGAGTTAAAGGATTTCAAGTGGACTCATTACAATTACAGGGACTCTAAAGAGTCCTGTTTTGTTATTTGTCGTCACTACCTTCCCGCGTTGGGAGTGGGTCATTTGCGTGCCTGCTGTCTTCCTTGCATGTGGTAGCCGTTTGTCAGGGTCCCTGTATGGAATTGAACCCTGATTCCCCGTTATCCATGGTCACCATGGTAGGTGCAGTCAATGGCATCGAAAGTTGATATGGATTGACATATGAATCCGTTGTCGCCTTCTCGTTGGGGAGCATATTGAAAAAGTGCTCTAGCATGATGAGCTGGGTGATCTCCTCTGGGAACTTGGCTTGATGGGAGTTGAGACAGTTCTGGGTAGCCCTTGTGATGCCATGGTGTATACCCAGATATATCAGAGCTGCTGCAGAAAGTGCGGGCCGTGTGTGCGCGCTTTTGGTGTTCTCACCCTGCTGCTGCTCGCCTGTCTGCGCTGCAGCGTAACTTCCGCCTTCCTGCTCACCGCTTCATGGGACTGTGCGAGCAGCAGCAGGCGATAGTGGAGTTTCAGATGCAGCATGCACGGGTCAGTCGCTCTGCGGAACAGTTTTCTTTTTTTGTATGTCCCAAAAATATATATAAACTGCGTTGGCTTCCTCCTCCTCCACCGCCACTTCCACCTACACCGCCACGGTCACGCCTCCTCAACCTATAGGTCACTTAATATAAACTATGTACACAATAGCAGAGGCTTGTGAAGGCCTTTTCTCCATGCATCAGGAGTTGAGCATTTCTCCATGCATCAGGACTGCAAGAAATGCACCGCAGGCCGCAAATGTTTATTTTTTTATATGTCCCAATATTTTGGGGGCTACCCCAATTAAAATAAAAAATAGATAGATATATAAACAGTGTTGGCTACCTCCTCCTCCTCCACTGCCGCTTCCACCTACACCGCCACGGTCACCGCCTCCTCAACCTATGGGTCACGTAGTATAAACTATGTACAGAATAGCAGAGGCTTGTGAAGGCCTTTTCTCCATGCATCAGGAGTTGAGCTCAGTTTGAACAATGAAAGAGAATACCCTGCACTCCAACCCTCTCTCAAATGGTGATCCTCCTGACAGCCATGCTTTAGATTTTGATTTATGTTCTTCCAAAGCTAAAATCAAAGATTCCATGCTATTTTGTGGCTCAGCTGTATTTTTAATTTTTATGTTATTTTAAGTGATTTCCCTATCCACATTTGTTTGCAGGGCACTTATCCTACTCTTACCACCATTCTACTTCCTTTTGCAGCCCTCTAGCCCTTTACAGGCTTTTTTTAGAGGCATTTCTGTGGCCAAAAGTTCGGGTCCCCATTGACTTCAATGCTGTTTGGGTTCGTGGTCAAGTTCGATCATGAACCCGGACTTTTTTTAAAAGTTCGGCCGAACCCGCCTGGACCCGAACATCCAGGTGTCTGCTCAACTCTATCTACAAACCATCCAACACCAAAACGCATCATCTCACCTATTAGTGGTTTCACAGCCTCATCAGAACTAAAAGGGGCTAATTGAATAACAGTATGGGTAGTTGTAGTCACTGAATAGTATCTCATAGACATGGACAAATGCAATTAATGCGTGTCTCATTATATGTAAACCCACTAATCTCATGTACTTCTACCATATTGCTAGTTAATATACAAATTACAGCCCCAAATTACTAGATTACTAGGAACAGTGCATTCCTTAATTGTGAGACAATGTGCAACCTCATGGACCAATAATTTTTATTTTCATGGGGTAGCATGTTATTACATCCCTGATGGAGCAATACCTAAAACTAATTATGTGTTTTACAAGTTTCTGTTTTCATTACAGAATAAAAAATTCTGTCATAAAAAACGTGTCATAAGAATACATTATTATTGACTTCTTACCAGTAGTTATTTCATCTGAAGTCATATTTTACATTTTATATGTGGCTAGACACTTCATAAAATCTGTAATAAGTGTATAATAGAATTAATTATATGAAAGTTACCATTTACATGCCTAAAACTGTAGTATGATAAATAATTACAGTATTCTTATATTATTACGGTATTAATATGAGTTAGTAAAATGTATTAAGGTACACATTGCATGAATCAGATACATTTAACAGTCATGAAGCAATGGAAGAAGTAAATCATGCATAGAGGGCTTTTTTGAAATAAAATTCTTTAACACATAATTGAATTTTATCCTGGAACCCATTGTGCTCTTTTTACCTTTTTCGTTTCACTTTTGTGATGAAAAAAAAATAAGCTTCTGTACATTTTACACAGTTTATTCAAAATACTATTCAATTATTACATTTTTCTTATTCTCAAATTTAATGAAATTGTGTTTTGTAAAATGAAATATGCACCCACATACATACAGCATGTGTATGCTCTAGTAAGCTCTATTGGAACATATATTACAGCACCTATCCTACCTAACAATGGCACACAAGCTCACAATATACAAAAAAAAAACACAGGTAAAAGTATGGTGCTAAACTTTGTGAGTAAATTATTAAAATTAAAATAACAGTAAAAAAACAATGAAAAAGCTACACTTTATAATGTAAAAAAGCTCAAAACACTACATAAACCAAATAAAAAAAGTGTGTTGTGCCTTTAAGATTATAGTAATCAATAAAATTGTGAAGTGCAAATATATAAACCTTAGACATGTGAAGGGTTATTCAGGGATTCCTGACAGATATCAGTGTTACAATGTAACTTGCGTTAATTTTGAAAAAAATATATACATATGTCTAAGGTTTATATATACAAACGTGTAGTACAATAACACGTGAAGAAGAAAAAAGCACAAAAGTGCACACTATTATTTGTAACTCTGTGATAAAATGTGCTTAAAACAACTGGACACTATATTCACAAAAGAGTATTCCACTTATGTTGTCATAATATCTCAGAAAGCACATAGGGCAATATTATTATCATTATTATGATTATTAGTATTGCCATTTATATAGCGCCAGATTCTGTAGCGCTTTACAATATTATGAGAGAGGGTGATTTAACTAGTAGGACAATTACAAGAAAAATTACAAGAAAACTTACAGGAACGATAGGTTGAAGAGGACCCTGCTCAAATGAGCTTACAGTCTATAGGGTGTATTTAAAAAGTTATACAAATAATGTGAGGAATACACTCACAAGTGGAGTCTGCTCTTAACTATGGTAGTCTGCTCTTAACTATGGTAGTTCCATAAGGTGCATGAAGATTTGAGGCTGTGGTGTAGATAATAAACGTTATTCACAATCTGTTCAAAATAGCATGCAGGCAGGTAAGAACCCTCTCTTGTCACTCCGGTTTGGCTCTCCTCTGGTTCGCTCGTCTGTTGTCAGCTACACCAGATTTCAAGAACTGGGTTGCGCTCTGATTCTTCCAGGAGGCGGGCCTTACGGTTGTCTAGTGTGATTACGTCAGAGCATGATGATTCGTTTCACTGATATTCTCAGCTTAATCAGATCCTTTGGGATCGATACTTGGGAGTCAGCAAGATGGTAAGGTGGCTGCTGTCCAACTCACCCCTTTCTTTAGTAGGCTGTTGCTATGAGAGAGGATGTCAGCTTTTAGGTGTCGAAAGATATATTTAACTGCATGAGAACAGTTTTTATAGCCAAGCCAGCAGGAACCAATCCGACATGTGTCTAGTCGGCATGGTGGTATGGCCCAGCCTCCCAGTTTTGCTCTTTTTTTAACCCCTTCCCGAACAAGGACGTATCAGGTACGTCCGACAAAAACTGGTCCTTAAGGACCACGGACGTACCTGATACGTACGTGGGGAATTAGAGCGCTGGAGCGCTGGTTTGCTCCACGTGGAGCCCGGCAGTGAGGTTGAGCATCGAAAGCCACCATGCTCTCTAATTTAGGACCCCCAGGGGCCACATGACCGCCATAGATATCCACAGTGCTGGCAGCAGGGGGACTGCCTGAACTGACAGGCAGTCCCCCTGCTGGTGAAAAAAGTTTAAAACAAGTTTGATAAAAGTTAAAAATAATAATATAGTTAATAAATTAAAAAAAATATATATGATATATATATATATATATATATACATATATTATATCTATATATATAATATATATATATCTTATATATAACATCATACTAAATGTATTTTTTAATTAATATATACATATATTATATATGTAATATATATGTCATTTTATATATGTAATTTTATTATTTATATATATAAATATATATATTTTATTATTTATATAAAAATACACTTAGAATGAAATTATATATATATATCTATGAATATCCCCTTAAACAACCATAGACATACTATGTACGTCTGCCAAAAGAACGATGGTTAAGGACCGCGGACGTACTAGTACGACTGCGGCAAATAGGAGAATATATATGCAATTATACATATATATGATTTCATTATAAGTGTACTTTGAGATATATGCATATATGCATATATATCTCAAAATACACTTATAATGAAATCATACATATGCATTATATGTGTATAATATTATAAAATGCTTTAATTATAATATATTATACATAGATATTAAATAAAAGTATATATATATATATATATATATATATACACACACACATGTATTATATGTATGTGTATGTGTGTGTGTATATATATATATATGTATATATATATATACCTACACACGTATTATGTGTGTGCATATATATGTATATGTGTGTATATATATATATATACATATATATATATATAAAATATAAATTGAATTTTTTTTTTTTTTAGAAAAAACAACAGCGTTTGTGACTAAGTGGCTACTACAATAGACTGGAAATAACCCATTTGAAATACCCTGTGTTATCTACATTTCAAAATGGTATGCCATGATGGGGTTATTTCACATTCTTGGGCTACCATATGGTCTCAAAAGGCAACACAGACCCAACAAACCAATCTGGCAAACTGAATTGGGCAAGCCCTATATTGACCCTGTGCCTTTTCAAAACACCATACAACCAATACATAGGGGGCATTGTTATACTCAGGAGACTTCGCTGAGCACAAATATGAGTGTTTAAAACAGTAAAACATATCACAACGATGAAATCAGTTTTTGTGTTAAAAAAATGCAAAAATCAAATATGAACTCTAACATTGGCAAGCGTTTATGGCTAAGTGGCTACTACAAAAGACTGGACATACCCCATTTTGAATACCATGGGTTGTCTACTTTTACAAATGGTATGCTATGATGGGGTTAATTTTCATTCCTGGGCTGATATACGGTCTCAAAGGCAACATAGGCCCAACAAACCAATCTGGCAAATATCAATCTACTTATCAAAAATATATGGTTTGATGGGGTAAATGACATTGGCTGGCTTCAAAAATGTCCCCAATAGGACATGGGTGCATGATGACCAGCTGAGAAAATTCCAAGTTGGAAAATGTCACGTATTCATCCGCTTATAGAAATGTGGTTAATGGCTTTCCTCATCGCTGTGTTCCCTGACCTCGGCTAGTATTTTTGACTATTCTTTGTACGTTAAATCCGGCCATTCTAAGGACCAGTAATACGTTACTTATTTGTCATCCGTGCTGTACAGTTCTACGTGCTGGATCAAACAGTAATCCTGACAGAAAACTGGAATGTGCACCCATCAAATAAGGTCTTTTAGCCCCCAGAGAACCTGACACATCTATACATGGGGGGTATCACTGTACTCAGGAGATGTTGCTGAACACATATTGCGGTGTTCTTTGGCAGTAACCCTTAAAGTTCTCTGTACATGTATTCTTAAATTGCTATGTGTGTCAAAAAAAATCACCAATAATTCTTTTTTTATTATTTGGCATAGATTGGTGGTAAAATTGTTGCAAGTTTAATACCTACGGTTGTCTTCTTTTAAAAATATATATACATGTGAAGGGTTATTCAGGGATTCCTGACAGATATCAGTGTTACAATGTAACTTGCGTTAATTTTGAAAAAAAAATGGTTTGGAAATAGCAAAGTGCTACTTGTACTTATAGCCCTATAACTTTCCAAAAAAAGCTAAGAACATGTTAACATTGGGCATTTCTAAACTCAGGACAAAATTTAGAAACTATTTAACACGGGTGTTTTTTGGCGGTTGTAGATGTGTAACAGATTTTCGGGTTCAAGGCTAGGAAAAGTGTGGGTTTTTTTTAAATTTTTTCATCATATTTTATAATTTTTATTATAGTAAATTATATGATATGATGAAAATAATGGTATCTTTAGAAAGACCATTTAATGGCGAGAAAAACTGTATATAACATGTGTGGGTACAGTAAATGAGTAAGAGGAAAATTACAGCTAAACACAAATGCCGCAGCATTGTAAAAAGAGCCCTGGTCCTTAACGGTAAGAAAATTGAAAAACAGTCTGATTTCTAAGGCGTTAATGCAACATCATTATAGGGTCCCTTATTTAAATACATTTAATGTTATCATCTTTGAAGTGATTATTTTTAGTGTTAGTGGATGCTTGCTTAGAGGTATGTGTGGCACAAGGCATGTTTTAGGTGGGCACTGGACACTAAGAGCTTTGGTAAACCAGGTGATGTGTTTATTTGTATCTAACATGGTCATTAATCTTTAGGACAGGAACTGATAAACCTGTGTGCCATGGATCTACTTATCTGGTGAAATCACTGCTCTGTTTAAAAAAAAAAAGTGTTTTTGTTTGTTTTTCTCTCTCAAATATCCCGTTCTATACATGCATTTAGAAGTTTCAAGTACAGATACCACTTGGCAAATGCAATGTGGATAAAAACTAATAGTCAGTTGTAGCACAAGTTAGATTAGAAGAACATTTACACCATAAGTAGAACAAAAATATGTTTATTCGTTAAAAATCCTCATGTGCAACAATTGTCAAATGAAGCAAACAAGTAAATAGTGACAGGCACCATGCTTGGGACAACGCTTGGATGAGCTCACAAGGACGTCATTTACATGAATCCATTGTGCATATAACTCTGTAAGGTCAAGTCATGTTTAAACTGTCACACTATTAGAATCCATAAATATTGCTTAATATATTGTTAAATATATATTATCCTTTGAATTATAAAACTGACTCAAGGCCATAATTTCATTTTGTGCGTAAACCTTATGTGCTATTAATCTTATTGCCATTTGTGGCTGTAAAGAATCGCATTATTATATTGCAGCAGTTTCTCAAATGTCCATTCCAAACAAGCCAAGGCCCTTTATTAATTATTAGTCACTTTATGGAAAATTGTCCACGCTCCACACAGAGTCCAGGTATGGACAACATTCTTCATTCTTGGAACTAAATTAACTCATTCATAGCATTTATGTCTGCAAATACAATTAAAGCAGATGGACAGGACACATCATCATGAAATAAACTGGCATATTCTATGATAACTTTTGAATAGTAAACTTTGGGTGCAGGTGCATTTAAATTTTTTTAAAGTTAATTACATGAATTAATTCTACACACTGGTTAGAAACATGTTATAACCTGTTTTGTTACTGGGATGTATCCACAAGATAGTCTTTTCTTTGTGTTCCCAATCAATAGAGAAATACAGCATCTTTTGCTGACTCAGCCGCTATTTAATATTTTGGATGAACCTTTCAAATGATTTAATATGTTGAAAAATATTTTAATATTTTGTATATATTGATTCTTTTATACTATAAGATTTAAAAAAAAAAAAAAATTAAAAGCTTAGCCAAAAATATGAAATTAAGGCCTTTGAGGGGTATTGTTACTTCCGAATATTTTTTAATATTATATTTATTTATACCTGTGTTTAACAAATTTGTATTTGTGGTTAGTGAAAAATAAAATTATATGTAGAAATCTACCTCTTTATTTTGAAAACAAATTCCTCCATCTAATCCATTTATCAATTATTGAAGAGAGAATCAGTATTTGAATTTTGTGAAAAATAAAAGGTTAGATCACAATTACATGCAATCTATGACTTTTCTTCTAGTCAATTATCCTTGGTGAGAAATGATAAACTGTGAAAAAGAATTAAACTCTGCTTTCAGATGATTTGTGTTGATTCTCTGCTAATCTAGCTAGTCACAAACCGTCTCTGTAAACTGAATGAAAACAAAAGTGCTTTAAACCATTTTTAAAACATTTTTATAACGTCTACTTAAGTACTTAACTATAAGGAAATAGGTGCTACTACTACATTTTATCTTTTTTTTTTATGGTGTATCACCTCTTACTTTGCTTAATTTACTTTCAGTTGATGTGAGAATCATTGAAGAAAACCATGCCTCCTGACATGACAGTGTTTATATTCTTCATTAAAGAGGTATCCACGTGAAATAGTGGGTCACTAGAAGGGCACACTGACTTGTATCTGGTGATTTCATGAAACAGACTAAAAATATCCATGGAATTCACCCATAAATGTATTATTCAAGAATGAGAGCAGAAATGAGCTCAACGTTTACTGTCTAGGTATAAAGAGCATCAAACTAGTACCTTATTTATGTATGCTGGCAGATCAAGTTGCATACATGTTATTTTTATTTTGCAAATTATTATATTCAGTCAGCATTCCATGTAATTAGTCAGCAATACTAAATAGTTGTTGCTATGGTGGAACTAAAATGAATGAGGTATTTTAGTGAGAAATCACAACTTTTAGAAAACAAAACGCCAAAAATTCAAATTTATTTTACTTATTGGTGGCAATAAGTCGAATAATTAATCCTTGAAAATTCTACCAGTTCAGCTTTGCATTGTGAGGAGATTGAACTTTAAATGAACACTCCAAGCACCATAACCACAACATTGGTACCCCCTTCCCCCTTGTTAATTGTGTTAAACCTTGTGTGTAGGACTGAGGCTCTCAGCCAGACAGCTAGTAATGCACTGCAGGCCTTGGTTCCTGAGAGGAAACAGAAGTTCCTTAGCAGGAGCTTCTGGCATTTCTCCTGGCAGAGAGCTGTGGAGTAGTGACCAGCAGAATCTAGACAACAAGCCAATCCATTAATAAACAGTTTAACTAATTGCATTGGAGGGGTGCCAGGATATTCCTAGCACCATAGCTACTAGTGTAATTGTTATACTGCTTGGAATGGTTATTTCAAATTTATTCCACATGATACAACAAAAATGTTACATTTGGCTGAACTGGTAATATGTTGATGTTCTGGTGCCAGACTCTTAAAGGTAAACTCTATGTCCAAAAATGCATGTATTTTGGAATGTATATAATTCATTTTTGTGAACATGTGTACAAACAGTCACCAATTCATATTTCCATTCCTATGATTCGCATAAAATAAAAATCATACCTAGTTCAAGTACTGCGTTTAGGCATTAGTTTTTATATATTCTATAAACTGGTGACTTGCCCTTTAAGGCTTCTGTGGACTAAATTTCTTATTAGGCTCAGCCAACCATTTAATTAGATTGACTGGACAAGCTGACTGGTAAGTGGTTGTCTCACTACTCCACTACATCTGATGTATCTTAACTCCCATCAGCAGCCTTACCTGGAATCTCACTGAACATGATAGGATTTCAAGTTGAGCAGGGACTGGCAACTCCCTGCATTTTTTTTTCTTTGACCTCAGCACCTCTATCAGGGGATAGAGAGCTATATTGGAGTTACACACTGTCCGTGTTGTTCACTAAAGTGAGAATGTCAGGGAATTCAAAGTTAATTTCAAATTAAAAGCCAAAGTAGCCAAACGGATAGCTTACCTGACTGGGAGAATGTCTCCACTTCAGCTATTTTGACCTTATTTTTGAAATTCACATTGTTCCTTGTGTACAGTTGTATTTCTGAAAAGTGGTTACCTTCTATTATTGCACGTGAACTTATTACATAAAGAACTAAAGCTCTCTAAATAAAATCAAACAGCAATATCTATAGTTGTAAAATCTGATAATGTTGTAGCAAGCTAATGTAAATATTGATCCTTGGTGCATGTGCTTATAGAAGGAGGTGTTTCCTTGTGATACTCTGACTAGACCCATTAAATCACAGGACTGAAACTATTTACACTCAGGCTGTGAAGGCACTAAACATACTGTAAGCAGCCTATGCTCCAGTATCACTCTGGGTGTGGCTGCTGACAGCATACAGAATTCATTACAGAATTAGTCTAATGACTTATTGTTGAATATACTTTGTTGTCATGTGATCAAACGGTCTGATGATGACTCAAATACCCGTTGAAATGACACCAATGAAATTACCTACCTGTATGAACTGAATATTTCTATTTCATTAAAAAATTGGGCACTGACATGTTAAAAATGTCTGTGCATTACGTGCCGTAATTAATGTAAATAAATTAACAAAAAAAGCAACCTATATTCCTGAAATGGTTAATATTTTCACTGACATCACATATTAAGTCATAATAACACTTGCACAGAATAATATTTCTAATTCTGACAAAAAAGGTACCCCCTTTCCCTTTTAAAAGGGAACTACCCTTTTCAAGCATTTTTAAATTGTGTTACTTATTCCCAAAAGTTAACAAAAATGTGTTTGTGATGTATGATATATTAAGTTAACTGATTAATACATATCACTGTGTAATTACTTTTGTGGCTACATTTTGTCTCACTGTCAATCAAAGTTATAAACTTTGCACCTGTCAGTCAGAATGGAGAGGGTATAGAGAGAGGAGGAGAAATTCACAGATGCACAAGGGGAGTGAAGGCTAGCCCGCCTGGTCCAATCACACAGAAGAGCCACTGTAGTTCAAATTACTGAAAAATGTAATGCAGGGACAATAGAAAGTTGTCAAAACACACAGTGCATCACAGTTTTGCTGCATATGGATTTGCATAACAGCAGACCGGTCAGAGTGTCCATGATAATGTCCACCACCAAAAGTGTCTTCAATATCAGAACTGGACCATGAAGCAATAAAAGAAGGTTGCCTGGTCTGATGAATCATGTTTCCTTTTAGATCAGGTGTTTGGCCTTGTATGTGTGCGTTGTTTACCTGGAGAAGAGATGGCAGCAGGATGTGATATGAGAAGAATGCAGGCTGACGGTTGGTGGCAGTCTTATGTTTTAGGCAATGTCTGCTGGGAAACCATGGGTCCTGGCATTCATGTGGATGTTACATTGATATGTACCACTTACTACTGTACTACTTACCTATTGCATACCATGTACACCCTTTCAAGGCAGTGGTGTTCCCTGATGGCAGTGGCCTCGCTCAGAAGCATAGTGCACCCTGCCACACTGCAAAAATTGTTCAGGAATGGTTTGAGGAACATGACAAAGAGTTCAAGGTGTCTTGGACTCCTAATACCCCAGATTTCACTCAGATTGAGCAACTGTGGGATGTGCTGGAACAACAAATCGGATCCATGGAGGCCCCACCTTGCAAGTTGCAGGACTTAAAGTATGTGGTGTTAATGTCTTGGTGTAGATACCACGGGACACGTTCATACCTCGATGCATCAGAGCTGTTTTGGCATCACAAGGGGTACCTACATGATATTAGGCAGGTGGGTTTAATGCTGTGGCTAATTAGTGTACGTTAAAATAAAATGGAACATAGTTACATAGTTACAAACGCTGAAAAGAGACTTACTTCAATAAAGTTCAATTTTTCTTACATCTGCTTTTGCTGTTGAGCCAAAAGAAGGCAAAAAAAAACAAGGTTTGAAGCCCTTTCCAATTTTGCAACAAACTAGGGAAAAAATCTTTCTGGGCACAAGAATGACAGTAAGATCTCTCCTTGGATCAAGAATCTTTTACCCCACAAATTTAAAAAGATATCCCTGAATATTAGGTTTTTGCAACATTGCATTAAATAAATGTTAGCTCAAGTAGGAGGTAATTTTCAATTTATTATTCATAATTTACAAAAAACAATTAATCATGTTCCTTTCTAGTAAGGCAAATTGGAAAAATGGGAGTGGAAAAATCATTATATAAACTGAAATAATTTGGACTGACAATTAAGTTGCCAAGCAGATTCAAAGTATTAAAATATCAAAATACATCAATATATAAAAAATATCAAAATATTAAAATATTTTTCATAATATTAAACTATGTGAATGTATATCAACAAATATTAAATCGTTTGAAACTATTATTCAAAAATATTAAAGTGAGGCCAAAGTGACAGCCTCAAGCAGCCAAGCACTGCAATTGTTGGAATGGCTTTGAGCAAGAGGAAGGGCATTGTCAGTTGACTTCGAGTGAGATTCTAGGACTCTGAGCCTGGAAGTGTGACAGACAGCTGGAACATTGTTGGCGTTTACCCAGGAGCCAAGACAATACTTATAAAACTGGATCCATTCACTATCCCTATACTAAGAGTAAAGGGGAAGGCCGTACGTGTAACCTGCTAAGGCTTGGACTGTACATTGAATTTCCTTAGATGCAGTGGCAAAACTACCACACACTGAGAGGGTCCATCGGGTGGCCCATGCACTTAGGGGAACCGACGGGCATGAGTCCTCATGCGCTCGGTCAGGCACTGCGGCTCATAAACAATTATTTAATAATTGAGTACAGGTCACTTCCTCCCAGCTAACATATGTGGAGATGTATTGGGAGAAGAAGAGAGGTCAGTGGCTTCTGCTGGCTGGGTCCTGTCAGCTCCAGCCAGCAGACGCCACTCTCCTGCACCCAAAAGGTAGGAAACAGGATGGTGGCTATAAGATTGACAGCATGTGTGTCTGTATGTTTGTCACTGTGCATGTCTGTATATCTGTATGTTTGCCACTGTGCATCTGTATGTGTGTCAGTGTGTGCATCTCTCTGTGTACCTGTATATGTGTCAGTGTGTGTATCTGTCTGTATATATGTACTATAAGGGGAAAAGTATTTGATCCCCTGCTGATTTTGAACATTTGTCCACTGACATAGAAAGTTAAGTCTATAATTTTAATGGTAGATGTATTTTAACAGTGAGAGACTAAATAATCCCCCAAGAATCCAGAAAAACGCATGTCAAAAAAGTTATAAATTGATTTGCATGTCAATGAGTGGAATAAGTATTTGACCCCTTCGACTTAGTACTTGGTGGCAAAAGACTTGTTGGCAATCACAGAGGTCAGACATTTCTTGTAGTTGGCCACCAGGTTTGCATACATCTCAAGAGGGATTTTGTCCCATTCCTCTTTGCAGATTCTCTCCAAGTTATTAAGGTTTTGAGGCTGACATTTGGCAACTCGAACCTTCAGCTCCCTCCATGGATTTTCTATGGGATTAAGGTCAGGAGATTGGCTAGGCCACTCCAGGACCCTAATGTGCTTCTTCTTGAGCCACTCCTTTGTTGCCTTGACTGTGTATTTTGGGTCATTGTCATGCTGGAATACCCATCCATGACTCATTTTCAATGCCCTGGCTGAAGGAAGGAGGTTCTCACCCAAGATTTGACAGTACATGGCCCGTCCATCATCTCTTTGATGCCAAAGAGCTTGATTTTGGTCTCATCCGACCACAAAACTCACCCAGTTCTCCTCTGAATCATTCAGATGTTTATTGGCAAACTTCAGACAGGCCTGTACATGTGCTTTTTTGAGCAGGGAGACCTTGCGGACACTGCAGAATTTCAGTCCTTCACTGCATAGTGTGTTACAAATTGTTTTCTTGGTGACTATGGTCCCAGCTGCCTTGAGAACATTAACAAGATCCTCCCATGTAGTTCTGGGCTGATTCCTCACCATTTTCATGATCATTGAAACTCCACAAGGTGAGATCTTGCATGGAGCACCAGATCGAAGGAGACTGACAGTTATTTTGTGTTTTTTCCATTTGCGAATAAACGCATCAACTGTAACCTTCTCACCGAGCTGCCTGGCGATAGTCTTGTAGCCCATTCCAGCCTTGTGTAGGTCTACAATCTTGACCCTGATATCCTTGGACAGCTCTTTGGTCTTAGCCATGGTAAAGAGTTTGGAATCTGATTGATTGCTTCTGTGGACAGGTGTCTTTCATACAGATAACAAGCTGAGATTAGGAGCACTCCCTTTAAGAGAGTGCTACTAATTTCAGCTTGTTACCTGTATAAAAGACACCTGGGAGATGGAAATCTTGCTGATTGATAAGGGATCAATTAATTATTTCACTCATTAACATTCAAATCAATTTATAACTGTTTTGACATAAGGTTTTTTTCTGGATTTTTTTTTTACTGTAAAAATACACCTACCATGAAAATTATAGACTGGTCATTTAATGTCAGTGGGCAAACATTCAAAATCAGCAGGGGATCAAAACCTTTTTTCCCTCACTGTATGTGTTTCAGTGTGTGCATCTGCATATCTGTATATCTGTATGTGTGTGTGTGTGTGTGTATCTGTGTATCTGAATGTGTATCAGTGAGCATGTCTGTGTATCTGTATGTGTGTCAGTGTGTGTATGTGTATCAGTGTGTGTGTGTATGTATCAGTCTATGTGCATATGTGCATACATCTCTGCATTCAAGCATCAAAACTACAGACAAATACACCTCTGCATGCAAACATCAACATTACATACAAAACACTTCTGTAAAACGCCGACATTACATATAAACACACCCCTGAATTCAAAAGCAAGCACTACACACAGGTACACCACTGCTTTCAAATGTCTTTCAACAGTAATTAAAAACACACAACTGCTTTCAAATGCCAACAGTACACTCAAATACACCCCTACAAACACATACATATTCAATACAAAAACAAGTTTAGATTAAAATACACAAACACTGCCAAGTGCTAAATACAACCCTTCAGGAATGAGCAAATAGTAGATTACAAGCTAGCAAAGCATTATGGGACTGGTATAAAGATGGGGATCTTGGCCTTCCTTGTGACAAGGGGGCCCAAAAAACATAATCTTGAACTGGAGCCCTCTCTATGTTAGTTCCTCCACTACTTATATGTACCTAAACCCATCTAAGGATATTCAATTCTAGCCCCTTGCCATGCTGTCTGTAATAGGACTTTGCAAAATGTCATCAGGCTGCTTTTCTAATAGTGACAGTCATTTGGACTGCAAACAGTCGGGGGGACCAACACTGCAAAGCACCGGACATTTTCCTTAGATAAATTATTTGCATTTCATTATAATAACATATGGCAGCATACCTCCACTGCGCCTTTACATTTTTTCCCTGAAACATTTCTTCAAAACATAATTATAAATGCATCACATGAACAGATTATTTTTACACTGTGAATGGAATAGGCAAGACACCTAATAATCCTGATTAATGTGATAATAACAATAATAGTACCAATAATATTAACAATACATTACAACTGCGACTTTAGAGGAGTCATGAAAAGAAACATGGAATCTATATTATTTTAAAACAGAGCTTTAAGATTTTTTTTGCAATATAGCTATGGTGAGGAACACCAGAGTGAGAATAATTAATCACAATGATGAAACAATAAAACTAGATTAGTACAATGAGCTGTAGCGTATTATGTTTGGCCCATAAATTCCTTACATATAGTAGAAATATCTTGCAGCGCACCATTCTGATGCTAACTATACTGACAGTCCAGTCATGAATACCTCTCAATCTTCAAATTTTAAGCCCTAGAGGTGTGTTTTAGAGTCTGTGGGCATGGCCAGTAAGGTAAAGCTGTTATTGCATTACAATAGCCAATTATAATATTTGACTTTCTTAATAAGAAATGTTTATATAATTTTGATTCATAAAGAGGACTTTACTACTCAAATAAGTTTAAAAACATAAATAAATAAAAAAATCGAAATCTCCAATTTCTGGGGAAATTGTGTGAAGTGTTCTTGCCTCCACCAGTAGTCTACAACTGAAGTGGGCTGAGAAACTGGGTGGAGTGGCTTGAGTAACTGTTGTGTGGTTGGAGTGGCTGGAGTAGCTGTGGAAAGGTTGGACTGACAGAGTAACTTTATGAAACATTGATTAACTGTTTTGTTGTTTTTCTGTTACAGGTAAAACGAATTGACTAACATGGAAATATATTTATTAAATGTGATAGTGCTCACTTTTGTGTTATTAAAACTGTAGGAATGACAGCAGTTTAGAGAATGTGTTTCATCTAGCAGCCTCTGTGTTCCTGAACACTCTGCTGGCTGCTCACACACCTGGGTTCCTATGGCAACTCAGTATACAGCAAGGGCAGAGAAGAGCAGTTAAAAACAAACTGCTCCAAATTGCCCATTTCACTGGTGGTTGCCATCTTCAAATTGTCGTAGTTTAAAAACTATAAATCCTTTGATGCATAGTATGTCTCTGAAATATTAAAAATTAAGGCACAGTCGCAGTTTAGAAATTACCCTTCAAATTTGAGGTGGCTAGAGTGGAGTTTCAATGAATGTCAATGGACGGTGTGAGTTGCAAACAAATGGTCATATTGTAAAAACTATCAGGACTATGGCTTAGCATTTTTAGTGGCAGCAGGGATAGCTGAATGTTTTGATATAAGATTTGTGTAGGTGGGCTTGAAAATGAGGGAGTGGTGGCCGTTTAGAAATCATGTCCTGATTTTTCAGCTCACACTCTAGCTTTTGTCAGCTCCCACTCTAGTTTTGTACATTCCGCTATTCATTCCTATGGGACCAATTTTGCCACAAAAACGATGATATTTCGTGAACCATTCAGCGAAATGTTCCACAAAGTAATAGCACACCGATCGGGAACAATCTGCACGTTTCGGTATATTACTGTCTATGTAGTGTAAAGACTGTGGGAGGAGTTATGGTGCTAAATTTGGCTATAATAATAGTATATATGTGAGATAATAGTAAGTGGTCTTGCCATGCAAGTACACTTAATAACAGTTTAGTAGATGTACACCAATGAAAACATGCATTTAATTAAGCATTTTTTCATTGGGTGTACATCTATAAATAGCTTGCAGCAGCTGCATATATTTTGTCTGAAGTCTTTGCAAGCCCTCCCTTTCTAATCCTGCCCAGAATTTCTGTGGCTGTCCAATCACAGACTTACAAGTGCAGCTCAATGAGAAAGGGCTCTGGGCAATTGCTGCATCTTGAGTTTAGCTCCACTGCACTAAACAATCAGAAAGTTACAGGACAGGTTGTCTGATTAACAGGGTGCAACAAGGTTAATTTATATAAGTGCCAATTTCTATTGAAATCTGCACTTTGTGTAAAATAAAAAAAAGAGGACACACTCTTCAAACAAAGCATTTCAGCAAGCAAAAGTGCTTTAGGGGTCTGGAGTCTCAATATAAGGACTACCATGGGTTTAGATCCTGTACCATACAGTGTTTAAATTGTTGTTTGACTCTGTGAAAATAGCTGGATGTCATAACACTGTGTATGAGGATGTCCAGCGTGAAACTGCTGTGCAGTCAAGTGTATATGAATTTCCCTTAGGAAACCAATTAGGCTATTTTGGTCTAAATCTTGAATTTCTAATTTAGTGAATAATCTTATGGATATCTGAAAATGTCCATGCACTGGGCATACTATACTTACTATACTATATTTTAAATTCAATAGCTTTCCAAGATGAAAAATGTTCGTATCTATAGCTATAAAGCACTTGAGAATGTAAGTATACATATTAATAGCCTTTGGAACCAAAATGGTTGTAGGATAGTCTGAATTTCTATACACTGACTTATATAATGAAAGTATGTAAATAATATTCGGATTTAACCAAAAATGAAGGACTAATTGTTGTCATGGTATGGATTGCTCATTCAAAAGTTCTAGGAGTAATTACATTTAAGTAATGACTGACTTTGTATATGATACTGTACATCGCCAAGGAATCTTAATTGATAGTGGAATGCTGAATGTGGCATCATTTTTGTTGAATGTAAGTCATTAAATAATTTAGTGTCTACGCTACCAGACTATGCCCACTACTTCATGTGACTGAAATAGAGTGTTCCACGGAATCCCTAGCACACCCTGTACATATTCCTATGTTTGAGTGCGAGTAACCCACTCAACCCATTGATGTCAATAAAGCCGCATATCTGTAACTTCAAGCAAATAAAGATATTAACAGCTGGTTGAGCAGATCCTGAACATGTGCAATCAGGACTCTTAAGAGCTAAATTGTGTATGATACACACATACATATTATATTTATATATAAATATACAGACACTTTAGTTCTTACATTCCAGTTAGGTTAAAATAATTATAAAATTGTACTTGTTGTGAAAGCTTGCATTTACAACTACTCAGCTTCCTGCACAGCAAATATTAAGCAAATTCTAATTTGCTCCCTTAATAATAATTTATATATTATAATATAATCAAAAATATTAAACCCCTGAATTGATGATAGTTTTTAAGGCTAAAATTTATTTTGATTAAGTACAAATCTACCTTACACCCACATTACACGTTTCTGAAACAAACCAAATAATTTAGTGAGTAGTTAATGAATGCTAATTAAATATGGGCCTTTTAGTTTGTTTATTGCTCTTAAAAGTTTAAAACACTATACTGGGAAGGAATCTAATTTCATTCAGTTATAATTCTAAGTTTTATATTTACCTTATGTTCCATGACAACCATATTTTATATATAATAAAAAGCTTTGTGTTTTAGATAAAAAAAAAAAAAAAAAAGGATTAGTCATTCAATTCTAGAATCACAGGTGTAACCTAAAATTATAAAGAAACCAGTGATTAAGAATATTAAAGGATTTTTTTCTTTCTAATCTCTCGTTTATATTACACGAAGAAGGGAATAGCTAGCTACGTCATTCATGAGCTTGAAACATGGCAATTTAAATCTTTTCATATTACATTCATGTAAAATAGGGGAATTATTAGATTCCAAAGGATGTTAGCGTTCATGTTGTCTCTGTAGAACTCTATCTAGTAAAGTCTGTTGGCCTTTAGGTATTCTTGCTTAATGTTCCTTCATGATATTATACTTTTTCTTTTTTCGTAAGAACAATTGTTTTATTTATACAATAATTCCAAATATGTAATGCCCCAAAAATGTTTCCTCTGTGTATACCTAACACTCATGAGTTAAGAGTGAGAATGGGTAGTAATTCAAATAGTAAGTTTGGTAATAATCAGGGAAGAAAAAGGTTGTGTCCATTTTTAGCGAAATGTATTCTTTTGCATTTATGTGTAATACATTCATCTCAAAATTAATAAATCATGGGGGCGTGTCCTGGACTCCGGAGCGAGCGGTCGCATGTAGCCGGAGCTCCGTGCTGCAAAGGCCGTAACTTATAATAAAAGGTGACCCGATACGGAAAAACCCGCCGCTGCAGCATGTCCCAACCCAAGCAACGTCACCAGACAGAGAGGGGCGACAAAAACAATTTCTTTGGGGTAAGGGCGAGCCAAACTCGAGGTCTCAGCCAGCAAGGCGAGACCCAAGATGGCGGCGACGAAGAACAGATCTCTCCCCAGGAAACAGTGGCTGCCGACCTACCAGTCATGCAGGGGATCCCTCAGGCGATCCCTCAAGCTCCAGCTCATGTTTCAGAGCGCTCTACAAATCATCCGCTCCGACTTTAAGGAACTGGGAGACAGAACGGCCTCAATCGAGGACAAAATGGTGGAATATGAAGAGGCCCACAACTCCATGGCGGCAAAACTGGACAGCCTCTCAGACAGAATGGAGGCACAGGAGGGGAAAACAGCTGACATAGAAGATAGAGGTAGGCAAAACAACCTCCGCATCAGAGGCATCGCCGAAAGTATAGGCCCAACAGAACTTACGACCTACCTCATGGGATTGTTCAAAGCCCTCGCCCCAGACGTGCCCCAAGATATGTTTCTTATGGACCGGGCTCACAGAGTGCCAAAACCCACATTTTTACCAACAGAAACGCCCAGGGATGTGCTGCTAAGATTGCACTACTTTCATATAATAGAAGAAGTAATGAGAGCAAATAGAACAAGAAACAAAGCGGACTTACCGACGGCCTACCAAGCCATTGCAATCTACGCTGATATCTCAGCCTACACACTCAAACGTCGGAAGGAATTTGCAGGAATCACCATGCAACTCCGCCAACAACACATACCGTACAGATGGGGATATCCGGTGAAATTGGTGGTACAAAGGAATGGGAAAACGACCATCCTGCTGTTATGGGCAAATGCAAATATTACAAGTTTTAGAATGAAATGTTGTATTTCTTAAACTGTGTACTTTGTCTTTAAGAGATATTACAAACTGACAAGGTGTTAGAAATGGAACCTATTGTTTTTTATAACTGTTTCTTTAAGCAATAACCTCAGTGCATAATATGTTTATGCCATTTTGTCCCAGACAAATTACAATAACAATAATGCATAAACAAGCTTCAAGGCTATGCTACGACTCTTTCAGTACACAATATACTGTGGTAACCTTAAGTAGATAAGGATGTCCAGACTTTAAGATGCCATCTTGAACTAAGTCAGGAAAATTTCCATGACGTATGCACCCTTTAGTTATGGCCTTGTATGTTTGCCAAATTAAGGGAGGTCCTAAAATGAATAAAGTAAAAGAAGTGTTACTTTTCATATATGAACTACGTAACCCTAAAATGGAGACACCTAAGGTATAAATAGGTGTACTTTTAAATGTTAAGACACAGAGTAGAGACTTGGAAACAGATGCTGCTCCATCTTAAAATGACAGAAAGGCTGACATGATGACATGTTCAGAAGGGTATGTTAACCTATTAATGATATTTGCAAGCATTTAATTTAATCTTATAAACTCTGCTATAATGGATTTTATATGTCTATATTTATATTTTTATAATAAATATATAAAAGACAAAACTATTGCTTCCAAGACAAGATAGAGGATCTCTTACACTAACTATATAAAATTATGGCTAAGATATCTCTATGGTAAGCCCTGCTAAGTTCTATGCTTTAAGACATTATAGTGGAAAATAAGGGAACCAGCCACGGTTACACTGCAGAATCCAGAAGAAGGGGTGAGAATTTTCAGGCGCTGGGGTATAGAAATATAACCCCCAACAAAAGAGACTCAGAGACTCTCTCCATCATGGAGGAAAGCCAAACGCTAACTCACCTCCCTGAGAGGGCACTGTGAAGCCCAGCTTGAGAGAGAAAAATCCTGCTGCTTGGTCTCAGGCTTATATAAACAATGCAATGTTAACTCCTTTATTTAGTTATTGACAGAATAATATATGTGTATTACTGTAGAATTCGCACACAGGTTTGCAAAGGGCACTGAAATCAGGGGGAAAGGAGGGACTAAGATCTGGGGGGTCAGCTGGGTAGGCGAGATAAGGCAGTAACAGCCCCCCGGGAGACAGGGCCCAGCAGAGAGATGGGCACTAAGGGGGGCCGCATTGACTAAGACTAGAGGAGCGATGGCCCGCACCAGCGTTAGACAGTATAAACGTACACACAGAGGTGTGTACCCTTCCCCTCCCTCCTGACGTTCTACCAACGTATACCATCAGACACATAAAAAAAAAACAAAAAAAAACAAAACAAAAGCAAGAGCCTGATAAAGTAAAGATGTAGGCCGCGGCCGCTGAACCGTAGCCAAGACGAGAGCCGTTAGCTCCCACCCCCAACGCACCGCCACCTGGTGCCTAGCCGGACATTCGGCAAAAATGGTTGTAAAATATGGTTTACTAGTTTCTGTTGTTTTACCTATTTTTATATATTTATTTATATTTGTAACAATTATATTCAATCCAACTAGAGTACACCCTGCTGGACACCTGCCGGGGAACAACCGGGTAGGGATCCCACCACTCTCTCCCTCCAGGCCAACATACACGCAAGGATGTCAACAGGTAACATGGGGACAGCCCTTGGGTTTGAAGGAACTGGGACAAAGGGGCTCCCCCGCACATAGTCTTCATGCACAAGCATACACGCAACCCCATGACCACCAATCACCGTGAAAATCTATTCATATAACGTTAGGGGACTTAACATCCCTGTTAAAAGACACCTCCTGTATAGAGAGATCAGACATAAAGGAGTAGATGTTCTATGCCTCCAGGAGACATACTTCATGACGAACGCACAACCCAACATACTGCAGCGTGACTACCCACTCCAGTTCCATGCAATTTCTGACAGCAAAACGAAGGGCGCTTCTTTACTGATTAGCAAAAATGTTGCCTACATCCCACACTCTCAACATATAGACCCAGATGGCAGATACATTATTATAATAGGCACACTTAACAACATGCCTTACACTATAGCGAATATCTATGCCCCACATGAACCAACGTAACTTTTTACACAAACTCATACTTAAACTACAGTCCATACAGCAAGGAACCACAATCATATGTGGAGACTTCAACTACGCGTTCAACCGCACAATAGACACGACGCTGGCTTCGGCCAGAGCATGCACCGCACCTCTCTGAAAACAGGGTAGGGCAATGCGAAAGCTCATACATAGTTACCACCTCTATGACGTGTGGAAAGCTACCCACGTGGGGGAGAGGGGATACACATTCTTTTCCACCGTACACAACACCTATTCTCGCATTGACCGCGTTCTCATCTCGGGGGCGGGGGTAGACCAGGTGGCCCAGTGCGAAATAGGACAGATTACTTGGTCCGACCATGCCCCAGTTGAGCTGACGCTTAAAAACCTTTATGACCCGACACATAGAAACCCGTGGCGACTAAACACAACACTTTTGAGAAACCGTAAATTCACCGCAGAATTACGCCAGGAAATAAATCACTACTTCCAAGACAATGACAGGGCGGATACAGGCCGCAACACCCTATGGCAGTCCCATAAATCTGTGGTACATTGACTGCTGATAAGACGAGCATCCTATCTAAAACGGAAATCCCAATCACAGCTCCTTACATATCAAACGGACCTTCAACATGCCACGACACAAAACCAAATCACATCCACACATGAGCTGGGGGAACGAATCATACAACTCACAAGACTCATACATCAGATGTCCCTAGACCAAGTAGGCTACCACCTGAAAAAATTCAATGCACAAAACTACACGCAGGGAAGCAAAGAGGGCAGACTGCTAGCACAAAGACTGAGGACACAGCAAGCGGCCCAAAAAATTGCATACATGATATCTCCAAACGGACAGAGGATAGTGGCGCCCAAAGACATCAGCAACGCGCTCACTAAACATTACGAATCGCTGTATAACCTTAGGGATGACCCGAACACACCCCAACCCCAAGAACCTAAAATAGCCTATTTTTTAGACAAAGTTCACCTACCCACACTTACCCCCACCCAACAAGACAGCCTCTCCACCCTGGTCACAGAGACAGAGGTGCTGAGGGCAAGTGACTCCCTGCCCACAGATAAGGCCCCGGGCCCTGACGGGTTCACCAACTACTACTACAAACATTTCCAACTAATCCTTGCCCCCCACCTCACAAGCGCCTTCAACGAAGCTGTCACAAAGCAAACACTGCCTCCGTAGGCTTTGAAGGCTCACATCATCACACTGCCTAAACTGGGCAAACCACCCACTCACCCACAAAACTTTCGCCAGATCTCATTACTAAACATGGACACAAAACTCTTTGCGAAAATTTCACCACCAGGTTGGGAGACATCCTTCCGCAAATAATCAAAAACGACTAGGTTGGGTTTGTAAAGGGAAGACAAGGGGGGGACAATATGAGAAAGGTCCTAGACATCATACTTAGTGTCCACAGATGCCCGCTTTCTCCTTTGCTGTACGTACTGGCTCTGGAACCGCTTGGGGAGACAATCAGGTCCAATAGATCCATACACGGAGTAACCGTAGGCGACAGGGAATATAAAATCAATTTGTTTGCGGACAATGTCTTGCTGACGCTGACCAAACCACAAATCTCACTACCAAACATTATGGATAACATTATAGAATATGACCTTATCTCCTACTATAAATTAAACATCACCAAATCCCAGGCCATGGGCATAGGAATCTGCCAGTGCCAACAGAGACACCTCAGTGAAACCTTCTCATTCGACTGGAGGAGAGATCACATTACCTTCCTTGGGGTCCTTATACCCCCCCACCTGCCCCACTTGTTCAAATTAAACTTGATTAAACTAGTCGGATCATTTACAGACACACTACACACATGGGAGGGCAAATATCTCTCATGGCTGGGCAGACTGGCAGCAATTAAAATGTCAATACTCCCCAAACTCCAATAACTTTTACGCACAATCCCCATCCATCTGCCCGGACAGTACCTGATCACCATTCAAAGGATGCTTGTACGCTTTGTGTGGGCTAACCGCAAGATACGGGTAGCTACCAGACTCCTACAAAGACCGATTAGAGACGGGGGATTGAGTATGCCCGACATAAAAATTACCCACGCTGTTGGCAGCCATAGCAGCGACCAACTCAGTGAAAGACCCCCCCAGTGGGTGCACATAGAAGCACAATGGGCATGCAGACAGGGGCTGCGACACCTATATCAGCTACCACGCATACTACACCTGAAATATGCAGACATGTTACCGACCACGGCGGTAATGCTCAAAACATGAGAGTCAGTTAGGGCCACGCTGGACATGGTCGGTCCAAACACGTGGAACATACCACTAGCAAGCGTTTCGCCAGGCACATATTTCCATATCTCCAACTGAAATCCCTTGTGTCCACTCACCTGACGGATGCAAACCCCGAGACACCACACATAAGTTCCTTAGAACAACTCTGCCTATCAAACATCATAACCAAATATACACACTACTGACGACCCCGACCACAGACGAACATGAGGACTTTAGGGAGGCATGTCAGGCAGACATAGGATGCACGTTCAAAGAGCAAGCCTAGAAACAAGCATTTCAGGCTCATAAAGGACATACCACATGCGCCACGCACCTAGAGGTAATGAGGAAAATTATATACAGATGGTACATGGTCCCAGACAAACTAGCTAGAATATACCAAGGAACCCCAGGGGAGTGCTGGAGGGGATGTGGAGGCAGGGGGACAATGTACCATACCTGGTGGACATGCCCTATAATAACCACATACTGGGCGCTGGTGGAGGAGGTAATAACCAACACGATAGGCCAACCATACCACTTAACACCAGAACAAGGTATCCTATTCATGCATCTCACCCAATGGCACAA
Organism: Pelobates cultripes; assembly: GCA_933207985.1. Taxonomy (NCBI): domain Eukaryota; kingdom Metazoa; phylum Chordata; class Amphibia; order Anura; family Pelobatidae; genus Pelobates; species Pelobates cultripes. The sequence goes on along the minus strand of OW240915.1, from coordinate 250,351,931 downwards.
ACCAGAAAGACAACTGATATTCCAAGTGCTTATAGCAGCAGCAACGTTGATTGCCATAAACTTGAAGCAACCACACGCACCCAGAAAACACTACCTAATAACGCAAATCACCCTAAACTGGGACTATGAGAGTATGGCCAACAAATACATTACAGCAAACCATACAGTAAAGGAGGTACAAACTAAGTGGGCAGATTACACAAAGAGACTTGAACAATGTCCCGGACCCCCGTTCGTGGACTCACACTAAGGCAAATGGAGCCTAGGGTCAGAGAGGCGCCTAGGAGGCCAGACAAGGTCACGGTTATGGTTTAGAGAACAGAACACTCTATAGTAAGCTAGATCACAGGAGGCAGACCAAAAGTGCTACATACAATCAAACCTGGTCCCGAAGAGTGGGCAGAGCTGAACCGTTCATTTGCTATTTCTTAACTTCAAGCTCAGTTTACATTTTATTCCCCCTCCCTCCCTTTTCTTTTTCCCTATTTCCTATTTCGTTCGTTGTCCCCTCCCACCACATCCAGGGACAAAAGGCAAATAGACACAGGCCTGGACCCTGGGAGAAGATAGCTATGCTCCATTAGTTAACACATACACGACTTCCTCATCCTACAACACACCATATAAAATGTAGAAGGTTAATATTGTATATATACAACAGTCCTGTATTAACTTTTTGGTAATAAGCTACTGATTAAACAAAGGTGGCAACATAAATATAACTGCCACATATCACACCTAATGTTCCAGTCATCAAGTGTATCAGATGAGTTATCAACATTGTATGAACAGTGGCGCATTTGAATCCCTCCCCTTCTTCTCTTCTGTATCCCCCATGTTATGACTTTTGACTTACGCCAAAATAAAAATTGTCAAATTGAAAAAAAAAAATTAATAAATCATGTTAACAGAAATTAAAATGCATATAAAAAAATGATTTATTTGCATTGCGTACATACGCAGATATTTGCACAAATGCCAATACAATAAATTGTCAGATATATTCTACTTGTGTATATTTTAAAGAGAATATTTGTAGGTAAAAATAAATAACTAAATTAAAATTTTTAATTGCAATATGGATTAAATATATATTTACATTAAAAAAAACACGTCACACAATACCCCCCCACAAAATGCGGTTCATGTGAAAAAAATCTAAATATATCTTCAGAAATAGCAGTTTAAGAATAATAAAAAAAGCCACATATGACATATGATATCTAAATGGTGGTATTGCATACCACATGCCAATATGTGGTATGCAATGCTGCCATTTAGATATAGTTACTATAAGTGGGCTAATACTGCAAGATTTTTGACAAACTTTATCTTCAATGGCGTTATGATGCAGATGACAAAATATCTCATGGGGAAGTTAAATAAAAGCAGTAAGCCATATGGACCCTGTCATATTTGATGCAAATATTGTCTGACTTTCCCAGCATACTGTTAAATAAGTAAGTTGGAATTGTGTTAACATCTTCACCATATGGAATCTCTGACAGCTCTCTGCTTAAAAGCTATTGGTGCAGTCATAATAGTCCATATCACCTGTGCAGTGTTATGTATAGGTGTACAGTGTGTAGGGGGTGTAGTGTTATGTATAGGGAGTATAGTGTGTAGGTGCAGAGGGTGTAGTGTTATGTATAGGGGTATAGTGTGTAGTGTGTATATAGTGTGTGTAGGTGCAGGGAGTGTAGTGTTATGTATAGGGAGTATAGTGTGTAGGTGCAGGGGGTCTAGTGTTATGTATAGGGGTATAGTGTGTAGTGTGTATATAGTGTGTGTAGGTGCAGGGAGTGTAGTGTTATGTATAGGGAGTATAGTGTGTAGGTGCAGGGGGTCTAGTGTTATGTATAGGGGTATAGTGTGTAGTGTGTATATAGTGTGTGTAGGTGCAGGGAGTGTAGTGTTATGTATAGGGAGTATAGTGTGTAGGTGCAGGGGGTCTAGTGTTATGTATAGGGGTATAGTGTGTAGGGGGTGTATATAAGGTGTATAGTGTGTGTAGGTGCAGTGTGTATATAGGGTGTAGTGAGTAAGTGGTGGGGTATAGTTTATGTATATATTTTGATTGTTTCATTATTTAAATAAAATAAAAAAAACCCTACACCACATTTACTCCCCTTTCCCCTTGTTACCTTATTACTTTGCAGGGGGGATCCAGTGGGCTAGTGATGTGGTCTGTACCTCTGCAGGGTACAGACCATGCCTTTCTCTCGCGAGAGCTGGAGTTTCAGAGCGTTGCCGTAGGTTACCACGGCAACGCTCTGAAAATATCAGAGATCGCAAGAGGGCTGCCCTGCGTGCACCCTGGAGGCTGTTTGCTCCGTATCCAAGCGGAACGGAGCTCTTCAGAGCCTCTCTCGTGGCCATTCTGTTGTACTTGAGCCGGCAGGGGAGATATTTTGATCTTCCCTGCCTGCCTCGATCCATGTGCGGCGCACGGGGAAAAGTGCGCACGCCTATGTCCACTACACAATCACACATTCTGCATTCAGTACACAAACACACACTACATTCACTATACACACTCTGCATTCACTACACAAACACACACTGCATTCAATATTCACACTACATCAACTACACAAACACACACTCTGCATTCACTATACACACACTGCATCCACTACACAAATACTCCGCATGCACTATACACACTGCATCTAATACACACAAACACTACATCTACTACACAAACACACTCTGCATTCACTATACATACTGCAGCTAATACACACAAACACTACATCCACAACACAAAAACACACTCTGCATTTAATATACACCTCTTGCATTACACAATCATACAATCTGCCTCTACTTTACACACTGCATCCATTACACATATACCTCATCCACTTTACACAAACACTCTGCATCCACTTCACACATTCTACATCCACAATACACAAGCAACAATCAGTACACACTACATCCCTGTGGACGGACCCAATGGTGGCCCTCTGGGCGGACTCGGCCCTGTGGGTGGACTCAGACCTTGAGCTGTGTCAAGGGCCCCAAAATTTCTGATGGCAGCCCTGCTCACACACATACAAACACTACCACAATTACATAAACATGCACTAACACACATCTTTAGATATGCACTAACAAACATATGCACAACTTGTATTGAATTGTCTGGATCCTGGGCAGCAAGAGATTACTGCTCCATCAGGCACTCACTGATGTTAGTGTGAAAGACACTCCCTCACTTCATTCATATTTGCGGGACCTGGCGTTGGTGCCATCTTTCACCTTACAAAGGAATAGGCTCACTGTAGCCCTTTGGGGGGGTGGGGGGTGGAATATAGGAGACAATTGACTAGCTAATTCTCTAAGCAATATTCCATAGGTTTCTCCTTAAAGTAAATATAGTACCTGTAATGTCTGTGTGACAATAAATGTACTAAATACATAAACCTTTCCAACATCTGTTAATCAAAACACTAAAATACTGTTTGCTGCAGTGGTGCATAAATTCGGAGTAAGTCGGCAAAAACGTTTCAGGTAAAATAAGTTTATATCAAAACTAATCTACATATTTACCCAGAAAAATAGTTGTTCACCTTTCCAGGAAAAATGCATGAGTTATGAGATATTTGGTAAGAGGCAAAACACTCTAGCATCCAGTTGTTGACTAACAAAAAAATCATATATATGCAAGAATAAAAATTCTAAAATAATATGTTAAGAACCATAGAGATCGCTTCAAAAGCTTAATCTTGTGACCTTTCACTTTAGCTATGAACATTGAATGCTAGTCTCCCCCTCTGGATTAAGCACAATTTGTAAAGGGTTACTTTAACCTTTTTTGCCCTTTCTTATTTTTAATTTATGATGCCCTATCAAGCCCTATTATGTATCTCCACCCATCACTTTTTGTTAAAAAATCTTAATAAATAAGCTGTAATCCCTTCCCTTGAATCCAGCACCAGGCGGGAGGAAGTGGGGGCTGAAAAGAAGGATTGAAGGGATATCTGGGAAAAAATTTTTTATGGATATCGGGGATGGCAGGGGGATTTAAATAAAAGTGTGTGTCATCCAATACTTCCTCTTTAAATAAAGAATTCAAAGGTCTCCAGGACAACTTGGCAGCAGAAATTATTATCCTCACTCTCGGTGTGTTGTTCACACGTCAAATACAACTTTGTATTCCTAGCACTATAGTTTCCTTTTCAATGTCGCTCAGCCAACGTTTCTTTAACAATTGCTGGGTACATTCATAATAATAAATAATTAGTGCCCATCAACATATACCATGCACTTGATTGCCCAGCGCCAGTGTTTACGCCTACTAGGAATAGAGTAAAAACTTGCCAGTGGGTTATATAAATTTGGTTCCTTACAGTTTTAGGAATGTAGAAACCAGTTGTGCTCCTGTTGTGTTTGGCCTGAACTTTCTGCATATCTGTTTCATCTGAGCCCAAAGAATGACACATTTTTCCTGACAGTTGGAGAACAAAACAAATAGCAACAAGTATTTAAAGTATATCTTATTGTGACAGGTAAGAAGTCAGATGGGTTTATATCATGGGGATACTCTGATAAAAGTTAGAGTACGTGATCGTTATCGAGCTATGTGCTAACAGTTATTTACAGGTTGAATGAATCATAGGGGTCCACGTTGTCTGAATCTGAAAATGATTGGCAAAAGCATAAAATAGTTCCCAGACATAGATGATGTTATATTGCTTACTTATTTCCAGGCTAGTATCTCCAGATGTTTCGTCTGTATTAATATTAGTGTAGTTGTAGACAGCGATAAATAAAATGTAAGAATAAATAAAATGTCAGCGACTGATTTTCCCAGAGGCTCATGTCAGTCATCTGAAATTACTAATACTTAGACATTACAGCACTGATTCATAGCATCATATCTACCCAAATCAGGTGTGGCACATACACCAAACAGAACATTGCTCATACCTGTTAAAAAGCAACGATAAGCTAAACAATACAAAATGCTGCACAGTAAAGTATCTAGTGTAGTCTTTTTCCATGAACCACCTATGTATTTTTTTTCTAAGACTCTCCCTTTTATTTACTTTATTTTGTACGTACTTAATAAGATTGGTAAAGTTGTTTCATTACAGTATTGTCAAACAGTATTTGCATCATTCATTATTTCCTATGTTTTTGCATTTTGTCATTGTGATTGGTTTCAGATTTTCATACATAATGAAGTATAAGACAAAGAGAAACTAACTAATAAGAAACAATTTAAAAATGAAACTGTGATTTTATTTATTTAAGGGAAATTGTTATCCAACACTCACTATCCCTTTGTGAAAACATAATTGGTTAAGTTATCAATTAAAACGAACAAAAAAAAATAATAATTTGTAATACACAGACAATCTTGTCCATATTGAGTTCAATTTTACAGTTCTAGTCTGGCAGCACCACTGTAGGTTGTCCTCTCTATTCTTTATGGAACATGTGTCTTATTGTGAATTTATTGTTGAGTGAACCATGAATTCTGATTTCCATCAGAAAATTCTGAAGGATAATGCCTAGTCATTAAACCATGATCAAAAGCTGAAGCATTATTGGTTCATGTAACAGATCACTGGTTCAAAACAGAATAGCTCATAGTGGCTCAGAAGAAGAAATATTAATACTGGACTCATAAGAGATCTGTCTTGAACCCCACTGAGATGCTGTGCAGGACCTTAAATTGTCAGTTCATTCTTATCCTTGATATCATTTTACTCTCTCGGTATTAGCTCACCCTCTGCTTTTCAGAACTGTTTAATATTAGGTAGCTTGATAGGCAAACACAATTGATTGATCTTACTAAGGCAGAAACAGGTGCCATTTTGGATTCGAAGGTCGTTCTACTGTCCACACGTGTCATACTTCTTTTTTACAATTAAATGTTTTTTTTGTTTACATTGTTTACAGTGCTGTGGAATATGTTGGTGCTATATAAATAAATTGTAATTGTGATAATTGGACCAAAGTACTAATAGAATACCAGTAACCATGGAAACTTATCAAATATACCGTACCAGTTAACCCTTTGACCCAGAATAGCAACTATTTTGCCTTGCTATATCCCCACATGGAGAAAGAGCATCATTACTACTTTGGACTGCATTGTTAAAACAAATTAAAGTGAAAAGTGTTTGCATTACTAATGTTAGAGAAAACAGACAGTGTACTAGTGGAAACTGGTATCTTTTTAGCAGCATGCTGTTTGAATAGCAAATAAAGTAAAAGGCTTTGCTAAATAATATTTTGTCTCAAGCTACAAACCTTTGCTGTTTTAGTTTTTTATTATTTAACACCTAGAAGAATGTTTTAAACCACCCCCAGGGTTGGGGTAATGTAACCTGGAATTAAGTGCACGGTGGCCTCTTTTAGACTCTGATAATTGTGAGCTATTATCTGCCTTACTATTATCCTTTTATCAGCACACAGTAGAGATATTTGTATTTCTGTGTTTATTTTCTGTGCTCTGGAGCTGTAATACAAGTGTCACCAGTTATACATGTTCCAACATTCCTGACAAAGTATACTCGTTTTTTTCCTTGCTTTATTCACTACATGCTCTGTAATTTTTGCAAAGACACAAGTATGATTTATTCACTAAACCTTGAAATGTAGAGAACAATTTTAGGGTTTTAGGCAAATCTAAAAAAGTAAATCTAGAAAATTTAAATTTTACCATTCAGCATTTAAATTTCTGCTATTCGGAGTGTAGTAAATAACCTTCTACAGAATAGTTGCATTTTTTATGTAAATGTATTTAATGCAGTTGATTGAATTAAACAATATCAACATCATAAATTGATATTAGTTATTCACTGCATGTCATTGCTTGCAATTATCAATTTTTTGGTTCTGCATCACAAAATTGGAAATTACACTAATACTAGACACATTTAATTATAGAGGGGATCAGGATGCAAAATAGGTATTTATATCCTGCAAAACAAGAGTGTTCCATGTGATTATCTGTGGTCAATGATGTATATACCCCAATGAAAGGAGATATATCAGCCTATTTGTCAGGTGATTATTGTGACCAGCTAATTAATCTCATGATAATTCTGGGCAATTTAATTCAGCTACTGATGAACTGCCAAATATTTATATGTAGCTGTATGATGCCAATAATCTGGGGGGTTGTTGCACAATAGCTGAAAGGAACTGGCATGTTTACTGGATGAGGGAGGATAATTAAACACCTGCTTGTTTTGCCTTTGCTGGGTCTGTGAGGTGGCTGCACTGTAGCACCCAAGAACAATTTAAATTGTGGGTGGATGAATTAACAGAATCCCGCACAATAACTGACACAAAGGACCTACATGCGTTGGTGCTTAGTGAGAGGCTTATCTCTTAGGAAGACATAACATGATAATTTACCTTTTGACTTCTTTGGTTATTATTATAATGTTACTGAAACATTCATCCTATCAAATTTTTTCCATAAAAAAAGGAAGTTGTAGCTTTATTATTATTTTAAAAACGGGGGGAACTAGTTAAAAAAAGTCTGTATTTTTAAACATTTTGATTGTAGTGTGATTAGAACCTTTGGTATTGTAAACCAATTTTGTAAGATGATGCTTAGAGATTGGAAGTGTTCTTTAGAATCTATTATTCAAACGTTAACACTGATACGCTTAAGAATACCTTTCAACAGCTCTTCACACCTTTCTGCTTTTCAATGGTACAAATAAGTGAATTAGTATCTTGAGTAAACAAGAAAGGCTGGGTCTACAGGCTGAACAAGTTCACAGGTTTTTGTTTGGGATGACCAAATGTCAGCCTGATCCATCCAAAAGACAGGTAATAGCTTTCAGGTGAAAGTGGATAAATGTGTGTATATTTTAAACAATAGAATTAAGAAGCTCATTTTACAACATCAGTTATGCAGGTCCATTCATTTTCAAAACTCGTTGCTAAAAGAAAAACAAAAAAACACTTAAGATTGCTTAATCTATTAGACTTGTGCACGGCAAAACATTTGGTTTTGGTAAATAGATTTGGGTGGAAAAAATATTTTGTGTGGATGGACTAACAGTTGTTCTTAGGGTGGTTTGGCTTGTCATTTTGGGATAGAGGGTGGACCAGACCTCCAAGGTGTGACAAAACAAAAGAGGAAAGATTGGTAATCGTCTGCTCCTATGCGTTTAATGAGAAGTTTGCACTTCTTCAGGGAGCATAAGCCTATGCCTTCACCAGCGGTCTCGCTCAAGTGAATACTAACTTCCGGGACTTACTGCTCCTATCATTCTTAACCACAAGCCCTGCACAGTGGGTCTCCAAGCAGGTCATAAAAACACTCTGAAGATCAATAATACATACACACACAACACATCAGCTACAGAGCTGTATGTGTACACAGTCTATATGTTTTTATTGTGCTTTGCCTTTATCTGATAAGAATCCAAGACATACAGTTTAGGGTGCCACAAACGCTATTGTGGTGATATATTATTACCGCTCAAATACTCTCTTTTCCAAATTATTATGCAAATGATATTTTTCTCATTTACCTAAATAATTGATGTAAATAACAGTCAGCATAATTCTCATGTTATCAACTATTAAGAGTACAATTCAAATTGTATTGAACAAACCTCCTAATGATAACAGTATTTTTTTTAAACATAAAAAACTTACAATGCACTGTAAGTTTAAAAACACGCTATAGGTTGTAAAGAACTGAAAATTGTAATTTGTTGTGTTTGCAGCATATTTACTGAAATGAAAAGCTATTTCAATCAAACTTATAACAACATTTTAACTTTTTAAACATTTTAACAGGTCACGTTACATTTTAACATAGGACTTATTTGATAGCAGCTTCACACGTCTTGCATCCATTGAACTTGTGAGTTTTTTGACAGTTTCTTCTTGTATTTGATGTCAGAATAGCCTCCCAGAGCTGCTGTTTGGATGTAAACTGCCTCCCACCCTCATAGATCTTTTGCTTGAGGATGTGCCAAAGGTTCTCAATAAGATTGAGGTCAGGGATGATGGAGGCCACACCACGACTTTCTCTCCTTTTATCCCCATAGCAGAAAGTGATGCAGATGTATTCTTTGCAGCATGAGATGGTGCATTGTCATGCATGAAGATGATTTTATTATGGAAAGCATAGTTCTTCCTTCTGTACCAGGGAAGAAAGTGGTCACTCAGAAACTCCACATACTTTGCAGAGGTCATCTTTACACCTTCGGGGACCTTAAAAGGGGCCGACCAGCTCTCTTCCCATGATTCCGGACCAAAACATGACTCCACCACTGCCTTTCTGACGTCGCAGCCTTATTGGAACAGGGTGGCCGTCCACCAACCATCCACTACTCCATCCATCTGGACCATCCAGGGTTGCACGGCACTCATTAGTGAACAGGACTGTTTGAAAATTAGTCTTCATGTATTTTTCTGCCCAATGCAGCTGTTCCTGCTTGTGAGCATTGGTTAGGGGTGGCTGAATAGAAGGTTTATGCACAGTTGCAAGACTCAGGAGGACTCTACACCTTGATGTCCGTGGGACTCCAGAGGCACCAGCAGCTTCAAATATCTGTTTGCTGCTATGTAATGGTATTTTAGCAGCTGCTCTCTTGATCCGATGCATGGATCTGGTAGAAATCTTCCTCAATGTGCCTTTATCTGCACAAACCCATCTGTGCTCTGAATCAGCCACAAATCTCTTAATAGTGCGATGATCAAGCTTACGTTTTCGTGAAATATCTAAGGTTTTCATACCTCGTCCAAGGCATTGAACTATTTCACTCTTTTTGGCAGCAGAGAGATCCTTTTTCTTCCCCATATTGCATGAAAATGGTGCTCTGCTTAATAATGTGGAACACTCTCCTTTAGTAGTTTTTCCTTAAATTGGGCTCACCTGGCAATCTAATTATCACAGGTGTCCGAGATTGTTTTCAGTGATCAGAGCCCTGAGACACAATGCCATCCATGAGTTAAACTGAAAAAACTAAATATTTAATCTTTATGACACTTAAATAGAATTTGCATAATAATTTGGAACAGGGTGTAGAAGTACATTGCATGTAAAAACAAAAGAAAAAAATCATAGTGCAGTATTTATTAAACACAAAACAGTCTAAAATGATTAATAAAAACACTCAAAAAATATTGACACAATAAGACATATCTAAATTGCGGAAACTTGCATTTTAGCCTCAAATGGGCTCAGTCCTCTGTATGATTGAACGCAGCCAATGGTTCCTCCAAACGCCAGTAGTTCAAGTTTCAAAGACGGATGGAAGATTTTAAGAGTTGGTAAGAGTCCGATGGCTTGTGCTGAAGTCCTTTCTCTGGGAATAAAGCTTGGTGCATTTCATCTTCCTAGACTTTTTCAAGAGCTGGGTCTCTTCTTGCTGTCGGCTTTTAAATAAGCAGTTTCGCGCATCTTTCTGGTGCATGCGCATGTGTCGATCAAAGATGAATGTAACGTCTAATGTCATAGCGTTCGGGCATTCTTTTACGCATTCATGTGCGACCAACCTGGACTGCAAACAAGCTTTACTGATAATCTTCACAAACACCACATCCAAACTGATATCTATAATCATTAGGGAAGACAGTGCCATAGCGATTATGTAAAGATCAACGCACAGATAAGGGACATGTTGAAAATGAAAAAATCATTTTTGTGAGTGTTTTTATTGATCATTTTAGACTGTCTTGTGTTTAATAAATACTGCACTATGATATTTTTCTTTTGTTTTTACATGCAACGTACTTCGATTTGAGTGGTAAATATATCACCACAGTAGTAGTTATTGTGAAGCCCTAAACTGTATGTCTTTTTAGCCATACAGATATTGCTTTAGGTTTGAATGGGATTTGGGGAGTGATCCTTTTTTAGTGACTTGCCTGCACTTAAATTTGTTTGCACTTCTGTTCCACCTACCCCTTCTTGATTTAATTTATACACAGTTCCTTCCAGGGAAGTAGAAGGACAAGATTAACATTTATTGTTTTCCACAGCTACCTGATTTTACACTTGTGATTTTTCCGTTTAGTCCACCTTCTTTTTATTTTTTATTTCTGGAAGTGCAGTGTAGATAAGCAGTATTGCTTTCATTTCTCAAATAGTTTGTATGTATTTATTGTATGTATAAAACAACAAACTAATCATATCCAATCTAACATATACTTACCAAACGGAATAACATTTTATGCAGAGTTTGTTGGAAGGACTAAGCCCTTTTCAGCCAGCCCCCAATAAATAATGTCTCTGAAATTAGCCTAGATCAAAGGAAGTAATTGGCTAATCAACTCTGCAGCATCTAAAGAAAGTTAATGTAAACAAAGCCCCAGGGCCTGACAGTATTCACCAACAAGTACCATAAGGAGCTAAGGGTGGAAATAATTGAACCTGTGTATTTGAGTTGTCATTAATGGTACATTTTCAAGCTGGACAAAGATGGTAAGTAATCTAGACTGGGGCTGCTTCTATTCAACATATTTATAAATGATCTTGAACTAGACATTGAAAGTCATGTAAACTCTGTAAAGTCATACAATGTGAGCAGGATATTACTGGGCTGCAGAGAGATTTATAATAGAAAAACTGGGCGTCAGAGGGAATATGATAACATTATATAAATATATTTTGGGCCAATAAAAACCATTGTCTGGAAATCTATTCATAAACAGGACTATACATAGGACACAAGTTCATACATTTAGACTGGAAAAAAGGAGATTCATTCTAAGGCATAGGAAAGGGTTTTTTACAGTAAGAACAATACGGATGTGTAATTCTCTGCCTGAAGAGGTGGTTTCATCAAAGTCAGTACAGAAGTTTAAACAGCAATTGGATAAATACTTGCAAAACATAATATTCAGATACATAATTTTTAATGTGTGGGGTAATAGCTTCTTGACCCAAGAAGAGATCTGACTGCCATTCTGGGGTAAAGAAGACATTTTTTCCTCTTGCATGTTATATCTAACAAAATAAGCATTTGACATGCCTTGATCCAATGAAAAAATTTAGTAACTTGAATTATTTGTGCATCCCTCCACACAAAGTAATTAATATCTATGAAACAGATTTAAATTCAAGGAAAGAGCTAGCTCATCAAAACTGATCTAACAACTTACTTCATCATTAGTTTTCAATTTTTGTGTGTGTATGTGGGGATTAAACTCTTATTTGATCTAATGAAAAATTGCTTGATCATACAAGATCTAACGAAGATATAGCCAAGTGAGTTATTAATCTCTTAACAGTTTAGTTGGAGGGCTAAGCCTGCTCTGGTGATGGAATGGTGTTGTTATATTATAATCTTACATCCACCTCCATAAGCCCAATTGCACAGAGAAGTAATTCATAGTTACATAGTTACATAGCTGAAAAGAGACTTGCGCACATCAAGTTCAGCCTTCCTCACATTTGTATTTTGCTGTTGATTCAAAAGAAGGCAAAAAAAAAAAAAAAACAGTTTGAAGCACTTCCAAATTCCTTCTTGACCTCAGAATGGCAGTCAGATTTATCCTTGAATTACCCTACATTGAAAAATTATATCCTTGAATATTCTGTTTTTGCAAGTATGCATCAAGTTGCTGTTTGAACATCTGTATGGACTCTGATAAAACCACTTCTTCAGGCAAAGAATTCCATATACTTATTGTTCTCACATTAAAAAAAAACTTTCCTTTGCCTTAGACAAAATCTTCTTTCTTCCAGTCTAAACCCATGACCTCGTGTCCTATGTAAAGTCCGGTTTGTGAATAGATTTCCAATACGGTCCACACAGCTGGAATTCTTGTTCTGACTTGTTCTGGCTAATGACTCCCCAATTATACTTCAAAATGCTGCACATACTGACTCTAAGCACCAAGACCAATTCAAATCAGTGAAGTATTCATGGTCCTTTAAGTGCAAGCAAAAATACTTAGATCTGTGACTCTTCTGATCTTATACTCTGGTTTATAAATGCTGTATTTTATCTCTGTCTGATACTCTTCTCCATTATTTTTTTTATCTCTGTCCCTCCTTCTTACTGTTCACATGCCTTTCAACCACCTCATGTCTCTGTTTCGATTCAACTTACCTTATCTCTGATAAGCTCCATTCACACTAATATTGTCTATTTATGTGCTGTGTGCCTTTTTCATTGGCTCTGTCTTTACCAAAAAATAACAATAATTATATATATATATATATATATATATATATCCATCCAAAGTAGGCAAGAGCACTCACTTATTAAAAGTCCAAAGTTTATTAGAACAAACGATCAACGTTTCAGTCCTGCATAGAGGACTTTCATCAGGATCAAAGACAAATATAATAAAAACATTCATTACTTATATATACAGAAATATCAATGCAATTGACTTACCCCCAGGTGAAAGCAGTGTGAAACCGGCGTTCTGCCGTTCCCAGTGCACATGTGCGAATAGGCTCCGCCCCCATGATGACGTTATTGTGTATTGACGTCTAAAGCATCTCCATGGCAACGCAAATAGCTACATTCTCGCCATGGAGACAAGATAAACAAAAGGGGAAACTAGCAGTGCATAAGAAACTTGTGCTGGATCAAAACTAAATTAGTATGGTCCAGTGGACAAATAGAGTAAAAGTATGCTGAGTGATTGTAGCATGAGTGATTGTAGCATAAGTGCTGTGGTTAAATAGGAAGTGGAAATAAAGTACCACTATACTGTTGCCAAAAAACTAGTAGTGCACATTTAAAAAGACAAAATTGCATTAAGGAAATTGCATGATTGCTATATTCAACAATAATAATATGATTCTCAGTACTATTTGAACAAAGTGACTAGTGCATTATGAAACTGTGAAAGTGCTAATAGTGATAAAATCCAGTGCAGCTAAAAAGGCCAAAGTGCCAACCCATAAAAATTAGTCACTAGTAAGTAAAGAGACCTGTGGCTATATTAGATACCCCAAATATACAAAAGATGTACAGCCTAATGCTGAGTATAGAGAGCAACATATAAACACATATATGACAAACATTTATTATATACACATATTAAAAAGTCCTGTTTACTATGCTGCCAACAAACATGGCTGATGCCATGAAATATATACAGATAAATAAATAATAACTCCCTTGAAATATCGATGTAACAATTTCCACAAGAAGGAATATTGTACTTTCAATTTAGACGTACTGCATTAATGGCTAAATCAGAATACCATAGAACTAGGATTAATAACTCTAAAATAATTCAGGGTAGAGCATTATATAACGAAGATATAATTGAGATGCTGTAAACAGACTATGATGCGGCAAATAAAGAGAATATTTATAAAAAAGAGTAGAAAGAGATAGTTTCATTCAATCCCTTTGGAGCTACAGTGTCCAACTCATATATCCATAATGTCTCTCTGTTCCTGCCTACTTTGGATGGATGAATAACACTAGCCATGGCATGCTTGCACCCGACCTTTAAGGGATACTTCAAGCCTGAGTGCAGGAATATTTTGGATTTTATATATATATATATATATATATATATATACACATCTAATATAACAAAGAATGTATGAGCTTTGTGTTGCCTAAAGATTTGTCTTAGCTACACATTTGCTTTAAGGTGCTGGTCTCTGTGACAGAACATCATTGTGTGACCCACAAACACAGAAGGGAGCAAAGACATAGATAATTGGGAGGGAACAATCCAGCTGCCCATGACCTCTGGGCCAGTGGCAGGATTTTGTATTCTAAAGAGTGTGTCACTGTTATCCACTGGGTCATAGGCAGTCACCAGATTTTCTAGAATGTGGTTATTATAAAAGATGTTTTTAAGAAATGTATGCACCTATTTTTAAAAAGCATATTAAGGAATACATTTATACAAGCATATTAAGGAATACATATTAATATATAGTGGGCAAATTGAAAATAATTATAATAGCACAGGGTTTACATGCATAAGCATGTCGTTAATACCAATAATTTAACTTTACCCCATGGGGTTATGGCCGCAGATCCATAATAATTTTAGAAAATAGCCACACCTAAACTGATGAAGCCTTATAATCTAAATGTAAAATGACAATTGAGTACAAGCAGTTAACATGTACAGGCAAATCAACAATTAATAATTGGTAGAACAATCTTCCAATGAGTTAAAGAGTCATTGCATACAATAATTTGTCTGCTTCAAACTTATTAAGACCTATAATTGGTAACCTTACAGTTTGTTAGCTATTCACACATTTAACAAACATTGTTTCATTGTGCAATTAAGAATGCATACAAAACCAATTCACACCTCCTGTCACTTTCTCTCCCCCTGCTTCTAGCAGCTGGTGATGTCTCTCCCATCCACGCACTAAGAAAAACAGAAACCCCAGAAACCTCATCACAACCTCAGTACCCTTACTTACCAACATTCAGTGTGCACTCTGGAATGCCCGCTCCATCGGCAGTAATTTAAAGTCAACAGCCATACACGACTTTTTCATCTCAAACTCACTCACACTACTTACTGTCCCCCTCTGGTAGCACTACTCGTGCCTCTTTATGTTTTGGTGGGTTACAATTCTCTCACACTCCCAGACTCAACTGTAAAGGAGGTGGTGTAGGCATCCTTCTTTCCCTTCAATGTACCTTTCAACCAATCATAACTCCCCCTGCCCTATCATTTTCTTCTTTTGAAGTTCACACTGTCAGCCTATTTAAACCAACTCCTTTAAGAATTGCTATCATCTACCGCCCCCTGGTTAGCCTACACTATTCATTGAGCACTTTTCTTCCTGGCTTCCCCGCTTCCTCTCATCTAGCACTCATTCCCTTATACATGGGGATTTCAATATCCCAATCAACAACCCCAAATGCACTGATGCCTCTCGTCTGCTCTCTGTAACCTCCTCCTTTGGCCTTACGCAATGGTCCAATTTAGCAACCCATACAGCGGGAAACACTCTTGTGTTGCCTTCATCAATCTCTGTACCGCCTCTAATCGTTCCAATATTCCTTTTCCTCTATCTGACCACCATCTGCTGACTTTTGCCATTGGCATACCTAAGACCCAATTGACACCACCGTCTGAACATCAATCTCACAGAAACCTCCAATGTCTTGACCTAGAGCATTCTCCACTAATCTCCAAATTCTCCTTTTACTTATCTCAAATCTCACCTGTCCTAGCTCTGCATCCTCCTTCTAAAATTCCATCCTCTCCTCTCAACTAGACATCATGGATCCTCCTACATTTAAATGCAGCAGGTGCCCCCAACAACAACCTTGGCACACCAAGCTGACTCGATACCTCCAAAAATGCTCCAGAACTGCTGAACGCTGTTAGAGAACTCACTGTGCTTCTGACTTTCTTCACTATAAATTTATGCTGAGCTCATACAGCTTTGCCTCTGTAAAAGTAAATTACTTCAATACCCTCATTACCACACTCTCCCGCGAACCCAAACGACTATTTCACACATTTACCTCTCTTCTTCGCCCTATTGTTCCTCCTCCATCTACTAACTCGACTGCCTCAGACTTTGCAGCTCACTTCACTGACAAGATCTCTACACTCTGGGAAGAGATCGCTCATCTTTCTTCTTCCCCTTATAATACTTCCACTAACTTCACTCCCTCTGCTGTTCTATGTTCATTCGCATCCACTACAGTGGAAGAGGTTTCTGCTCTGCTCCAGTCCTCCCGCCCCACCACCTGCCCCCTAGATCCAATTCTCTCGCATGTCATCTGTACTCTGTCTTCTTCTCTTTCTCCACCTCTCACAAAAATTCTCAATCTCTCTCCTCTGGTATATTTCCATTGCCCTTCAAACATGCAGCTGTAACCCCAATTCTAAAGAAGCCCAACCTTGACCCTAACTCCCCATCCAATTACCGTCCTATCTCGCTACTGCCCTTTGAATCCAAGATTCTTGAACGAGTTGTGTAGGCGTGATTGACAGACTTCCTCGAGTCCAACTCTCTGCTAGACCCGCTTCAGTCTGGTTTCTGCGCTAAGCACTCTGTGGAAACGGCAGTGACCAAAGTATCCAATGACCTACTCGCTGCAAAATCTCGTGGTCACTACTCTATCCTAATTCTCCTTGAACTGTCTGTGGCTTTTGACACTGTTGATCATCAACAGCTTCTTCTCATCCTCCGCAATATCAGTCTACAAGATATTGCTCTCTCCTGGTGCTCCTCTTACCTCTCCCAGCACTCTTTCAGTGTTTCTTTCTCTGGCTCTGCTTCTTCTCCCCAACTTCTCTCTGTTGGTGTCCCCCAAGGTTCATTCCTCGGTCCCCTACTGTTCTCTATCTATACTGCCTCCCTTGGTAAACTCAGACCGGGTACAGTGAGCAGGAGCTTCTCCACCGCAGTCTACCTGTGTGGCCACACCACAACATGGAACAGGGAGAGCTGGGGGGGACGGGACTAATGGGACACATGGGGCTTGAGGGGGAACTAATGGGACACATGGGGGCTGGACAGAACTAATCGGACACATGGGAACTGGGGGGTAACTAATGGGACACCTGTGAGGGAATTAATGGGACACATGGGGGCTGCGGGGGAACTAATGGTACACATGGAGGAGGAACTAAATGGACCCATGCGGGTTGGCGGGAACTGATAAGGCACCTGGGGGGGAACTAATGGGACACATGGGCGCTGGGGGGGAACTAATGGGACACATGGGGGCTGGGGGGCTATAGGGGCACAAGAAGGGCTGGGTGGGGGGCATAGGAATGCATTGAGGGCTGGGAGTGCTTATTGGGACCTATGGAGGGACTGAGGGAGATAAGAAGGCACATAGAGCTCTGGGGGGTAATGAGACACATGGAGGGCTGGGGGAAATGGATTGAGACACAAAGAGGGCTGGAGGATGGATTGAAAAACATGGAGGGATGGGAGATAATGAGATGCATGTAAGGCTGGAGAGGGTGGAATGAAACACATGGAGGGGCTGGGAAGTAAAAAGACACATGGAGAGGCTGGGGGAAAAAAAACAGACACAGAGGGGCCTGGGGAGACAGAGACAGATGGCCTGGGAAAGGGGAACAGGAGACACACAGAAAGGCTGCGGAAGCTGGAGAATGAGACACACAAAGGAGCTGTGGGGAAAGAGACACACTGAGGTGCTGGGGCCTGGGATAGAGAATAACCTAAAGGCTGAGGAAGGGAAGAAAGAGACAAAGGGGCTGGGGCTATGAAAGGGGCTAGGAGGAGAAAGACACATGAAAGGGGTAGGAGGAGAAAGACACAAACAAAATGCATCTTCACTTGTGTCTCCTGCTCTCCCTGTAATTTAGAGTCGACCGGTAAGAGAAAGACTTTGTATTAAAGGGACACTATAGTCATCAGAACTTCTACAGTTTAATGTAGTGGTTCTGGTGTCTATAGCCTGTCCCTGTATGCTGAGCACTGTAAATGCTACCTTTTCAGAGATAAGTCAATATTTACATTGCTGCCTAGGAACAAGTCTAGTGACAGTCACTCAGACGGCCACTAGAGCTGCTTCCTAATCCAGTGCTGCACAGTGTGCAGAACCTATGTTGAGCATCTATCTCCATGTTTTGCCACACATGCGCAATAGCCTCCCAATGCTTTCCTATGGGAATTAAATTGGCGTGGATTGAGATCATCCAGTTGTCAGCCAAAGTAAGGAGCACATTTGTTACTTCAAAATAAGCAAGATAATGCCATTTTGTTTACTGCTGTGCAATAACATACATTGACAATTTCGGTCCAATTATGAAACTTTTCTTAATATGTCAAGTAGAGATGGTAGCCATATTAGTCCAGTGATGTAGATGTAAAAAACAGATATTATTTGTATCTTGTAATACCTTTATTGGACTAACAGAACCTCCCTTTCTCAAGTCTAAAAGCATTTCTGAGCAAGACGACACATAGAATTCAAAGTTGATTTGTGATACAGGGGTTAAAGCGACATGTGCAGAAAAGATTGTCATTAAAAGATTATGTTAGTACATTAAAAATGTATTACAAGATACACATTTTATCTGGTTTTTTACATCTTAATATGTCAAGGTAGTTGGACTGAAACATTGATTATATGCAAATGCACGTCTGCTTACAACAAATCCGCTCTTTTGTTTATTTTGAAGCCCTATAAGTGCTTTCCTTCACTTTGGAGTGTTAGTTTTCAGTTTTCAGGTTTTTTTTCCCGCTTTCATATCTGCACACTATGTTGGCGCAATGCATTATGGGGCTGGTATAGAATTTTTCTCCACAGGTTCTTTTCATTCCCAGTCCAGCCCTGAGTGGGAGGAAGGAGTATTGAAATTTGGAGTTCAAGAGGAAACTGTAGAGATTATAAGAGATATTTCCTTAAAATCATCAAAATGTTCCACAGAGTAGCAAATACAAACAGTGTTGGTTTCAAAGTTCCCGAGTACTAAAGCATTAATTTAAGTTTCCAGTATCCCATTGGCTGCACACCCTGTGACCAACTGAGATGACAACATTTGATTGTTGAATCAAAATAAAAAGAAATCTAGCGCTTTGTAAATAATGTATAAATTAGAATTTTATACAGACTGTTCTCCTTGTGTAGATCTCCAGCACAAAGCACACCACATACTGTCAAACCACAACTGAGCTTTCCTGGCTTTTTTCCCAGAAGATTTTAAGACAGCTTTAACAAAATAAAAGTATTTATTGTTATTGCAAAAATGTGGTGCACAGCCAATAAGCTGTTTGCTATCTGCTACTAGCCAGGCATTTGTTTAATTATTTCTCTTTTGTTTTTATTTTCATTCCTTTTGTAAGGGGTGTGATAGATAAAATAAGCTGAATTGATGCCTAGCCCTAAAATGCCATCATAAACATACTGGACAAAAAAATGTTTCTTAATACACTACAGAGAATAAAAGATAAAATATACAGGTATTTAATCATAGTCAAGGTCACACTCTGAGTTTTCGATAAACCAAGTAAAGCCAAAAACAATAGTTGGTGGATTTGTGCATAGCGAAACAATTTCTCTCGATTTAACTATTTTTCCTAACACTGCAAATTTTGGGCTGAATGACTGTTTGGCTCAGCAGAATTTCAATACCGAAAATTTGACTCAGGAACCAATTCTGACAAACCAAAAGGAGATGAAATTGGGGACAATCAGTGTTCTACAAAATAAATCCATAGTATTAGGCATATATTTTGCAGTAAACTGACATGAGCATTTTTCCATCACTTGGTAAACAGATCAAATGAAAAAAGTAACCAATGGAGAGAAAAGCAGGAGGAGCAGGAAAAAAAAAAAAAATTCTATTCATATAATAAAATTAAATTATTAATCAAATATATAAAGATAGTTTTATTTACTGCTCCTCCTATATATATGTAACTTTGATCTGTGAATAAAATCAACATTTAGTGACTGTCCCTAGTCATCAATCATCTTTTTTCCCCACAATCATATCTTTTTTTAGTTTCACAGGTTGAGCTCAGAATCAAAATGGACATGCTCAGATATTGCACGCTTTGGTTGGTTCATGACATGGGTACATTTTGGCTCAGAGTTTGTAAATCTGACCAATCACACGGCAGGCTCAAAATGACCATAATTGCAGTTTAGACCAAAAAAAATCTCTAAGTCTAATAGCTGGCTTGTTAAGCATTGCCTGAATCTCTTAAAGACTCCTGTCACTGATCTGTTGGAGATGTCGGGCTGAACAGGGGACACTGGTTAACATTTAAGCCTCAGTTTAATATTTTTGGATAAGCATTTCAAATATATATATATATATTTTTTTTTATATTTCAATATATACATTTTAAAGAATATATCATATATGAAAATCATAATATAAGAAAAAATATCAAAATATGATTTTTTTTCTCCAAATAATTAAATCATTTTAAAAGTGTATCGAAATACATTAAGTCATCAAATAATCATTTGAAATGCTTATCCCAAAATATTACATTGGGAACCCAGTTATAATAGCTCATCTTACTGGAAGGAGATGTACACTAATCAGCCACAACATTAACAGGTGAAGTGAATAACATTGATCATAGTGTTAGGGTGATCAGAACACACAGTGCTTCACAGTTTGCTATGTTTGGAACTGTGTAGCCTCACACCAGTCAAAGTGCCCATCATGACCCCTGTCTGCCACCGAATGAGCATCAGAACTGGACCACAGAGCAATAGAAAAAAGTTGCCTTGTCTGATTAATAGCATTTTCTTTTAGATCAGGTGGATGGCCGGGCTTGTGTGTTGTTTGCCTGGAGAAGAGATGGCAGCGTGTCTTAGAGTATGTCTGTGTGGCAGTGTGTATCTGCTGTGTGTCTGTCTGGCAGTGTGTATATGTATGTATGAACACACCTGGAAGTGTATATGTGTGTTTGTGTATGTGAGAATGTGTCTTTTAGGGTGCCTGAGAATAAATATTTTTGTGTGTCAATTTGACTGTGTGTACCAGTATGTGTCTTTGCACGTTATTGCCCGTGTGTCTCTGTGAGAGTCTATCTTAGAGCTACCATAAATGCTTCTTTAGATAGTGTTTTATCAGATAGTGTTACTTTATCCCAAGCCACTGAAATATATAGATCAGAAATTATTTTTGTGTTTCTCTTGATAAACGACCATTTTGAAACAGTTCACAGGTTAAGGTCTATGAATGGTAACAATGCCTGCAGTGTATTCCACCCCCTCATTAGTGGTGTTAGTGCAGTAGCTATGGCAGGAAGTGTGTACAGGCATACCCCACTTTTAAGTACACAATGGGACCAGAGCATGTATGTAAAACAAAAATGTACTTAAAGTGAAGCAATACCTTTTTTCACTTCCCAATGTATGTACTGCATTGCAATAGTAATAGTAATTTAAAGACATAACTGATACTGCAACTGCAAACTTCCAGTGATTTTATTTCCAGTGATTTATTTAGTGATTTCTAGTGGGCTTTTATTCAGTTAAAACAAACAGTAAAAACAAAAACTCATTCTAATTTGTACCATTTATCTTTAATGTTTTACTCATCTGACAACCTTTAACTGAGAGGAAAAGTAAAATAAACCTGCCCACTGGGCCATTTTCTGTTAATACAGTGCCAATTTGTATTTGTTAGCAGCTTATTCGCACACTTTGTTTAAAAACACCTCTTCATCACTTTAAGCATTTATGGTTTAACTTTGAATCCTCAGAATTGTGGCTAATGCAGCTAAGCTGCTAAGTTAGAGTTATAGAAAATGTCAGGGTAAACCCTTTCACCGGATGGCACCGATTGCAGAATATAGACAATGTAGGGGCAGAAAAAATATACATATGTTCAACTAGGAGTAGACATTATAAATTTGAGATGATTAACCTGTGCCATGTCAGAAGGTGTGAAAAGTTCCACAATGACACTGAACTGATCTGCTCCGAGCGAGAATAGAACCTTCCATTTCCTGTTCACTCACAGACAGAAAAGGTGCAGGAATGTCTGTACTCGCGAGGCACCTTTACGTACACTCGCGAGTATGTCTGTACTCGCGAGTGTACTTAAAATGAGTGTATGTAAAGTGGGGTATGCCTTATTCTGGCTTTCATACATTGCCCCTGTGCACTGTATACTTTTAGAAAACATGGCATGATGAGAAAATGGGAATGTAAAAAAGATGATATAAAGTGACATATGAAGGAATGATTTCAAGTATGCATTATATATTAGTGGACCAAAGAACTCCACATATTTTTTTCTATCTTTTATAACACCACAAAATATGGTGATTAATGAGTAGGGAGCAGGCACCCTTATTGTCTAGTTGTAGGAGATAAATCTACCCCTTAAACAAATAAGCAAGGAATGAATTAAATATAGTGTCATACCACTGCAAAAAACAAAATAATAATAAATTAATTTAAAAAAAAGAATTTTAGAAAGTATTACAACAACTAGCCAGCTGTATAACATTTACCATCGTTACACGTTACATACGTTTACAATTTAAATTATACACACATCTTTTAATTGGTCACCTTTAAATCAGGACAACCAGGTATCTGAGGTTATCCTTTTTTTTTTTATTTAATTTTTCTTTACTATATAAAAAAATGTTAATTCAAATCGTAGGGAAAAAAAGTGCAGCTGAAAAGGAATGCATGATCTGTACTCTAGAAAAATTGTGCAGGCTTCTGGTAAGGCTGTTCTAATGGAAACAAAAATATCCTGTTGTGGTGAAACCTGCCAGACCCTTTTATTTGTTTGGTGTTTACTTTCTGAAAGCTGTCTGATAACGTATACATTCATGGGCGTAATCTTACACTACAAAAGAGATCGACTTGTTTAACAAATGTTTTGAATGTTGTCATGGAAACC
The DNA here is from genome assembly GCA_933207985.1 of Pelobates cultripes. Taxonomy (NCBI): domain Eukaryota; kingdom Metazoa; phylum Chordata; class Amphibia; order Anura; family Pelobatidae; genus Pelobates; species Pelobates cultripes. The sequence continues at coordinate 250,328,657 of OW240915.1, read as the reverse complement.
TCACCAGTGAGCATTGCTTAACATTTTTCATATCAAATCTTTCTTAGTCACACATATTTGATAAGGTAATTCCCTAGAATTCAAGATGCAATGCATTGATAATAAATTGGCAATTTACTATTATATTTCTTGATGATTTGTTTTGTTTTGTTTTGTTTTTTTGATACTGAAATCCAAAGCAAAGATTTGTATTGATACTTTTAAAACCAAGATATGCAACAAAATCTGACTTACACAATGACATACATTTTACAAACATCTGAGATGTTTTGTGTCAATATAGAGAGAAATACAATTATCAGATTAAATAAAACTTTTTTTGAAAGCAATAATAAAAAAAAAAAACATTTTTAACTTTATGAAGTGACTCACATGGTCAATCTTACCGTGTTTCCCCGAAAATACACCCTACCCCGAAAATAAGACCTAGCTGAATTTTCGGGGTGGGCTGCAATATAAGCCCTACCCCGAAAATAAGACCTAGGCATTGTACCTTTCGGCCCGGCGGGACTTCCTTCTTCTATGAGGAGGAGGAGGAGCGTTGCAGGCCGCGGCATCGCGCAACGTGATGACGACGTGCGCAGCGTCGTCAGTCTGCCTTCACGGATCTTCAGCGGAAGGATCCATTTCCGGGCGGTGAGGCTCCCAGTGGTCGGACTCGGCAAGGAATCTTTGAAATGTGAGTACCGCTAGATATTTTATGTCTGGGATTAATTGAATTAATTAAAGGGGGTGGGGGTGGTGAATTAATTAAAGGGTGGGCTGGATTAATTAGAGGGGGGTGAATTAATTAAAGGGTGGGCTGGATTAACTAGAGGGGGTGAATTAATTAAAGGAGGGTGAATTAATTAAAGGAGGGTGAATTAATTAAAGGAGGGTGAATTAATTAAAGGGGACTGGATTAATTAGAGGGGGTGAATTAATTAAAGTGGTGGTGAATTAATTAAAGGGTGGGCTGGATTAATTAGAGGGTGGGCTGGATTAATTAGAGGGGGTGAATTAATTAAAGGGGTGGTGAATTAATTAAAGGGTGGGCTGGATTAATTAGAGGGGGGTGAATAAATTAAAGGGTGGGCTGGATTAATTAGAGGGGGTGAATTAATTAAAGGGGTGGTGAATTAATTAAAGGGTGGACTGGATTAATTAGAGGGGTGAATTAATTAAAGGGTGGGCTGGATTAATTAGAGGGGGTGGATTAATTAGAGGGGGGTGGATTTATTAAAGGGGGGGGTGGATTAATTAAAGGGGGGGTTCAATGTACATACCGGTACCGTAAATAAATAAGCCCTACCCTGAAAATAAGCCCTAGTGTGTTTTTTGGGACTAAAATTAATATAAGACCCGGTCTTATTTTCGGAGAAACACGGTACAACACAGTATTAGAAGAAGATTAGAAGTTCTTACCTCCTGTTCAGTTAAAAGGGTAATATAGGCACCCAGCCCACTTCAGAGGTACCCTTGTCCTCTTAGCCTTGTAATACAAAGTATTGCAATTTCACTTTATACCCCACTACAGCCCTTATCTCCCACTACTGACCCTAATCACATTACAGGTCCTAACCTCCAACCTCAGCCTCTAAACCCCCTCTACAGCCTCTAACCACCACTACAGGTCCTATCTCACACTTCAGCCTCTAAGCCCACATTACTGCTTGTAAACCTCACTACTGCCTCTAACCCCCTACTACCCACACTACAATTTCTAACTTCCCACTTCAGTCACTAACTTCCTGCTACTGACTTTACACCCCACTATAGCCTCCACCCCACTAAAGCCCATATGCCCCACTAATACCCCTAACCCCATTACATCCTATAACTCCCACTTCAGCCACTATCCCCACTATAGCTCCATAACCCAACTACTGCCCTTAACACACACTAAAGCCCCCAGCCAGATACTATTGCCACTATCCATCATTAGAGCCTCTATTCCCTCACTACAGCCCCTATCCTCATACTACTAGCTTTAACTACAGCACCTCCTCCATACCCAGGATTACTGTTACTGTCAGGATTACTGTCAGGATTACTGTTGATCCAGCACTCAGAATTGTATCGTGATGTTGCATGCATGTTGGCACCATCTTTGGTGTGGGCGAAGGTAAGTTTACTACAAAAATCTGAACCGCAGCGGTCGGCGCTCCTAAGAGCGTCGCACCCTCTGGGGACTGGACCGGAGGAGATCGGGCAGTGGTCTGTCATGAGCAAAGTAAGTATGAATTGTTTTTGTTGGTGTGGCTGCTTACTTTATGTGCAACCATGCCGGTAGAATCACCGGGAGCCATGAGAGTACCCCCCACTTGAAGACCACCAACCTGGTGAGCAGGGTCAGGCGTGAGGGAAAACCTGGCATGGAAAGAACACATTTTGCAGCCCACATGCATGTCTGAAGCAGAAACCCAAGAACGATCAGCAGGCCCATAACCCTTCCAATCGACCAAATACCAAAGACCCTCAAGAAAACCTGGAGTCAAGTATAGAGGAGACTTTGTACTCCTCCTGTCCAGAAACAACCAAAGGAGGAGGAGGGTCAGAAGGGGTGGTAAACCTGTTACAGATAAGGGGTTTCAGTAGGGATACATGAAACCTGTTAGGTATACGCAGAGAGGCGGGGAGAGCCAGAGAATAAGACACAGGATTAATCCTGAGAATTATTCTAAAGGGCCCAACAAATATGGGTGAAACTTCATGCTAGGAACCTTGAGTTTAATATTCCGTGTGGAGAGCCATACCTTGTCACCCACCTGGTAACCAGGATTGGCACCACGCTTCACATCAGCATGCTTTTTGAAATGAGAAGCAGCTGTTTCTAAAGCAATGTGGACCTTAGTCCAAGTCTCATGTATACATGTGAGATGGTCATCCAGAGTGGGAATAGCAGTGTCAGAGAACACCGCAGGGAGGATAGTAGGATGATGACCGTTGTTAACAAAAAATTGACTATGTCCAGATGAGTCATGGATTGTATTATTTCTGGTGAATTCGACCCATGGTAGTAAATCAGACCAGTTTTCCTGAGTGCCATTAATAAAACATCTAAAATATTGTTTCAGTGATTGGTTGGCTCTCTCAGCTACGCCAATCAATTGGTTTGGGGATTGTATGATGATGAAAATTATAATTATATACCCAACTGTTTATTAAATGCTCTCCAAAATCATGACACAAATTGGGAACTTTTTTTTTTTGCATATAAATATATTAGCCAGCTCTAGGGAAGAAGGTATCTTTTTGAGATGAACAAAGTGTGCCATTTTAGAAAAGCAGTCAACAACCATTAGGATGGTGTTGTAGCAATTAGAAATAGGTAGTTTCACAATTAAGTCCATAGACAAATGAGATCATGGAATACTGGGTATAGGAAAGGGTTGTAATAGTCTACAAGGTAGTTTATTGGGAACATTAGAAACCGCACAAATAGTACATGCGTCCACATACTCCCTGATGTCCTTTCTAAGAGATGGCCTCCAAAATGACCTAGAGACAGCAGACACTGTTTTATTAATACCTGGATGACCAGCTGTCACATTATCATGAAACAATCTTAGTACCTCCTCTCTTTTTAGTAACAGAATAAACAATCTATCTTGAGGTTTATCACTAGGTGCCTGAGTCTGAGCTGCCATTATAGCACAAAGAAGAGGAGAAGACAAGGAAAGGACCGTAGAGGCAATGATACATTCAGGTGGTATGATGGGAGAGGTTCCTTGTTTTTGTTCCACCTCTAGGTCAAATTGCCTAGATAGGGCATCAGCCTTAACGTTCTTAGGACCAGGCCTGTATGTGATGAGAAAGTTAGAGCATGACAAGAACAATGACCATCAATGACCATGTAGCTTGTCTAGAAGACAGCCTTTTGCGTCTCCAATGTATGCCAGGTTTTTGTAATCAGTTATGATCAGAAGGGGTTCCTTGGAACCCTCTAAAAGATGTCGCCATTCTTTCAGAGCCAGGATAATGGCTAACAATTCCCTGTTACCAATATCGTAGTTATGTTCTTCTGGTGACAACTTTCTAGAAAAGAACCCACAAGGATGCAAAGGGGTATCCTTACTCTCCCTCCGAGAAAGGACAGCCCCGACCCCTGTCTCAGAGGCGTCTACCTCTAGTATGAAGGGATTGTTAGTGTCAGGGTGTACCAATATGTCAGCAGTGAATAATTTCTTAAGTAGCTCAAAAGCTTCTTCAGCTGCTTTAGACCATATCTTACAGTCAACCCCCTTTCGCGTTATATTGGTGATGTGTGCTATAACTGTAGAGAAACCTTTGACAAATCTCCAATAGTAATTAGCAAACCCAATAAACCTTTGAATGGCTTTTAACCCATTAGGAAATGGCCAGTGTAGAATGGCTTCTAGTTTGCGAGGGTCCATCTGAAAACCAGAGGCCGAAATATTATGTCCCAAAAATGGTACCTCTATCTCGTCAAATATGCATTTCTCAAGTTTGCAATAAAGCCCATTTTTAAGCAAAGTTTGCAATACCTGCTTCACATGCTTATTATGGGTCTGAAGATCGAGGGAATAAATAAGAATATCATCCAGATAAATTAATACAAAAGTATATATGTAGTCTCTGAGAACATCATTAATGAAATCCTGAAATATGGCTGGAGCATTGCATAGGCTGAAGGGCATGACAAGATACTTAGAGTGACCACTTCTCATATTAAATGCAGTTCTCCATTCATGACCCTCTTTAATCCTTACCAAATTGTAAGCACTCCTATGGTCGAGTTTGGTATATATCTTAGCGCCTTGGAGTCTGTCAAACAGTTCTGAGATAAAGGGAATCGGATAAGCATTTTTATTTTTTAATTTGACAATTTTTATTTTTCAATAATGTGGGTATATGGGATACAGAAGAGAGATGGGGGGGGGGAGAAAGGTATGTCAGTACATCACATGTTCTCACATATAGTATACATCATAACCGCCGTTACATGGTATATTACATTCCAATAACATTTCAATAATATTTCAATAACATTTTATCCATAGTGTTAGACCTGGGCTTGCTCCCTACCAATGGGTTCAAGACCCGTCCTGTGCTTAGTCACTGTATGCGTACCTTACGATTTTGACTAAATGTCACTAGCTTTTTGTATCGAGCATGGACTGTACTTCTCAACCTAGGTTCTCTCCGGGTTTTCAAGCTTCTAATCGTTTGTATCTCTCCTCTAGTATCCCGATGTGGAAGGGATTTGTAAAAACTGGTGGGATGGGGAGAGAAGAATGGGGGGGGTTGGGGGGGAGGAATTTGGCGAGATCTGCGTGTCCCTTTTCCTACCGGTTCTGTTACCTATAGAGACTCTATGATCAGCTCAGGACTCTTGGCCTACCAGACGTCCCCTGTCTGCTTCCTCTGCCCTCTCTGGTCTATATCCCATGGGCTCTCTCTCTTACTCCCTGGGGTGTATCCCTTTGTCTCACGGGATCCCCTACGGGGCGACTCCCTGGTTTGGGACTATTCGCTATCTTCCTGTTCTTTGGGGGCGTATGCGGCTTCCCATTTAACTTGTGCATCCTCAAATTTAGGGCTGTTGCCGTAGGTTTTCCTCGCTACCTTTTCGTAGTGTAAGTTATTAGAGATTTGCCTTATCAAGGCACTTTTAGTCGGTGCCGTCGTGGTTTTCCATTCCCTAGCTATGAGTGTCAGGGCCGCTATCAGTATGTGGAAGACCAATATTGCCCCAGTTCCCTGAAACTGGTCTAAGTTCATGAATAGGAGGCTCAATTCCGGGGTCAGTGTTATGTTGGTGTCTACCGTCTCTTTAGTTATGTCCTCTACCATCTCCCAATAGGGTCGGATCTTCCCGCACTTCCACCATATGTGGTACATCGTGCCCTCCGTCACCCCACACCTCCAGCACTGCGCTGATGTTCCCTGGTATATCTTTGCCAATCTGGTTGGCACCATATACCATCTATAATACACTTTAATTAATTCTAGGTGTAATGTGCACAATGTCTTCCCCTTGTGTGCTGTTACAGCTTTCTCCCATTGGGTTTTATCAAATTGTTTCCCCAGGTCCAGCTGCCACGCCTCGCTGAATCTGTCTAGATGTGTTGGGGTACCTACGTTCAGAAGCGAGTAACACATGGAGATAATCCCTTTCCTCTGTTTTTTGTTAATGCACATGTTCTCTAGCCTCGTGATCGCGCCCACCCCTTGATCTATGGGTCTTTGGGCCCCTAGCATTGATTTAAGTTGGAGATATGGAAATATCAGTTTAGAGGGTAGTTGAAATTTTTCTTGGAGGACGGGGAATGGTCTTGGGTTGTGTCCTTCTAAGAGATCTCGTACATGTGTGCATCCTCTCTTGGTCCATTCTCTGTAATCAAACGTATTGTTGGCTACATGTAGGCTAGACAGCGGTAACATGGACACTAGTGCCGTTTGTGTTCTATCCCAAGCCTCCAACATTGTTTTAGTGGTGGGTAGTATGTAAGGTTGTGGTGGACGCAACCTTTTAGGTACCCATATTAGTTTCTGGAGGTCTGTTCCTTGTACCCAGTGGTTCTCTATTACTAGCCATTGGGGGTGTGAGGACTGTGTATGTATCCCTATCATTGGGGCTACCAGCGTCGCTTGGCAGTAGGTTTTAATATTCGGCAACGCTAGACCTCCCTGAGTGGTTGGTCTGTATAGGAATTTTGCCGCTATTCTCACTCTCTTTTGTGCCCATACAAATTTGGTGAGTAGTGTTTGTATTTTATTTAAATATGAGGACGGTAGGCCTGTCGGTATCGTTCTAAATAGATATTGTAGTTTGGGGAGGAGAGACATTTTAAAAGCTGCCATCCTTCCCAGCCAAGACAGGTATTTATCTTTCCATGCTGCCAAGCTGGTCTCTAATTCTTTTTGCAAAGGCTCGTAATTGGCCTTGAAAAGTCCCCCTATTGTCTTAGTCAGTTTTATTCCTAGGAAGGTGACACTGTCTGCTCTCCAGTCCAGCTCAAATTTCCCTTTCAGCACTCCTATCACTTCAGTGGGTATACCAATTCCCATTGCCTGGGTTTTTGTTACGTTTAGTTTATAATAAGAACTTTCACCATATTCTTTTATTACTCGTAATAAGTGTGGCATTGATATTAGTGGTTGGGTCAGGGTCAGTAGCACATCGTCCGTGAATAAATTGGTTTTATATTCCCTGTCGCCTATGCACACGCCATGTATAGAGTCATGTTCCCTGATCTTGGAAGCTAGCGGCTCCAGGGCTAGGACATAGAGCAAGGGCGACAGAGGACACCCCTGTCTCGTCCCATTGGAGATGCCAAAGGGGTTCGACAGGAATCCTGCATTGAGTACTTGGGCTTTCGGCTCGCTGTACAGCGCCTTAACTGCTGACCGAAATTCACCGGGCACCCCAAATTTTTCCAAGACCGCCTCTAGGAACTTCCAGTGCAGGCGGTCAAAGGCCTTCTCCGCGTCTAGGGATATCACAAGGCCCCCCTCTTTGTGTGTTCTGGGCAGGCTGTAGAATATATTTAATACTTTGCGTGTGTTGTCCGCTCCTTGTCTCCCAGTCACAAATCCTACCTGGTCTGAGTGGATTAACTGGGGGAGGAGTGCGCTCAGTCTCGTTGCATACAGTTTGGATAATATTTTCGCGTCTGTATTGAGCAGGGAAATGGGTCTGAAGTTTTGGGGGACAGTGGGCGGTTTCCCTGGTTTTTGTAAGGTGATAATGTGGGCTAGTAGTGATTCTTTAGGGAGAGCCTGTGTAGTGGTTGCCTCTGTGAACATGTGTACTAATTGGGGTGCTAATTGGTGTAGAAAGGTTTTGTAATAGCTGTTGTCTAGGCCATCTGGGCCTGGGGCTTTGCCGTTATGTAGGTTCTTGATTACTTTATGGATTTCTGCCTCTGATATTGGTTTTATGAGGTCTTGCGCCTGTTGGGACGTAAGCCTGGGGAGGTCTATCGTAGCCAGATAAGCATTTATGTGCTCCTCTGTGGGGTGGAACGTGGAGTCGTTCTTATTTATGTTATACAGAGAGGCGTAATAAGTAGCAAATTCATTGCATATATCTTTTGGGATCATTTTCTTCTCTTCCGTGGGGGACATGAGATAGGCAATTTTTTGGCTTGCCCTTCTTTCCTGTAATCTCCTAGCTAGGAGTTTGCTAGCTTTATTCCCTTGCATATATTGTCGTGACTTCATTCGTTGAAGCATGAACCCTGTCTGTTCTAGCGCTCTCTGGTGTAGTTTTGCTGTAATGATGGAGATTTGCATTTTAATGGCATTGGAAGGTGAGTGTTGGTTCTGTGTGTTCAGCTGGTATAGCTCACGTTTCCATTGTGTAATTTGGGTTGAAGACTGTTTGTGCAGGTATGACGCCCTTTTAATGAAGACCCCTCTAACCACTGCTTTGTGTGCCGCCCAGATTGTGCCCTGAGAAACGTCTGGAGTGGTATTTTCTGAGAAGTAGTTACTTATAGTGGCCTCTATTTCCTTTTTAAATGTGCTGTCATACAGTAGGGAGGTATTCAGCCGCCATGGGCTGCGTTGTTTATAGTCATACTGGTCCTTGACCGTCAGCGTAACTGGTGCGTGGTCTGACCAAGTGATTTGGCCTATGTCGCAGTCAGCTATTTGATTAAGGGCCTGTCCGTGGATTAGGATCCCATCGATCCTCGAATATGTGTTGTGGACATGTGAGAAGTGGGTATATGCCCGCTCCGATGTGTGGGCTATCCTCCATGTGTCAAAGTAGTGGTGTAGGGATAAGAGGTTCTGTATTTTTTTACACTGTCTGTGTAGTATTTTATATCTGGGGCTGTGGTGTGGGGTATTGGAGTCCAGCTTTGGGTCCCATACATGATTGAAGTCCCCGCATATGATAGACATTCCCTCTTGAATTGTGGACAGTTTCTGTAGCAGATGTTGTAGGAACCCGCCCTGGTTTGTGTTAGGTGAATAAAGATTTGTGATGGTGTACAACATGTCGTTAATAGTACATTTCAATATAACATATCTCCCATTTATGTCTAACTCTACGGAAATCAATGTGAATGCCACTCGTTTAGATATTAGTATGGAAGTCCCTTTGGACTTTGTAGTGGAAGCCGCATGGTATTGGTGTGGGTAGTCGTGTACAGATGGTGGGATATAGTCATCGGTCCTATAATGCGTCTCTTGTATACAAACAACATCCGCTTGTTTAAGGTCTCTGTACAATTGGTGTCTCTTAACCGGTAGGTTTAACCCTCTAACGTTTAACGAGTATATTTTCATGGGGGTCTGTACCCCGTTTGTTTAGTAAGGAACATACCAAATTGTAAGCACCAGTGCGGGGGGTTCGCTCGCCCCAGCAGCATCAAGTTGAGCGACTTTCCCCTCTTTGAGGGTAAGATTCGGGCACCCCACTCTCGCCTATTCGTGGGTGGTTGGGAGCCCTTTAGGACATTAATGGGTACAAGAGCCCTTTGTGCTTGATGTTTTGTATAAGCGTCCTGCAGGCATGTGGGGAAGGTTATATTTTGTCTGGTCCCAGCCAGACCGGGGGGAGAATGGGAACATAACATTAACAGGGTAAGTGAACTTAACAAGAATGTGTGGTGTGCCGTATGCGGCATAGGTACAATTTAGTACCTCTGGGGGGTGGAAGTACTACTTCCTCTCGGTGGGGTGCTTCCCCGACTTGGCCCACTCCTGTGCCGTCATGGTTGTCATGGCGTCTAGGCAGTCTGGTCCCAGGCTACCCCTATGGAGTGATTTGCCACTTATGAAACCTTACATACATAATTAGTTTAAAAAAATATATTATTTTTTTCACCTAAAAGTATCTAACTGTGTCATAACCTCAGCATGTCAATTAGTTTTATACGATACCCTTGCGTTCTTCCATGGTCGTTGCATCATGACCTTTCTTACAACAGTCTCTCGGTATAGTATGCAGTCTATTAGTCCAATGACATAGTCTTTCAGGCTTTTCTCCAGTTCGTGGAGGTACCGCCTGTCCTATGCGGGCTCCGTCTCTGGCTCTGCTCGGCTATGCCCCATCGCTGTAGCAATCGAGTTCCTTCCTCAGGTGTTGTTATGGCCGATACCTTTCCGCCTCTGGACACCAGGATTTTCACCGGGTATCCCCACCGGTATGGAAGCTTGTGGATCCTGAGCTGTTCCGTGATGCCCTTAAAATCTCTCCTTCTTTTTAGTGTATATGATGATATGTCCGCGAAGATCAGCAATCCCCCATAAGGTTCAGGGAGTTTCTTCTTCGCCCTGCTCGTTTGGAGTATCACTTCTTTTACGTGATAATAGTGCATCTTTATGAGGACATCTCTCGGGGTGTCTTGTGGCAGGAAGCTGGGTTTAGCTGTTCTATGGTATCTGTCCATCAGTAATTGATCTGTTGGTATATCAGGTGCCAGTTTTTTCAACATGCCAGTCAGATAAGCTGCCAATTCTGCTTGTCCCACTTCCTCATTTATCCCACGTATCCGTAGATTGTTTCTGTGGGCCCTGTCCTCCATATCAGCAAGCTTTAGTTCATACATTTTCATTTGGTTACGGATCTCTGCCACCTCTCCCTCCATACCTTTGTGTGCTTCAGCTAGCTCCACCATTTTTTTTTCTGTGCCGGTCGTTCTCACTTCCAGCTCTTGGATATCTTTATGCATGGCCCCTATTGTTGTTTTAAAGCTGTTTTCCAGCCTGGCAGACATCTCTTCCAGTAGTGTCCGCATTACCTGCAGTGTGACAGGGTTTTCATCCTCTGGGGGCTTACTATGCTGTTCAGCTTGGTCGTCGGCGCCATCTTGGATTTCCTCCTGCACCAAGGCCTGCTTCCCCTGCGGCGTCCGGGAGGTAAAAAACGCATTTTTTTCGGCCTTTTCCACTTGCCGTTTCCCCTTGGCCTGAGACATGCTGGCTTGGGGATAAGTGTCCCCGGTTTTATTGTCGGCTACAGCCGCCTAATTACTCCTGTGGGTCCTGTCGGAGCGGAGCGCTCAGTACATGCGGCCGCTCAGCACCGCCGCCAGGACACGCCCCCCGGATAAGCATTTTTGATGGTTATCTTGTTCAATGCCCTATAATCGATACATGGGCGTAACTCTCCATCTTTTTTATGCACAAAAAAGAACCTCACACCAGCAGGTGAAGAAGACTTACGTATGTGACCTTTTAGTAAAGATCCATACAGTGATCAGTTTCCTCTAGCTTTCTCTCGCAAGCTGCTATGTGCTGACACAATTCTGCAGGATCTATGGCCATGTTGTAATGTCAGAATTACTGTTGATCTAGCATGCAGAATTGTATCACACCTAGGACTAAGGATAACGTCTAAACGGACCTTAGTTTGGTCGAATTAACATCCCAGAGAATAGTCAAAATACTTGCCGAGGTCAGGGTCACAGAACGAGTAACAGCGATAAAGAAAAGCCAAAAGTCAAGGGTACCAGATATCAGTGAAGTCAGAACGAAGCCAAAGTAAAATATCAGATATACACGATCAGGAACACACTCTCGGATAACCATCAAAGGAAAACCACAATAGGGCACTGACAGAAATGTAATTTGGGTTTAAATACCCCTCCTTCGGCTGTAATTGGATGTCTCCGACCTCTGACCTCAAAGTGTGCGTGCGCTTCTACAACTTGATGTTGCACGCACGTTGATGCCATCTACAAAAATCCGAACCGCAGCGGTCGGCGCTCCTAAGAGTGTCGGCCCCGCTGGGGACCGGACCAGAGGAAGATTGGGCAGTGGTCTGCCACGAACAAGGTAAGTATGAATTGTTTCTGTCGGCGTGGTTGCTTACTTTATGTGCAACCATCCCGGTACAATCACCGGGAGCCGTGACACTTGGTAGCTGTGAGTGCTAAGTTTGGGCCTCTGTGATTATTTGGTGCGGTAATGTGTGATGTGTGGGAAATACATGCGGGAAGTAGTGGAATTTCAATTTAGTGCAAAATGGAAAGGGAGATTCAATTTAACTGCCCTCAGCCCAATATAACTATTGGGTGGTGGGAGGGAGGGAGGTGCTTTAGTGAAGGGTTAAAGCTATTAGTATGAGGATAAGGGCTGTAGTGAGGGAATATAGGCTCTAATGATGGACAGGAGCTGTAGTGTGTGGCTGGGGACTATATATATGTGTGCTTGGGCATGAGCAGAGCAAACACAGCAAACACTGTGTTGCAGTACGAAGTCTAAATACCAATGTATAATTGTAATGGACCCCTAAATTTAATATGCTGTGTTTAGGCAGAAAAAAACATCAATAAGGAGACACTCAGAATGGATGAGAGTTAAGAAGTTTACCATGTTTCCTACTGCCACTTGTATGAATTTTGGCTGACTTATTCCAGAAGATAACTTCTATGAGTATATCAGCACTTTCTTCATGGCATATAAATACATTTCGGAGTAACCCTGTTACAGGTATGTGTCTGTGTATCACAGGTTTAAAATGTATGTGCATATTAATAAGCACCAAATGTGGTGCGAAACGCATTTAGCTTTAATGACATAATTTACTATCAGTGAGTTGACTCTATTTCATTTTTTCTTGCTTTTGGGATTTATTTCTTCTGTATATTTTTTTGTGTGGATACTATACAGTAAATCTAAATTTTTGAGGATTTTGAATTTACTGAATCTGCGGTCTGCTATTTTTTTCTGCGCATATATAATTTTCTTGGTTGGAATTCTGAGCTGCTTATGATTCACCATGAGGTATGGGGCTACCTATTAAATGCATACCATGAAGTATGCTTCTGTCTTTTTGTAAGTTTAAAACGTAGGCTATAAGAATAGTGGAATTACTGCAGTTGCCTTCATTTACGCAAATTATGAATCAGCTGTAATTGAGTCTACTCACATTCTAATTTGTGTAGTAATAATAATAATGATACCTACTTAAACAGTGTTCTCAGACTCATCTGAATTAGCAGCTAAAATATAAATGTTATTACCCTTCTCAATGGTATTCATTTTATTTAGTTTGTAAGGACAATATGCTGAGTTGGCTTTGCAGACGCAGAACCTACAATTTTGTTAATTAAACAGGTTCTGACATTAGGTGAATTTGAAAGATGAGCTATCTCACCTGTGTTTATTTCCTTTACAGTCATATCACTCCATGTGTTAAAGGAACACTCCATGCACCATAACCACTAGGCGCACTGTATTGTTTATGGTGCAATAATTGTTCTGGTAACCCCCATTGTAAGTATTCTTAACTGCAGCACACTGTAATGGTTCTGGTACTTGAAGTGTTTCTTTAAAGGGACATTGTAGGCCCTGTATTTGCGTCATCTCATTAAACGGATTAAACGGCTCACATAGATAGAACAAAAGATGAGCGAGAGAGTGTATATATGTGTGGAAATGTGTATCTGTGTGTGTCAGAGAGACTTTATCTTTATGTTCTTTGATTTAGCAATATTACTAGTAACAATTTATATAGCTCCAACATGTTCAACATTTTACACTTTCACCAAAGAATATATAAAACAAATAAATTGTAATTATTGCTACGATCAAAAAAGGGAGACAATCATCTTCTCCATTAACTTCGTAACAGAGTCTTTTAATGCTAGGTATAACATGTACTTTTTAACCCCTTAAGTACCAAACTTCTGGAATAAAAGGGAATCGTGACATGTCACACATGTCATGTGTCCTTAAGGGGTTAAATTTGCTCGATTATACATTTTTCAATATTTACATGTCAACCATTGAAGATACAAATATAATCTACCTAGACAGTCTGCCAAAGAGAGATTTGTATGTGCGTAAATTGTTTTTAATCAGTGAACAAACACAAATATCAAACAGAGTAGTGTGAGAGATGACCATTGTTTCACACTTGGTCCAGAAGTTTCTATTTGGGGACAAAGAAAGGAGAGTCTGTCCATGTTAGACACTTGAGAAAATTACTTAATGACTCAGACATAAAGTTGCATGAAAATGAAAAAAAAATGACATTGAGTAAAAAATGTTAGTCATGAAAACGCCTCATATAGCTTAATGGAACTCCCTGTAGCAAAATAAGGTATGGGATCTGTAAAATATAATGAAGAATTGTCTAACTGTATATACATGGTATGAAACTGAGTCAGCCACAGACTGTGTCTGTCTGCTAATAGCTTACAGTCAGCATATATCAGACATTCTACATAAATTTGTGTCTGGGTCTGGGAGGGTGTTGTGTCTCAGTATGTCACAGAGAGACTGTCACAATATATGTGAGTCACCAATGAGCACATTACTCTTAATATATCATAAACATATGGAACAGTAAGTCATTAATCATTAACAAAAATATATTGTCATATTTAAACATTCTTAAACATAATGCTATGTACAATAGTGTAGAACTCTATGTCCAAAAGTCTTTAAAAAGAAACATTATGTACTATTTCCTGGCCTAAGTACAGGTATGCTAATTAAAGGAATGTAACATTACTGCTTTAAAAAATTACTGCTGCAGATTAAACAAAGCCAAGGCTGCATTCACATTAAGAAATAGTTATATTGAAATTATTGCAATATATTTTGCCTTTATATTTATACCACAGGATAAAAATACTATGGTTGCAATTTAGCATAGTGCAAACGTGAATGAGTTACTGAATGTTTCTAATTTACTTAATGGATTTATATATTCATAAAACAAGAAATCTGTGTGTCCATATGTTGATTAAAAAATGGGGACAAAAAAACAAATGAAATAGTGTGGGACTTAGGGGAAGATATACAAAAATATTGGGGAAAGGGTTTAAGAGTAAAGCAGTTACCATGGAAACCAAATGAATGCTATTTCTGATTAAAACGATTTACACAGGGGCAGGGTTAGCCAGCCAAGCTGAATAGAGGCACTTTAACTGAGCTGTGCAAACTTGCAGGAAATTAGCACAAATATGAGCAGATTTGAACTTCCTGCTCTACTGGGCACTTACCTGTGTCTCCCCACATGACTGGCTACCAGCCAATGTCTTTTGTTATTTGGCGAGTCAGGCAAAAAATCTTGCAGATCCAGGTCTTATATTAGCTTCCAAATTTCAGAGGCCTTGACATGGGCCCCCACTTGGCCTCCTGAGTATCTGGCTACCTACCAGATGCACCCACAAAACCAGGCAAGTAATATCAGCACCATGGGGCAGAGATCACAGAAACCACATGCAGGTTCCAGCCGAGACACACAAGGCATCGACACCATGCTGCAGCACCCCTCAGCCACAAGATAGCTGCTATGTTGGATCCTGAGGCAGGCTTCACATTTTCAGAGGTAAACTTGGAGGAGCATACTAACACCCAGGACCAAATCCACTGGGGGAATGGCAAGTGCAGAGGCATAATCACCTGCAACTAAGTAGCACATACACGATCTCCTGCACAACCTCAAGCAGATGCTTACTGCTGACATTCCAGGCAGATGTACAAGTTGTGGCAGTACAAGTACAAGCTACCAAAGAAGACATCATAGACACACAACGTGAAGTGTCTGCCATAAAAGAAGAATTACGTCAAGTACAGTCCTCTCAAGCATCTTCAGGACTGAGACTTGACATGCTGGATGACTGCAGGAGATGGGCGAATCTCAAAATGAAAGGGATTCCTGGCGCCATTGACTCGAATGAGCTGCCGCATTACCTTAGATGCCTCTTAATAAAGCCACTGCCTCTGAGCCAACCCCCCTACCCCCAAAAAATTGATGGCTGCTTAGGTTTAATAAGTTGCTTCAAGTTCCCTCCACCGCATCTCGAGATGTAATTGTCAGATGTCAATCAGTCTCGGATAATAGCCGCATCTCAGCAGCTGTAATGGCAAGACTCCCAACGATTTAGATTTGGCTCGCCTTACCTTCTTCCAAGATCTGAATAGGAACACACTGCAATGGAGAAGGCCTTATAACCACGCAACTGTGGGATGCTGGAATAGCCTATAGTTAGTCGGCACCAAGATCCTTATCTGTACTTAGGAACAGCTCCACACTGAGGCGGACATCCATGACATATGCGGTTACTTTCCTACAGGCCCTGGGTCTCACACAAAACCCTAAGAATTCACCACCACCATCCACTAGGCATGCTTAGGATCCTGAGTGTATGATACCGGTTATACCCAGAAACTCCATATCCAGTGAAAGAAAACTGGATATGGAGACTTGAGCATCTACAATACACAAAACACTTTATTTTCGTCTTGCCGTCATCTCATTTGAAATTTCAACAATACAGAATATATGCATTTGTCATACATCTTATAATTTGACAGATGGGTGCTAACATTTGATTTTTTATTATTGTCTGATTGTCGATGCTGGATGAGTGCTCTTCTTCTTGTCGTAAGCTTCATACATTTTAACGATAAGGTTTCTTTTTTAATGAACGAACAAAGTAAACATTTCAGTTGTGTAACACGTGTGTTTTATGTTGCATATTGTATAAAAAAAAAGAAATAAAGAGAAAAAAAATATTAAAATGAAGAAAGCAGGGTAGATGTTCAGGGTTTGAGGTGTTGTGGTTGACTGCGTAGGTCGTTGGTTAGGGTTTGGCAATAAATTATAGGCAAAGTGTTCACTTTCAGTGTTTTACCCCACTTTACTGTTTTTTTCACACCATTCTATAAATTTAAGTCATGCATCATTATGTGTACTACAAAAAGAGACAAATTCAAAATGACATTGACAATATTTGCCATGTATGTATAAACAACTTATGTACCATGTAATCAACATGCTATGTTTATAATAATTTATACTAGAAAATAAAGAAATAAAAAAACTTATCTGGCAGAAACGTAAGGCCCACGTTCTTTTGTTAAAAAAAATAAACCACAAGGTGGTGTGACTTGGACAGCATCTTAAAAGGATGTGTGAGTGAGGATCTCCTCTGCCTGACCTGTATTTCAGTATATCCAGAGTCTGAAACTCACCAATGGTGAACAAGAAGGGCAAACTACATCTCAGGAGCACCCCATCATTCAACTACAGTGCCTCCAAGACTTGACTGTGGTCCTTTTTTTCAAGATTCCGCTGACACCCGCAAGGGCTCCAAAATAGACCTGGTGTCACGTGCAAGAGAGCATTCGCCACCAAGCCCCTCCGCATCAGAGGCATCGATCAATGATACAGACTTTAAATCCATCCAGATGCAGCTCCGCTCTAAATCTGACATAACAGCTATTATGGGGAATTTGGAATCCAGCAATAAGGTGGTTAGTGTGGAAGTACGTCACCTTGGCAATATGGGGCAGGAGTTGGAGGAGGACAGAGAGACCTCACATCTATAAGGGAGCACATTGAAGGTCACCTCACCTTGTTATTAGACTTACAGTGCAGACTTGAGGAAATAGACAACAATGATCGCAGGAATAATCTGTGAATAAGAGGCCTGCCAGAGTCACTTCAAGGAGCAGAAGAAAACTGAGGCACTACAGTTTTTATTCAATGATCTATTGGACAGACCTAGGGAAATGCCAACTAAATTTGACATAGGTCCTTCATCCAAGAGGCTTGCAGTCAGGAATGCCAAGAGATGTGATGTGTATCATACATAATTTTCCTTTGAAAGAGGATATTCTCAAAAAATCAAGAGAAGTAGACAATATTCAACAACCTCATCTTGCAGAATGTATCACAATTTACACTGCAAGACAATAGGGCATTTATACTGGTCATTGATGCCCTCAGAGATAAAGGCATTTGCTACCACCGGGTATTCTATTTTGCTCTTTTTTCTGTTTCTCATCAAGGGACAATGTATTCCATCATCTCACCTTCAGTGGTCTCAGCACTTTCACCTTTTGAAAAAGCAATGATGAACTGGCAGCAATCCCTGAGAGACTAGGTCTCAACACACTCAGTGACATAAACTCCACAGAAGAAGACCAAAGTGTCACCTGCCATAGCTGACCCTTCATCTCCAATTGTGGATTCCGTGAGCTGAGATGGGGATCGGGTTCTGTTGTGCAATCTTATGCCATTGCTGTTCACCTAGTTAAGTCTATACCTACCAAATGTTTGCATTTTAGTGCCACAGATGACATGTTATTTTACATTATTTTATATCATTTTAGATTTATGTTTGAGCTCAAAGGTGTTATCTAAATTGCCTGGGCTTGATTCATGATGGGGAATTAAGATTGGAAGTATGGTGTTGCATTACAATAGGGATATTCCTATTGTTGCCACTACAACTATTGTTGTTCTACTACAAACATCCCCGAGTGGTGCATAATATATTTCATCCCTGATTACAGGATATTGAAAGGGGTAACCACGGTCTCCAGTGAAATGCTCCTTTATTTTTTCTTACATTTGTATATAGTCGAAATACAAGACCATATATGGCTCATTTACAAATTACCTATTCTGTTTAAGGTAATTTACCAGGAACTCACCAGGATTGTCCTCATGTTTGCTTTTTTCAAGAAATGCATTTTAGAGAAGGTTCTACACTAGCTTTAAGATTTAAACACATTTCTCATGCATATTTTAAAAATTATAATCATGGTGGCCATTTATTCTCTCCTACCACCATATTTACTCTGATTTCCTAACTGATCCACAAGGTAGATATCTGTTCTTAAAATATTTTATTAATATTAGGTTATTAACTTTGCTCAATGTGTATATTTCAAACTCATACACTCATGTGTATGCTCTGGTCCCATTCAGTAAACTCCTTCATTAAAGTCATTTCAAAACTGGATTTGGGGAAACTGGATGGATTTGGTTTGGGGGGGTGGGTGTTGACTGCTATATTGTCTCTGATATTGTACAGGAGAACTTGGCTGGAGGTAGGGAAACTTACCTTTATCAGTATCAGCAATTCCAAATGGAATTCACATCAACTTATGGACTGTGTGTAGCTTCTTCACCCCACAGTCAAAGATTTTTCCTTTTATTACTACACTGCCAAGACATATTCTAGGCTTGATATGTTTTTCACATGGCATAGGCACTTGCACATTTAACACAGTGCATCTATTGGTAATATTACTTGGATGGATCATGCTCCAGTTACAGTAACACTAGGTTTTCTGGATCAACCTCCCCCTTTACCACAGTGGCACTTTAATGAGATGTTGCTGGATAATCCCATAGTAATTAAGGAGGCCCAAGAGGCGTTGACTCAATATTTTACTGAGAATGATGCATTTGATGTCTCTCTTCCATGGGTCTGAGAGGCACACAAGGGGGTAATTAGAGGCCTCCAGATCAAATTGGATTCCGGTATTAAGAAGGAACGTAACACCACTATGACACAGGTTATGCAGGATATATATTTGAGTAAACAAATCCATAAAGCACAACCATCAACAGACCTTGTCAACAAACGTAGTGTCCTAAGAATGAAGTTAAAACACCTAATATATCTCTTACACAATGTACGTTTTATTCATATGGAAACATGTGCAGAATATTATTAGCTAGAGCTTTGAAACAGAAGCACCAGGTCTCTTTTACACCTAAAATCACTGATGTAGACTGTACTATACATTTCCTCACTGAAAGAATAGCAAATTCCTTTTGTAAGTTCTACCACCACCCATATAATTTACCAAGCCCCACACACGATAGGGTTACAGTTTTACAATATCTCCCCTACAATATTGCCCCGACTGTATCACCAAATGTGGCAGACGCACTAGAGATACCATTTACCATGGACGAACTAGCTGCAGACTTGAATCCTTACTGAAGCTATTTCTGAAAAAAGAAATAACCCTAATACCCACCTTTTGGAAATGAGCTTTGGCAACCATGCTTTAACAATGGCACTACTGTACTATTGTAAAAACACAAATCAAAGTATTGTGATGATAATCACTATTGTGTATTAAATGCAAATGAAGTATTCACATTTTAAGGTTTCTATGTACTGTGTATTAACTATTCCCTGGGGCAGACTGGAAGTAAAAAGCAGTCTAGGAAGAAAACTAAACCAATCTTGTATGATGCCAGTCTGGTACTGTACCATATTTGCCAATGTACACATATCAGCAGTAAAAAGAAATAAAATTGCACAAATTAGACTTAAAGGCTTAAAAAAGTGAGGTATCACCATCAGCACGTTAAATTTACTTCACTGTTGCCAATGTTGCCACAGGCATACATAGAGTCACTCCTGTTAGTGTATTTAGGTTTTAGGACTATATTTGCCTTAAGGTTAGATATTTCTGTACTCAAAATAACTGTATCTTTTTCCCACATTGTATTTATCTTTTGTTTCTTTTCCATTTTTCATATTTCCTGCATAGAAAGGAGGTGGACCTGCTCAGAAAAGAGGAGTGTCTATCCACATTACTGGTAGGTAAGCCTGGTGTGAATACACACCAGGCTAACTGCCAATCATTTTAGCCAGCTCATTGAGGGATGACCATGTAGAGAGCACTGTAATGATGTGCTAATGCTATGATTTTTCTGGACAGTTCCCTAGTGTCCACAAAAGCTGGACACCAGGCGACTAAGGCAGGACCAGCAAGACAGAACTCAAAAATCAGGACTGTCGAAGGCATGATTTCTACTTGTAATTTTATTTTTTTTCATACCTCATATATACATATTTGTTATACATGAAAAATCATGGGAAGTGACAGTTTCCCTTTAATATTATCAGCCCATTTTCGCAATATTTCAAAATATAAATGTAATTTAGTCAATGATCTTGTTTTATGATATATTATGTCTATTGGCTCCAGTGCAAAAATTGCATAGATTAAGTATTTTCTCAGATGTCTCATAGTATATTTTTATCTTACTGTACCGCCATTGACCAGTGATCACTGCTTCCGAATGCAGTAGAAATGAGAGGAAAAGCTCTGGGTTCCCTTTTGTTTTAAGAGGGTTCCTGTGGATCTCCAACATGGTAGAGCTATATTTTTATTATTGTACAGCACAGATAGTGCTGGAGATAAGCTGAATAATAGGAGTGCTTTCTGTAAAGTTAAAGCTTCTTTCAGAACTTTACACCTACCAGGAATGGTGAGCAGTGCTCTCCAGTGCTTGGTGAGCTATAACAGGGTTAATTGTCTGACCATATAACAGGGTGTTATTATGTCAATCATGAAAACATGGAATTGAATTTATTGTTTTTCAGTTTTGTTTGTTTTTTTTGACAACATATAAGAAGAGAGACCATGTGCATTGTGGTCCAACTTATATTTGATACTTATTGGACTGTTGGAAAGAATTTTTGCTCACTATGCAATTTGCTTTATTGCATTTTAGCATCATTCATTCATCATGTTTGGTACAAATAAATGAATGGCCCATAATTTGGCAAAATTTGCATTTTTCGAAACCAGAATGCCCTGGCCAAATGTAAACCATTTTCATGCAATACTCAAATTTATCTGAGAACATAATAGTCCATTAAACCATTGATGGCTCCGGAATGTCAAGACTATAATGACACAATTGGTTTTGTCTCACTCCTGAAGTGCATTTCCTAATTCATGAAACCTCTCATTGAACGTTCCGAGATACAGCACAAGCATCACCCTTTGGCTGACAGATGCTCATCTCCATTGAAAACTAAACACGGAACTGGTAAAACTGAAAATATACCCTCCTCTCTAATAATTATATGAAACAATAATAAGCCAAGCCAACACAGCTCTGCTCAGAAGCAGTAAATACTCATTATAGCGCAAACAGTTTGCCAAGTCATGAAATACACTAGAATGCTGTATTGGGAACATGTTCAAAATGCTGGTTTAGTAGCTGTAGAATACAAGGTAAAAATGGATCAGTAAATGTAATATCAGAGACAAAAGTATTGGTAAATGCTACAAGAGAATAAAAAGTTAAAGTACAAAATTAGACAAAGGCCAAAGTCTGTAAAAACACAAATCAAAGTACTGTGATGATAATCACAATTGTGTATTAAATGCAAATGAAGTATTCACATTTTACGGTTTCTATGTACTGTGTATTAACTATTCCCTGGGGCAGACTGGAAGTAAAAAGCAGTCCAGGAAGAAAACTAAACCAATCTTGTATGATGCCAGTCTGGTACTGTACCATATTTGCCAATGTACACATATCAGCAGTAAAAAGAAATAAAATTGCACAAATTAGACTTAAAGGCTTAAAAAAGTGAGGTATCACCATCAGCGCGTTAAATTTACTTCACTGTTGCCAATGTTGCCACAGGCATACATACAGTCACTCCTGTTAGTGTATTTAGGTTTTAGGACTATATTTGCCTTAAGGTTAGATATTTCTGTACTCAAAATAACTGTATATTTTTCCCATTTTGTATTTATCTTTTGTTTCTTTTCCATTTTTCATATTTCCTGCATAGAAAGGAGGTGGACCTGCTCAGAAAAGAGGAGTGTCTATCCATATTACTGGTAGGTAAGCCTGGTGTGAATACACACCAGGCTAACTGCCAATCATTTTAGCCAGCCCATTAAGGGATGACCATGCAGGGAGCACTGTAATGATGTGCTAATGCTATGATTTTTCTGGACAGTTCCCTAATGTCCACAAAAGCTGGACACCAGGCAACTAAGGCAGGAAATACTACGAGTTTTAAAGAAAGCAAAGTATAGAAAAATACCTAATATGTAGGTAAAACTTTCAGGCCTTTTAAAAGACGGATCATGGAGCACATAAATTCCATCAAAACCACTAGACAAATTGAAACTACAGTGTCCAGACATGTTAAGAACTTTCATCAGGGGGACCATACGGTACTCCAATTTTTAGGTATCGAATTGGTCAAACTCGATCAAAGGAAAGGTACCCTTGATAAACTCCTTAGGAGAAGGGAGTGTCGTTGGATTTATCGCTTGAACACACTGTCACCAATGGGATTAAATGAAGGTTTCTCTTACGGAGTATTTTCTCAGATGTCTCATAGTATATTTTTATCTTACTGTACGTCCATTGACCAATGACCACTGCTTCTGAATGCAGTAGAAATGAGAGGAGATGCTTTGGGTTCCCTTTTGTTTTAAGAGGGATCCTGTGGATCTCCAACATGGTAGAGCTATATTTTTATTATTGTACAGCACAGATAGTGATGGAGATAAGCTGAATAATTGGAGTGCTTTCTGTAAAGTTAAAGCTTCTTTCAGAACTTTACACCTACCAAGAGATATTAAATAGGAAGTGAGTTAATCTGTTACAATGTTTTCTGGGGTTTTTTTTGTTTGTTTTTTTCTGTAAAACAAAGCTGTCACTCATTTTATATGCTGCATGGTTTATTGCTTGTGTTTTACCATTAACTCAAACCTGTTAAAATTATAGTCTTTTAACTACTGAATCACTTTAAGTTCATGTCCTGGCTGCTGATTGAATTATACACCTCTCAGGGGAATGTCAAAGATTTTCTGAGACGCAAGTAGATATCCACCCAATCTATTATGTTTCACAACAAATTAACTAAAGCCAGCAGATTTGTTTTCAAATAATCTCATCATGTATGTACATGATTTGTTAGAAATATTTAATTCTCTATTCAATTTTTTTGGGGGGTGGCTGGTGGGGGTTGACAGCAGTATGTTCTCCAGCTCTGCTTCATATCCTTACTGTTGAACTAAATCTAACAAGTGTTAATGAAAAATTAAACATTTTATTTTTGCATCACAGAAAAGATTAATTAGCTATTAAATGTATTTTCTTTATTTGTTTTAACTATTATCTATTGGTAAACAGAAATTGAGTTTGTCAATTCTTCTGAAAAAAATTGTTTGCTCAGAGTTCAAATGAAACAAGTTTCGTCCATTCTAGAGAAATAATTTGGACAGACCAAAATGCTGCAAAAATGTGCCAAGCGGTGAGCTGCAATGCCACTGCAAGAATTCTGCTTTAATTTATTTTACTTTTTTTTATTACTCCTCCCTTTTTCCTTCTATTGATTACTTCTCACTAGAGATGTCGCGAACTGTCCACCGAACTGTTCGCGAACTGTCCGCCGGCGAACAATAGCGTGTTCGCGTTGGGTGAACATATCTGATTTCCGGTCCGCCCCCTATATGTCATCATTGAGTAAACTTTGACCCGGAACCTCACAGCCAGCAGACACATTCCACCCAATCAGCAGCAGACCCTCCCTCCCAGGAAGTGTCTGCTGACTGTGAGGTTCCGGGTCAAAGTTTACTCAATGATGACGTATAGGGGGCGGACCGGAAATCGGATATGTTCGCCCAAAGCGAACACGCTATTGTTCGCCGGCGGACAGTTCGCCAACAGTTCAGCGGACAGTTCGCGACATCTCTACTTCTGTACCCTAACCACCATTTTTTCCCCCATCAATCATCTTTTTGCCCATCTGTTGATTGAACAAGAGATAAAGTCCACACAAAAAACAGCTTCTTCTTTATTCCCTGCCCTTTTTCTGGCACTATGGACAGAACTCCAAGTCACAAAACAAATGAATGGTTTGTCCACTGCCAGTTTAATTTTTGATATGTTCATATTATTCATATCATCAATTATTTTGTCAGATTCTCCACTACCCTGATTGCCAAGCTAATAAATGACACACATCCTGAAACTACAAATGTGGATCAGGCCCCACTAAATTTGCAAAGACTCAATATAGACAAGTTCATTTTTAGACCTGTACTTATTAGTGTCATTAAAAAACACCTTAATAATCTAAAAATTAAAAACCAGTCTGGACCTGATCAAATGCAAGCAATGCTGTTGAAGCTCGGTGCGCCGGCAATTGCTAAACCTGTCGCAACTCTAATTAACGAATCCTTGGTGTCTGTGTACATACCCAAACTTTGGAAGACTGCGAGAGTAGTGCCTATCCATAAAAGTGGTGACACTACTTTGGTTTCTAACTATCGCCCAATATCATTGCTCCCAGTATTGTCAAAAATCTTAGAAAAATGCATCCATACGCAACTATGTGATTATTACCAACAATCAAACTATCTGACCCCTGATCAATCGGGTGTTTGCCCGAATTACTCCACTACAACTTCCCTCTTAAACGTTTGCAATGACATCCAAACTGGCATGGAACAAGGAGACCTAACTAGAGCTATTTTCCTTGATTTTGCAAAGGCCTTTGACACATTAGACCATGACATTCTTCTGCACAAAATCAAAAACTCAGGTATTGGTAATTGTCCGCTAACCTGGTTTCGATTATATGTATCAGATCGCTCGCAATATGTGTCCATTTCTGACAGTGACTCTGTAGCGGTACTTACCCTTTCCAGGGGCCGGCCGGGGTCCTCTGTTCGAGCCGCGCGCGGTCCTGCTGCTGCACGAGCCGCGCGCGGCTCAGCCGACCGCTGTGACTGGAAAGCGGTCACGTGTTCCACCTAACTCTAAGAGCGCGCCGCGGGTATCGGGCGCGCTCTTAAAGGGACAGTGGGTGCCTAAATTGGAAAAGGCATCCCATTGGTCCCTGTCATGCCACACTTCCCATACACTTACCTTTTGGGGGCGTGGATGTGACAGGGACCAATCAAATTAGATGTTTAGGTATTTATACTCACCTTCTTCCCTTTGTTCCTTGCCCTATCGTGGTTTCTGTATCAGTTCCCTTTAGCGCTTGTTGTGTTCAGTTGTGTTTCTCCGTATTGACCTTGGCTTTGTTTCTGACTACGTTTTCTCTTTATCCTTCTGTTCTGGTTGTCGGCTTGCTGTTTACTGTGTACCAGACCCCGGCTTGTCCCAGTTTACGCTGTCTCTCTGTGCCCTTGATTTCGGATCGTTCCTGACTCTGTCTCCTCTCATATACGTCGAGTCCGGCCATTCTAAGGTCCGGTAGACGTATCTCTCCTCTGTGTTGTCTTTTGTTTTGCTGAATCCTGCGTGTTGGGGTATATTCTCGTTACATTACGATAGGGCCATGGACCCCGCAGATTTGGCTCAGCAAATGGCTTCTCACGAGGCAAGGTTTGTAGAGCAGGATCACCGTATGGATCAGATAGCACAGGCTCTCCAGACGCTCTTGTCTAGAACCATTCCTGCAACCGCACCTAACCCTCCTACACCTCATCCTCCCGAAGTATCCAATTCAACCAATGCTTCGCCCCATTTAACACCTCCTCCTAGGTATGGAGGGGAAGCCAAGACATGCAGAGGTTTTATTAATCAAATAGAATTCCACCTTGAGATGTATCCTCATTCCTTTCCCACTGATAGGTCTAAAGTGGGGTTTTTGATGCATCAACTTACTGACAAAGCACTAGAGTGGGCAAATCCTATTTGGGAGGCCAATGGACCTATGGTTCATGATTTCAATAGTTTTCTTGCGGCTTTTCGTAGAACTTTTGACACAACAAAGAGGTCAAAGAATGCCGCAAGAGCATTAATGAGGATTAAACAGGGGTCTAGGTCTGTGGCGGATTATGCTATTCAGTTTCGTACCCTTGCTTCACAGGTAGATTGGACCAATAATGGGTTAACTACTGCGTTCATGGAAGGTTTATCTGACACTATATTAGATGAGGTAGCGGCAAGGGAGCTTCCTATTCCATTAGAGGATCTTATTGACTACCTCATTGATATAGATAATAGAATTCGCGACAGGCTCTATACCAAAAACAAGAATAGACGTCTGGTCACATCTATTAATCCCAGAGTTGATAAACCTGAGAGTGTTAAAGTACCTGAGGAGGAACCCATGCAATTAGGGGTTGCCAAACTCTCGGATACTGAAAAACTACTTAGAAGAAGGAATGGACTCTGCCTATACTGTGGTAGGCGAGACCATATGGTAAGGGAATGTCCTTTGCGTCCGGAAAACTCTCGCACCTAAGACCTTATAGGGGACTGGCCTTGGGTGTGATCTCTAAGTCTCCTAAATTGCCTCCTAATCATTTGCTTCTCCCTGTTTCCCTTCATACGGGGGTGAGTTGTATAGCAGAATGCATATTAGCCTTGGTTGATTCTGGGGCTGCTGAGAACTTTATTGACTCTGAGTTTGTTACGAAAAATAACATTCCCGTCAGAGAAAGGGAGATACCCTTGGCCATTGAGGCCATAGATGGTAGACCATTAAGTTCTCCAATTGTTACTCATGAAACTGTACCATTACACATGTATACAGGGGTTTTACACTTTGAAACCATTCGATTCCAGGTCATCACATCTCCCTCTTCTCACATTGTGTTAGGGTACCCATGGTTACGTACTCACAATCCCATTTTCGATTGGGAGTCAGGGCAAATAAAATCATGGAGCGATGCCTGCCATAAGTCCTGTACTATTGAAGTCACCCCTTTGAATTCTATTAATGTTCCTACAACTCCTCCTTTGTCCACTGTTATACCCCCTCAGTACTTATTTCTCAAAACTGTCTTCGATAAAAGGGAGGCTGACAAATTACCACCTCACAGACCCTACGATTGTGCTATCGATTTATTGCCTGGCACAATACCTCCAAAGGGCAGGGTGTACCCTTTATCTGTTCAAGAAAACCGTGTCATGGAGGAGTATATTAAGGAATCATTAGAAAAGGGGTTTATTAGGAGATCCTCTTCTCCGGCTGGAGCGGGGTTCTTCTTTGTATCAAAGAAAGAAGGTGATTTAAGACCGTGTATCGATTATAGAGGTCTAAATAAAATCACCATCAAAAATGCATATCCTATACCTTTAATCACGGAATTATTTGACAGACTCAAACATGCTACTGTATTCACTAAATTGGATCTTAGAGGTGCATACAATTTAATACGTATTAAGAAAGACCACGAATGGAAAACGGCATTCAACACTAGATCTGGCCATTACGAGTATACTGTTATGCCATTTGGTCTATGCAATGCCCCAGCAGTATTTCAAGAATTTATCAATGACGTTTTAAGAGACTTTATTCACACATTTGTAATTGTGTACTTAGACGACATATTAATATACTCTACAGATTTACACACTCATCACAGGCATGTTACGACAGTTCTGAAGACCCTTCTTGCTAATGGTCTTTATTGTAAACTGGAAAAATGTCTATTTGACCAATCCGAAGTCCAGTTTTTGGGGTATTTAATTTCCGCTAAAGGTTTTCGTATGGATCCCCAGAAGCTTTCTGCTGTCATGGAATGGCCTCTTCCACAAGGTTTGAAAGCCATTCAGCGTTTTCTTGGTTTCTCTAATTATTATAGACGCTTTATTAAAGGTTTTTCCTCTATTGTAGCGCCTATCACCCGTATGACAAGAAAGGGAGGCAATACTCGTGTCTGGTCTCCCGAGGCACTTCAGGCTTTTGAGTTTCTTAAAACTACATTCGCTTCTGCACCTATTTTACAGCACCCTATCCCCACACTGCCCTATATTCTTGAAGTTGATGCTTCTGATATCGGGGTAGGTGCTGTCTTATCCCAAAGAGAGTCGCCTGAAAAGCCATTGCATCCTTGTGGCTTCTTCTCCAAACAAATGTCCAAAGCAGAAAAGAATTATGATGTGGGTAATCGCGAACTCCTTGCTATTATTTTAGCACTGAAAGAATGGAGACATTTGTTAGAAGGAACTAAAGATCCTATTCTCATATTTACGGATCACAAGAACCTATCCTACCTTAGTGAGGCTAAAAGATTGTCTTCTCGGCAGGCTAGGTGGTCACTATTTTTGTCCCATTTCAATTACATTATCACCTATAGGCCAGGTGACCGCAACACTAAAGCAGACGCTCTGTCCAGACAGTTCGAAACTGCTGACAAACAGGAGATTGATGTTACTCCTTTGATTCCCCCAGAAAGAATAATCGCTACCACTGTTTTGTCTATTTCTTCGTCCCTCTTGCAGGCCATACAAGCGAAACAAAACATGGCACCTAGCGAGAGACCTACTGATAAACTGTTCGTTGATGTTCCCGAGAGACGGGAGATTCTGTCGTTGTATCATGACACTAAGACTGCTGGACATCCTGGTATTTCCAAAACGGTGTCAGCGGTTTCTCGGTATTTTTGGTGGGATTCCTTACGCAAGGATGTCACTGACTATATAGGTGCTTGTACTACTTGTGCCTGTATGAAATCTTCTCGTAGGGTTCCTTGTGGGCTGTTGCATCCGTTACCTATTCCCGAGAGACCTTGGTCTAACCTGTCCATGGATTTTATTGTTGAATTACCTCCCTCGAATGGTAACACAGTTATCCTAATGATAGTGGATCGGTTTTCCAAGATGGCTCACTTTGTGTCTCTTCACAAGCTGCCCACGTCCAGGGAACTAGCACTTGTTTTCGCCAGAGAGGTGTTTCGATTACACGGCATTCCCGTATCTATTGTATCTGATAGGGGTAGCCAATTTATTTCCAGGTTCTGGAAAGCCTTTTGTTCGGAAATGGGCATTTCTCTCTCATTTTCTTCCGCTTACCACCCCCAGTCTAATGGAGCTGCCGAACGTGCCAATCAATCTCTGGAGCAGTACCTTCGTTGTTTCGTATCCCACCATCAGAACAATTGGTCTGACCTTCTTCCTTGGGCTGAGTTTGCTCGGAATAACGCTACTCATGATTCTTCCGGCAAGAGTCCTTTTTACGTTGTATATGGCCAACATCCTGTTGTTCTTCCGGCTGCTTTCTCCTCACAGGGCATGCCAGTTCTGGATGAACATTTGGCTAATTTGCGTAATACTTGGGAGCAGGTTCAGCGTTCTTTGGTGGATTCCGCTGCTCGCCAGAAGGTGCAGGCTGACAAGCATCGCAGGGCGGCTCCTTCTTATGTTGTGGGGGACAGGGTTCTGCTTTCTACGCGAAACATTCGCCTCCGGGTGCCTTCTATGAAATTGGCTCCCCGCTTTATTGGTCCTTATCGTATTCTGCATAAGGTTAATCCTGTTTCGTATGCCTTGGGTCTCCCTAAGAATCTGCGTATTCCTAATGTCTTTCACACCTCGTTGTTGAAGCCTTTCGTACGCAACCGCTACACCCGACATGCACCTCCTCCCCCTCCTGTTTCTGTGGAGGGTCATGAGGAATTTGAAGTTTCTGCAGTTCTTGACTCTCGTTTCCTTAGGGGCCGACTTCAGTACCTAGTGCATTGGAAGGGCTATGGGCCTGAGGAGCATAGTTGGATTTCCGCTGACGCGGTTCACGCTCCTCGTCTTGTGCGCTCTTTCCATTCTCGTTTTCCTGCCAGGCCTGGCCCTCCCCGCCCGGAGGGCGTGTCCTCAGGGGGGGGTAATGTAGCGGTACTTACCCTTTCCAGGGGCCGGCCGGGGTCCTCTGTTCGAGCCGCGCGCGGTCCTGCTGCTGCACGAGCCGCGCGCGGCTCATCCGACGGCTGTGACTGGAAAGCGGTCACGTGTTCCACCTAACTCTAAGAGCGCGCCGCGGGTATCGGGCGCGCTCTTAAAGGGACAGTGGGTGCCTAAATTGGAAAAGGCATCCCATTGGTCCCTGTCATGCCACACTCCCCATACACTTACCTTTTGGGGGCGTGGATGTGACAGGGACCAATCAAATTAGATGTTTAGGTATTTATACTCACCTTCTTCCCTTTGTTCCTTGCCCTATCGTGGTTTCTGTATCAGTTCCCTTTAGCGCTTGTTGTGTTCAGTTGTGTTTCTCCGTATTGACCTTGGCTTTGTTTCTGACTACGTTTTCTCTTTATCCTTCTGTTCTGGTTGTCGGCTTGCTGTTTACTGTGTACCAGACCCCGGCTTGTCCCAGTTTACGCTGTCTCTCTGTGCCCTTGATTTCGGATCGTTCCTGACTCTGTCTCCTCTCATATACGTCGAGTCCGGCCATTCTAAGGTCCGGTAGACGTATCTCTCCTCTGTGTTGTCTTTTGTTTTGCTGAATCCTGCGTGTTGGGGTATATTCTCGTTACAGACTCCCTCCATCCACCAGTCACGTGTGGTGTTCCCCAAGGTTCCATTCTCGGCCCCCTACTATTCACATTATCTATAAATGATTTGCCTAATGTCTGCAAATCCTAAAATGTATGCAGACGACACAGGAATCTATGCAAGCAAATGCGATCTACCGCAGCCTGAGACTGTGCTCCAAGACCAGTTTACAGAGGTAGAAAAGTGGATCGCAAAAAATAAACTGTTCCTAAACACTGACAAAATGGTCACAATGATCTTTGGAACAGTACCTAAATTACACAAATTACACAATTCCCACCTATCCATTAAAACTAATTAAAATATCACACTGACCGCAGTCCACTATTTCAAATACTTGGGTATGTTTGTTAGACCCCAATCTATCTTTTGACCTCCACATAGAAAAATGTGCATCCAAACTTTATCCCAAAATAGGTGCCCTGTACAAAAACAAATCCTGTCTAAGCCCTACAGTAAAGGAAAAGATTGTACAGCAAATGCTGATACCAATCATAGATTATGGGGATGTAGTATATGCACCTGCACCGCAATCCCACCTTAATAAACTCAATACATTGTATACCTTGTTCTGCCGGTTTGTGCTACAATGTAATTACAGGACCCACCATTGTGACATGCTAAAAGAACTAAACTGGTTGTCGCTGGAATCCAGACGCACCCTTCATCTTTCCAGTCTTGTGTTTAAGAACTTTTCTGAGAAGCTCCCGTCCTACCTGAGCAGAATGCTCTCCTCGGCTGTTTCTACCTCCTATAACCTACGATCCAGTACCAGCACTTTATTTAGTCTACCTCAATACAAAAAGAAAGCAGCCCGTTCTTCCTTTTCCTACAGAGCACTGCAATTATGGAACAACCTCTTGCACACTTTCAAATTTTCCCAAGCCTAAAGTCCTTTAAGAGATCCCTCTCTACATACCTCAAAACACAATGCATGTGTCATGGTTGATTATATATTTCCTACCTGTTCTATGTAAAAAAGGTTATATATTGTGTATTAATATTGTTTTTGTATTTTATTGTACCCTATAGTATCAATGCAATTTTTTGTGGACCCAGGACATACATGAAAACGAGAGAAGGCTCAATGTATCTTTCCTGGTTAAATATTTTATAAACAAAAATATAAATAAATATGATGTTTCGGAGTTACAAAATGTTGTAGAATAGACAATTTGTTTGAAACCAAATGGACAAGTCTAGTAACAACATCATGTTCAACAGTGATTAAAAATGTTGACAGAGTTTAGGCATGCTTATTGGTACATATCAAGTGGAACAGCTAAAAAATGGTAGGGAACCAGCAGTAGAAAGGCTAACTACCATATATACTCGAGTAGTGGAAAGGCTAACTACCATATATACTCGAGTATAAGCCGAGAGTTTCGGCACATTTTTTGTGCTGAAAAAGCCCCACTCGGATTATACTCGAGTCAAGGTCTGTATTATGGCAACTTACATTGCCATAATACAGACCAGGACCGCCGGGCTCATTACAAGCCCGGTGGTCCTGTTGGGGGCTGGCCGCGAGCTCTTAATTACCTTTGAGGCAGCTCCGGTCAGCTCCCTGTCAGCTCCGTGCAGCTCCCCAGTTCAGCTCACAGTGTAAGTTTTGCGACACCGGCGGCCATCGGAGCTGGCAACGCTCCGCGCGGCACGCAGACTGCAAGATTTACACTGTGAGCTGAACTGGGGAGCTGCACGGAGCTGACAGAGAGCTGACCGGAGCTGCTACAAAGGTAAGTAACAGCTTGCTCCGGCCCCCCCTGCACAGCCCATGTCACTGGACCACCACGGAATGTGTATATAATGCAGAGTGTGTGTGTGTATATAATTCACACACTCTGCATTATATACACACACACACTCATACAAACACACACTCTGCATTATATACACACACACACTCTGCATTACATACACACACTGCATTCATTATATACACACACACTCTGCATTCATTATATACACACTCTACACACAAACACACTCTGCATTCATTATATACACACTACACAAACACACACACACACTGCATTCATTATATACACACACTACACACAAACACACACACTGTATTCATTATATACACACACTACACAAACACACACACTGCATTCATTATATACACACACTACACAAACACACACACACACTGCATTCATTATATACACACACTACACAAACACATACACACTGCATACATTATATACACACACTGTAAATAAATATTCGATTAATGTAATTTTATTGGGATCTAATTTTATTTAGAAATTTACCAGTAGCTGCTGCATTTCCCATCCTAGGCTTATACTCGAGTCAATACGTTTTCATAGTTTTTTGTGCTAAAACTAGGGGCCTTGGCTTATATTCGGGTCGACATACTTGAGTATATATGGTAAGTGGTATTTACACCCTGGGCTCCACAGTTTTCAAAGATTGTGGTTTAAAATGAGCTGTGAAGGAAGAGGACTGTGCTAGAAGGGAAAATGTTTTACTTGCCAGATTTTCATAAACATGTGTAGGGAGTCATTGACAATGCAAACAGTTTTCCCCTCTATTTGTAGTGCACTAGTAAATACTTCAAATGTGTAAGTGTATGTGCATATTTTTTTTTTTTACATTGACTTGCTTTTAACAACCTGAAAAATATGAAAATGTGATTTGGAGGCAGGAAGAATTTGGCTGGTATTAACCAGATAAGATAATTCTGAAGTACAGGTTCATGTCTGTTGCCAGGTACAATTGTTCAAAGACTTTTCTGCATAGGTATAACTTCTCCTATGAGTTGGGCAATATCCATTTAGAGTTCTTCACTGGGCCTTATAAGATAGTTTTCAGTTTGGATTTCTAGGCATCCAATCTTAGAAGTACCATTGTGGAGAAAGGGGGATTGGAGGCCTTAAATTGAAGATGAGTAAATTCGGAAGATCTGCTGCTTGAGGTTGGCTTTTTCAAATGGTGCAGTGTCAGGAGAAGATTTGTTTTGGATTGCTTTTTGACAGATCAGTGACTTGTAGGTGCTATGGATGGAAACCATTTTGATTCCCCTTGAGGTTGGTGCATGGAGCTCAAAAATGTATATTTGTTGTGTGCCAAGAAACATCCACAACTGTTCGCATATTTTTTATTGAAAATAAAAGTTTAATTACATTTCAGCCTCTGTGTGTTTTGTTTAATGTCTACATATAATAATTTCTTACTTTTATTTAAGCAGAAGTAGTGCTTGCTAATCCACGTTTACCATAGTAGACCAGTCTTAATAATCACTTAGCGAGTGATTATGTTAAATGAGATTATTGGGCCTTCGGTAATGTAAGCATGCAGCATTTTTGTTGATAGTGAGAACATCACAAAATTATGTGAGTTCTTCATAAAAGATGAGTAGGCTATTGTTTCAATAGTATTGTATTAAGTTGTGTTATATAAACAAAGGCAAAGGTAAAATATTTGCTGTAGATAACAAAAAATGATATATGTATTTCAGCTGCTACGATCAGGTGTTTAGTATCTATGGGGCAACTCCAAGGCTTTAAGTATGCGTCCCTGCAGCATTCTTGTGAATTGGCACAGCAACAGCATGCAGTTACATTATCAGCTTTTTCTGACATTCTGTTAAATTGATTGCAACCAGTAAAGCTCCTTTTGTCTAACAGAATAGAGAGAGCAAAACAAAGAATACTCTCTTACTGCAGTAGCACACTACTGAGGAAGACCAGCGGAAAGGAATTAGAAGGAGTCTGAAACCCTCAGAGTTCTTTCTCACATGAAACGACTATTCATGGTGACATGCTATGATTCATTCGTTTATAGGACTATCATTTGTTGAATGCTAAATTATATTTTGGCTCCAGCTAAGGAGTTATTCAGACAATTATTTCAACACACCCAGAAGATTTGAGGAAACTCCCAACATGCGTTCAAAGGATTCACAATATAAAACATAAATATGAACTATTTACTGTTTGCTTCCTCATTAAAAAATACATTCACATCTTTGCATACTGTACATTGGAATTTTATATATATATATATATATATATATATATATATATTTATATATATTTATATATATATAACTATATTATAATTAGCATCTAAATGTTGGACGTTATGGCAATGAATTCTTTTTTTTTACATTTTTGAAGAATAGCTAAAAATTCTAAATATCTAAATTAAGAGATTATTGTTTTCATTCAGTTGCTGATCTTTTATAGAAGAATTGGAAAAATTGCGAAGGGTACCTGTGAGGAACAGAAAACAAGATCAGAAAACAAGATCAGAAAACTATAAAATATAAACACAAAACACAATATGAGGGATAGTAGAAAATAAATATTGCTAATTGTGACTATTTCTAAGGGATTTTTTGGTATTGGTGAAGATTTCCGAAATGATAGCAAAAAATAAACATTATGACTATGTGGCTCAAAATAAGAATCTTTCTCATACTGTGGTCAGCTGTTGCAGCTTATAAATCTGCATATTTGCCCAAATATGTTCCGAAAAACCCTGCGCTTACTCTGTATACCCCAGCTAGCTTCTGTCATACACACACCTGAAGACTGAGCCTTGCAGGCTCCTGTACTATGTAGAAAAAAAATAGAAAATAGAAAATAAAATACATGGTTCCTTAATATTAGCTTCTGATATCACCAAAAGGACACATTTTTTTCAGAATAAAAAGGAAGATCGCATTTGCTCACTATGACAACAATCACAAATAAATAAATTTTAAAAATATTTGTTTGGTTGTTTTTGGTCTTTTAACAGTCCTTCTAAAATTTAATTCATGCTAATTGCATTATGACCAAATCACGTGCATCACACATATCACTGGTTTGTATTAGTTCTGGTGCTATCCATGACTATGTTCTTCACCACAACACAGGAATGCACTATTTTAATGTCTTACTAACCTCTAAGCCAATGCAACGAAAGATTCTTTTTTTGTTACTCTTGTAGTTTCTCTTACCTTTTAATATTCATTTTGATAAACCTATGCAGTCCCTTTAGATCTTACTACAGACTTCTAATGAAAGTGTACAGTGTTATTCTCTGTGTTTAGGAGGTCTGTGCGTTCCCTATGATTTAATATTGATTTTTCAGTAAATTAATGAGGATACAGAAAGATAAAGGAATTCCCCTTTTCTCCTTCTATACCCCTCATTCATTTACGGAAAAAAATCAATTAAAAGTTTAAAGAAATAATGCAGCACAGGCAAAACGATACAGATCCCAACACAGCTGCTCTTGCGGTGTCCCCTGCAGTCTCGCTGCTGGTAGAAAGGCATTTCATCGTTTGTTTGTTTTTTTTCTGTTGATGTGTTACTTGGAATGTGGCAGCTATAGCATCATAGCTTACTTGTTCCATTTCACAGAAACTGTTTAGCAGTCTCAGCATACTATGCATGTCTCGTAATTGCTGACTTAACCATCTATAAATTATGTGAAAATGAAAGACTGATTTACACAGAGTTGACACATTCTGAAGAAATGTATCAAGGTCTACTTTATCTGTTTAAATAAAATATTTTTTTGCGGAAAATGTTGAGCAAGAGTTTGAATCGTTAATGAAAATGCATACGTGCACCCTATGGGGTGTGTGTATATACACATACGAGTTCCTAAAGTTCTTAAAGCCAATTTTTCTCTAAAAGACTATATTTGATGTAAACTAAATTTAATTTTAAAACTTTAAACCTAAAATATACAGACTTTTGTCCAAATGAACAGCATCAGTATGACATCACCAGAAGACACCCAACCAATTTTATCAACCCTTAGCATACTTCATACATTTGTAAGTACTGTTTTTATGCGGAGTGGGCTGAACAATTCTTTATTGCCAATTGAGTCCACAAATTCTTATTGGATGTTGCCTCCTATTTCTCTATCATTCTTTGCCTTTTTACATCCCTTCAGTCAACCTAGACCACGGATTTGAATATATATATACTATTGCTATAACTGCTCCACAGATGTATTCTGAAAGGGGTAAAAGTTGTGAAAGTGAGGCATTCACCATGTAATCCAGTAGAATCAGCAGAAACATTGAATTGGTTATAGCTCCATTTTACACGTTAGCACGACTTTACAAACATGACGCTTCGATAAATCTTCCCCACAGTAATGTTTGAAGTCTTGTGGTGTCATGTGGAAGGGGCAGTTATAGTAAGTTTTACTGAAGTAGTTAAAATATGGACATTAAAGTAAAAAAAAAAATATATATATATATATTTCCACATTTGGATCATTCTTCTTTGCATATTTGATTCACATTCTCTAAGTTGGTTGCAGATACAATTTCTAAATAGTTCCATAGATGCTCAGTGGGTCAAATTACAGGACTGGGCTACTGTAATATATTTACCCCATTTTTGTTCTTGGGACACTCTGGTGGTTTTTATCTACTTTTGCCTTGAAATATGTTTTTTTTTAAAAAAAATGTATTTCCTCATAAGCTTTAGTTTTCTTTGTATGCCGTCTCCATTTACAATGTTTGCCTGTACTTTGCTCCCCCAGCTATTCAAATCTAAATGGATTTCCATTTTATATTATCTTTACTATTTATATAGTTCCAACATTTATTTTACAGCAAACTTTGCCCAGCTCATGCTTACAAGAATCAACTGGTTTAACTTCTATACAATTGTTTATTTCCTTTAAAATTTACACCATGACCGATGATCCTTAAACAGTGGGGCTTCTAGATTGAAATTTAAAAACCTTAATTGTTCACAGATGGAGACCAAAGAAGTTTGCCCTTCTTAAAGTAATTTATTTAATTACTACACTGGTAGCTTGACCACAGGAGTTCAATACTGTACAAATAATTCTTAATACTTGATAAAATACTATTACATTAATTCTGTTCCTTACTATAATCTAGCCTATAATTAATTACTAATGTTATAAAACATTTTGGATAACAGCAATATAAAAAATGCTGATGATGAATATTAAATCATTTGTTAGAACATTCCGATATGGTTATCACTATTAAAGTTAAGAGTACAATTTTTTAAATGCATTTCACACTAAGAAGTTGTTCTTCAGGGTCAGGAATTTTGAAGAGCAGTTGGATTTGTTTATGTTTGGTGACCTCCAACCCAATGTGAAAGTCACTCTAATTATACATGTTAAGAGAAAAGGGAAGGGCATTATATCAGTACGACCAACAATAGCCATGGGAAGGATTCAAAGCACTAAATCACTTTTTCAGCAAGATAGATTTAAAAAGATCTCTTTGTCTATTCTCAACTCTTGTTTGAACCCATTAGTTTATGTTCATTTTGCTTCTAGGCACAAAATATTTTGGTTATATAACACAGAGCTTGTTGATCCTCCACTGCATATTACAGATACAAGTTATATATTGTACACTATTAGAGTATTAGAAATACTTGTATTTATTTGGATGCAGTTTGCATAAAAGTATTTAGAGCATGCCTGAGAAATCTTAGGCAGTAATGTAATGCAAACAATACTACAAAGCAGTACAGAAGCTAGCATCTGATTGTGAGATACATGGTTGTATGCTCACTCATGTAGTAAGTATATTTGTACTGTTCAGAATAAGAATGCCAGGTATTTATAGAGATTCAAACAAAATATGTTACTGTTAAATAAACGATTACATTACAAGTGTCTAGTGTTTAAAAAAGTGTAATTTACTATATTGAGGCTTAAGAAATGTGATGCTGTAAATGGAAATAATTGTCAAATAGGTACAGGTATACAGATTTAGGGCAGGGTAACACTTGTTTTGGACAAATGTCCTTCTTATTATCAGCATTTATATAGCGCCAACATATTCTGCAGAGCTTTACAACTATAGAATGAGGATATTTGATGACAAGTAATTGACTTACAAAAATTACCAGAGACGAGGTGAAGAAGAATAGTTACATTGCAATGTTAAGTCCACTTCTAGTGGAGGACTCTAATGTTGTTTAACTCTGTGAAAGAACGTTGGACGTTCTCACACTTTGCATGTAGCCAGTGTTGGGAATCCAGTGTATGTGAATACAACACTTGACTACAATTTTTATTTTTGGCTTACCTGAGGGTTATTACCTTCTGCCCCAAGGGAGTTCAGCCTCTCTTCCTTGGAAGGCTACAGTACACGGCCCTGTGCAAAGGTGTCCAACTGAAGATACTACTTTAGTGACCAGGGGTGAGCTTGCTGTGACCCTAGGGGAAGCAAAATACACATGCCATTTAACTCCCTGCAGTGGCCAAGGGGTAGCAGGTATGGCAAAGAAGACTTTTCCACAGGACTATTGTATAAATGGACAGTAATAGAATCTCTCTAATCATATATGTGTGTATATATATATATATATATATATATATATATAAATATATATATATATATATATATATACACCCTTATGGGTGTATAAGATATGATGGTCCTGTATCTTACTTCCGGCATTTCTACCTGGTTGGCAGCAATATTGCCGCATCTGGGGGCTATAATTCACCTTATTGCGACTCCCAGCATGCAGGAGCTGCAATCTTGAAAGTGCGCTTGCGTGAACCAGCCGTTTGCGTCATGCCATTTTTCGCACATGAGCTGTAGTATCGATTCGTGCATGTGCATTGAGTATTTCTGTCCCAAGTAGCTGACATCATTAATGAGCTCAACTTACCTGATTCTTTACTTCAGGCCTACAGGAACTCCTCCAGACAGCATTTTGTCTGTTTTGATTCCTGTTGATGATACTTTACATTACATTCTATCAGGTATGTGTTTGACTTCTTAAAGACAAATTTTAAATTTTCTGTACTTGAAATGTAGAATTATTTTTTTATACTAGTTTCAATATCTTATTCCGTAGCAATTTCAAATTGCTAATTATGGAGAAAGGAGGTTCCTTCCCAGATTCTGATTCCTCTACTCATTATGTTAGGTCACATTCCAAGAGTCATATGTAAGCCATTATATATTTTTATAGGTGCAGTTTTACGCAATATTACAAACAATAGAGTACGGTCAACTAATATATTTTCTATCATGATAGTTCTAAGTGAAAGAAAGCATCAGAGTCATCAAAAGGAAAGTCACCCAAAAAGAACAGATGCAATACCTGTGACAAAAGACCTCTTGAAGAGAAACGCCTCTATGCAGACTGCTTATCATCAGCAGCAGGAACCTCTAACCTGGCACCAGACTTAATGCAGTACACCAAACAGGCAGTATCCCAATGCCTGAAAGAAGCTGGTAAAACAAGAAAAAGACCAAGGTATCCTGACCCATTGGAAATTTCACAAGATGAATCATCAGATGAACCCATGTATATGGATTCATACAGAGACAAAAATTCTTCTTCTGCTTCAGATTTCCTTGAACTAGCTCTTGTGGACCACCTAATATCCAGAGTTCGCAAGTCCCTAAATGTAAAGGACACTTCTAAAGAAGAACCCTCCATTTCTAGTTGTTACTTCTCAGATCTGAGGAGAAAAAGATTAACCTTTCCTGTGCATGATACAATTAAAGATTTACTCATGGATGAATGGTCCAACACTGATAAAAAGCTGTCAGCACAAGGGAGAATGTCATCTTTATACCCAGTTGAGAAAATGGACTCTAGCAACTGAGATTCTGCTCCAAAGGTAGATGCGGCAGTGGTTAGACTTGTCAAACACACCACCCTACCAGTTGATAACGCAGGCTTATTCAGAGATCCCATGGATAAAAAAATGGACCTTAACCTTTCTAAAGCCTATGTGGCAGTGGGCACTGGCTTTTATCCTGTAGTGGCTCTTACGTCAGCATCCAGATCATTAAAGATTTAGGTTGATGATTTGGAGGAAGAATTAAAGAAGGCAGAAGCAGATCTTCTCTACTAGAGAGATAGAAAGACAAAATAAGCAGCTGACTTTACCTCAGAATCCTCAGTGGACATGGTTAAAGCCCTAGCAAGGAATATGGCCCTCTCCATTTCAGCTAGAAGAGCTCTCTGGCTTAGATCCTGGTCCGCTGATTCCTCCTCCAAATCCATTTTGTGTGCTCCTCCTTTCATGGAGATATGCTGTTCGTCAAGAATATTAAGAGAGCAGCTGAAGGGAAAAGAGCTTTTCTTCCCCAAGACTGCAAACCCAGGGGATGCTTTTGGTCCAAAAGATCTTCTGATTATCCTTTCTTTCGAGACAGCAGGTCATACAAACCAGGAAGAGAGTACGGTCAACCTCAGCCATGGAGAGGTGGACATTCCTCCGTTAGAGGTGGGAAGTCCAGAGGATCATCATCCCTCAAGAACTCCAGATATTGATCTGATTGCAACCCTGGTCTGGAGGGGTAGAAGCACGTCAATTACTATTCCGAAGGATGTGGGAGCAATCCACAAAAGACAGATGGGTGCTAATTCAAAGTGGTTATCTCATAGAATTTTACAGAGCACCTCCACGATGCTGATTCCAGATATCAAGATGGCCTGGAGACAGAGAAAAAAAATGCCAAATGATCATTCATTTCATCCCTGCAGGAAGAAGGAGTTATCATGCATTTTTCTGACCAAGAAAGCCTCAGGAGGATGGAGACCTATTCTAGATCTGCCAAGCTAAACACATTCCTGAACATACGCAGGTTCAAGATGGGATCCTTACAGTCAATCATAAAGGCTTACTGCTGTGCCATTCCTGGCCAATGGATGATATCAATAGACTTGTCTATTTGGCCCAAGTACAGCACCACAAACATTCTCCAAAGTTCTGGTAGTACTAATAGCAGAACTCAGAAAAAAAGGGCATTGCAATATTCCATTACCTAGCAGACATTTGGTACTAGCCGAAAACAAAGATACACAATTAACTCATGGGAAAATCTGTCTACAGTTCCTCCAAGGTCATGGATGGAAAATCAACAATACCAAAAGTCAACTCAACCCATCTCAGAATATGGCGTATCTAGGAGCACTGTTCAACACAGCCAAAGGCACAGTACAACTGTCAAAAGAAAGAGGTATAAGATTGATAATCAAAGTAAAATAAATGTTGGTATCCAGTGCAGAGAAAGCAATGAGTCTACTGGGTTCAATGTCCTCTACTATAGGACTAATGGGGGTGGGGAGCACATCTTCAGACCAAATGTATACAAGGGAAATGGAAATTCTCTGCAGCAAACACTCCTGCCAATCTACTAGAGCTTCTTGAAGTACTAAAAGCCCTGAAGCATTTCCAACAATAACTAAAAAAAAAATAGGCAAAAATCAGAACCGACAATGCAACGGTTGTAGCTTATATTAACCATCAAGGAGGAACTAGAAGCCAAAAATGATGAAACTGATGAGACCACGGATGTCCTGGGTACAGCTACACCTAGCAGGTCTAACAGCCATTCATTTTCCAGGAGTAGAGAATTCTGTTGCAGATTTCCTCAGCAGGGTGGAACTAGGAGAATAGAGTTTATCCACCAAGATTTTCAAAATGATAGTCAAAAAATTGGGTCTTCCTCAAGTAGACTTAATGGCAACAAACAACAACAAGAAGGTGAGCAATTTCTTCTCCAAAAAGCTCGACCCTCGAGCTATCGGAAGAGATGCACTATCGTGCAAATGGCAGTTATATCGTGCAAATGGCAGTTCAAACTGGGATACATATTGCCTCCAACTCCACTCATCTTCCCGCTCTTGAGGAGGTTAACACAACAGAACGTATCCATCATCATCATAGCTCTCCATTGGCCATGCAGCCCATGGTTTCCACTCCTGCTGAGTCTCTGCAAGGAAGCCCCATGGCAGCTTCCGAAAGTTCCATCTCTGCTGCATCAAGGACCGGTCCTTCACCCAGATCCCGCCTCCCTCCAGTGGAAATTGAAAGAGAAGGGCTAAAAGATAAAGGGTTTTCCCAGGCAGTGATTGAAACTCTGCTACAAGTGAGGAAATGTTCCACTTCAGCCACGTATTACAGAGTATGAGATGCATTTTCAACATGGGCCATTTCCAAACAGACTAACATTCAGAATCTATCAACTAAAGACATCCTGAAATTTCTTCAGTCCGGCCTAGATAAGGGGTTGAGCTATAATACCTTAAAAGTGCATATTTCATCCCTCTCAGCCCTTACAAACTACACATAGGCCTTTGATACGGATATAGCAAGATTTATGCAGTGCTAAAGATCCATCCACCTATCAAACCGTTTGCCCCTCCATGGGATTTACCACTGGTTCTTAAAACACTTAAATCTCATCACTTTGATTCGATCTCTCCTCACCTACTTACCATCAAGACCGTTCTGCTCTGGTGGCCTGTAACAAATTCATCCTCAACTTGTGGTGTCCACGCTAAATTATAGCCCCACGTCCGCCCACAGTGATGACGACATCGGCGTGCATGTGGCGTCACGCGCACACGTTCTGATATCAAAGGTCGATTTCGGTCAATCAGATTTGTAAAAGGCTTATTTAAACGCATTTTTACTTTACTCCTCATTGCCCTGTCGTGGTTTCCATTAGTGGTTGTCCGAAAGTATGTTCCTGAGTGTTTATTTCTGGTTATTGACTTTGGCTTCGTTTGACTTCCCTGTATTCTGGTATCCCTGACTTTTGACTTTCCCTCATCGTTGTGTCTCATTCTGTGTCCCCGACCTCGGCAAGTATTCTGACTATTCTCTGGTATGTTAAGTCCGGCCATTTTAAGGCCCGGTAAGACGTTACCTTTTAGTCCTAGGTGTGATACAATTCTATGTGCTGGATCAACTAGTAATCCTGACATTGGCTCTGTCTGCCAAAGAACCCGTCACAGTTTTTC
Source organism: Pelobates cultripes (assembly GCA_933207985.1). Lineage (NCBI taxonomy): Eukaryota > Metazoa > Chordata > Amphibia > Anura > Pelobatidae > Pelobates > Pelobates cultripes. Next base: position 250,285,169 of record OW240915.1, on the reverse strand, counting down.
ACAAGAATACAGTTCCTGAATTTTGCCCCAATTTCAAGCCATCCAATCACAGTGCTCTGTGTCATTTTACACAGCGTGGGAAAGTTCTTTGGAATTTTCCCACGCTGTGTAAAATGACACAGTGCACTGTGATTGGATGGATTTCAAGCCAGCCAATCACAGTGCTCTGTGTCATTTTACACAGCGTGGGAAAGTTCTTTTGAATTTTCCCACGCTGTGTAAAATGACAAAGAGCATTCTGATTGGCTTAAACCCACCAATCAGAGTGTTCTTAGCCTAATTGCAGGGCGTGGCAAGGCTTTATAAGCCTTCCCCCGCCCTGCAGAGCTCAGTCTGCGCGGAGCCCTCCATGGGTGAAGATGGATTATTTTTTTGCGCTCGGGTTTTTTCTTTTTCGTCTGGTTTTTTTTTTGCGCTCTGGATTTTTATTTTATTTTCAATTCGACGGTTATGATGGTTTTTTATTTGGCCTTTTTTGGGGCTGAAAAAAGAAGATTTGAGAAAAAAGAAGACGTTGAATGGTAAGTTTACTTTTATTTTACAGGTTAGTTATTTTATTCCCCCCTCACTATTTTTTAGGGTGAGGGGGGTAGGTAGGGACTTTTTATTTGGGGGGGGTGACTAGGGGTTTGGGGACCTTGGGGGGGGATTTACTTAGGGCCCCCACCCGCAGCCCAGGGGTGGGGGCCGGGGGGGGCGGACAGTAGGTCCCCCCCCATTATCTTTGTGGCCCCCACCCGCAGCCCAGGGGTGGGGGCCGGGGGTGGAGGACAGTAGGTCCCCCCCTCATTATCTTTGTGGCCCCCACCCGCCGCCCAGGGGTGGGAGGACAGTAGGTCCCCCCCCTCATTATCTTTGTGGCCCCCACCCACGGCCCAGGGGTGGGGGCCGGGGGGAGGACAGTAGGTCCCCCCCCTCATTATCTTTGTGGCCCCCACCCGCCGCCCAGGGGTGGGGGCCGGAGGGGGGGTGGACAGTAGGTTCCCCCCATCATTATCACTATGGCCCCCCCGCCGCGCAGGAGTGGGGGCAGGAGGGGGGGTGGACAGTAGGTCCCCCCCCTCATTATCAATATGGCCCCCTACCCGCCGCGCAGGGGTGGGGGTGGGGGGGACAATAGGTCCCCCCTTATTGTTATTAGGGCCCCCACCCACCACTCAGGGGTGGGGGCCGGGGGGGACAGTAGGTCCCCCCATCATTATCTTTATGGCCCCCACCCGCCGCCAAGGGGAGGGGGCCGGGGGGGGGGAGGAGAGTAGGTCTCCCTCCCCTTCAACCAATAAGAGTCCCTGTGGGTTTTAAAATTCGCCTGCCCATTGAAGTCTATGGCGGTTCGCCCGGTTCGCAGGTTCGCGAACATTTGCTGAAGTTCGCGTTCGCCGTTCGCGAACCGAAAAATTCACGTTCGCGACATCACTAGCCCCGACTGAGCACCAGACCACTGATCTCAGCCTGTTCATGAAGTCAGCTAACACCTATTCCCCCAAGAACAGGAGACACACACAGCTTGAGGGTAGAACAGGAACTCATTTTTATTACACACACCCAGGAATTTGTATACGAGTAAACTCATTAGTAAACACACAAAGGTTTGGAACAGCAACTAATCGAACTGGGCCTAAGCAAGCAGCCAATCACACTAAGCCCATTAATAACCAATGGGACACACCATCACAGAACACCTACTTTGCATACACAGAAAAACATTATGCATTAGGTAAAGGGATTAACACACAGTCAACAAAAGGCACCATCTTGTCTCCCCATGTTGTGGCTAGGTCTAAGTCTGTGCGGTCTAAATGGCTGCTCCCCACCAGAGCCCACCCAAAGAGAGAAGCCCTTGATCCCAAGTGACGGCGTACCAGCATTCCATCACATATCTCCCCCACAATCAAGTCTGCATAGTCTGTTGGGGTAAGAGGCTGCCCGGAGGACCGGCCCGTGGTCTGTGGGTAAGAGGCCAGCCTCCCATCCTCTCCAGCAGTTCAACAGTTTTTTTCTTCCCTAGCCAGCCTTTATCCACTTTAAGCCCTCTGTGCTTTGCAAGAGTGGGACCCGTTGGTTGCCCCCAGTTACCCATCCATAGTCAACAAAACGCCTCGCAGAGTTTGGAACCAGGGCCTGATACCAAACACTCTGCCAACCCCAGGTGCCCACTTTAGCCAAGTGTAGTGATTAAGGGTCAGCTGTCCAGCATCCCCAGGGACCACAGTCTCATCCACCTGGATTGGGCAAAAGTATCTCAATGCTGGGTCTGTACAGTCCCTCTCTGGTGACCGCCACTTGACTGACCAGCATCACCACTACCTGAGGGCAGATATTAGCAATACTCTGCCCCACTACTGGCACGTTAGTCAGGTCTCTCTTGCTCCCAATTGTGGGTCTAATTGTGCTTGGTGGGCAGAGGCCAGCTCTTCTGCTGAGAGGGTGTCAGTGGAGACCACTGTTCCATCCACTACACATGGAACCTGGTCGATAATCTGCTGCTGGAGAGAAGGTTTGACTACATCCTTTCCCTTGTTTTCCCACTGCTGCTGGGGAGAGATAACACTCACATTCTCTCCCTGGTACTCACGCTGTTGTACCAGGGGCTGGTGTGGAGACCTCGGTCCCATCCACACCAGCTAACTTGATTTCTTCCTAGGACCAGTCTATTAGATCTCCTATTTCTGGAGCTGGTTGTGAGGTAGGTGGTACAGCAGCTAGGATCTCTAATCTGCAATATTGCAGGTCTGGGTCAGCCATCCAGCCTCCCAGCTCTGTAGGTACAGAGGCCACGGTCCCATCTGCCTCATCAGCTTCATTTGTCCTGTCTCCTGATTCTGTGTATTCCCGTGGCAGTGAGAGGTTATGCTCAAACAGTTCTAAATAGTCTGCCTCAAGGTACCACTACTGGTACACTAGCCAATCAGATCTTAAACTAGGTCTAGTACCTCTGAAGGCAGCAGTCTCTCCCACCTCTTGGCTTGGAAGTCCCAAAACCTATATCCTTCAGGACTGCCAAAGTCTTGCTTTTCTGCAAACGGCTCCCATAGTAGGCTGCTGCTGCTGAGATCGTCCCTTTCCGGGGAATAGGGTGTCCCTGACCTCACCTGCTGTTGGTTCGCAAACCAATATAATGCTCAGTATACTTCCTCGAGCTGCTTCTCTTTTCACAGTAGCCTCCATAACTCAGCTGCTTCGCTTCTTGTAGGTTGATCACCGAGGTCGTGGAGCCGCAAATTAACCTGGTCCCGAAGCTCTGTTCTGGGGTGGGCAGGACTTGTCCTCGGCATCTGTGCCATTCCTCGCAAGCATCTTCCCACTACTCTAGCCTAATCAAGGCTCTCCATTCCAGGCACTTCTAATCTGGAAATGACCATCCTATCAATGCGAGTGCAACTTCAACTCTGCGTTCGAAGTCCCATACTGGAGCTTCCCAATCAGAGGTATCCGTCCCCAGCACTTCTGCCATCCAAATCTCCTTATACCGTGTGGTCTGTTTCCCTACCTCGGTCTTAGTTACTCGGATGGTTGCCTTAGAGGGGCTGGCTCCGTAGATTGCTAGCCTTCTCTGTACTCTGCTGCGACTCCTCTTTTCCACATCACTTTGTATCAAATGTGGTGGCCACCCCGAGAGAAGAGGGGTTTCCACCACCAAAGGTGTCCTTTCCCCCTTATTATGAGTAATGCTGTAGTATTCCCAAACAGTAATTCAAGCAGTATGTGAAGAAAATGGACTTTTAATTGACATTTTCTTCTTTGTTCTGTATTTTTCCTGTTTTACTACCTGTATAGTGAATGTATTAGTTCGTTAGTTTGAAACTACTGAATGCCGACCACCCTCCTGGCTCATTAACTACAAAGGAACCAGCTATTAAGTGCTTCCTGGGCGGCCGCTGTTTGTACAACCGAATGCCACGTGGAATAGAAAACGGTGGCCATCTTGTTCGCACGAGGGGAGTCAGCGGGACTTGGTCGTCGAGTGTCTGGAACTAAAATCGGACACTCGACCTCGCGAACCACCGCTGAAACTACCAAATGCCGGCTTCTTGTATTTTCCGAACAGCCAGGGAAGCTCTGTTCGGTAGTTCTATGCGAACGGACAAGGGGAGCAATCGCTGCTATGAGCCAGGGGGATCCATTCAGGGCTTTTGTTCGGTTTTTGTGTATTTGTGAATTGACCGACCGCACACGCTGAATTCATGGAACTGTTTTGGGCAGGACCTGCGTGTGTGGTCGGTAAAAGGGACCCTCCACACTTTTTCAGAACCCCTAAACCCATTTAGATATGTTTGTCCCCTAGATCGGGGCTATCAGGGGATGTGCAATTTGTGGGGATACCTGGTGGGGAAAGGGGTGTTCTGAGTTTTGGGAAAATTGTGTGCTCTCTGCCTGGAGATAATTGGGTTATTCCTTAACTTATCTCAATATCTTCCAGGCAGAGAGAAGGCGTGTATTACTGTAAATCTGTGTGTTGATTGGTTATTGTCTTTGTTTGCTGTGGGAGGTCCTCTTGCAGGAGGATTTCTCATAAAAGCCTGTGTGTGTCAATAAAATTCATTCCTGTTACACCCTTCATGAAGTCTAGGCTCATGTTTGGGGGATATTCTACTTGCTGGGAACTGCATTTCATCTACCTTATTCCTCTAACCCCTGCTGCAGCTATAATCACTTATGCTCAGCTGTTGGGGAAAGGGAACAGAAGACCGCAGCACCATAACCACTGCAGGTCTTAACACAGTAATAAAGCAGGGATAGTTGTTCCCTACAATTATGAGACGAGGCTCTGTGTTGGGGGTAAAGTTGAACTATTTTAATGGAAGCCACAACTCGCCTTATATGCAAGTCCCAATGCAAGGGGTTTCTGATGACATATTCCAGGAGCATTCCCCACTGGACCTGAGATGCACACACATAATTACATTAACTCTCAGGTCCAGGACATGCATAATAAAAACACCCCAAAATATACACTTAACAAGTAGGTACCCCCTTAATTCCTATATCCCTGGGTAGCCTGGATCTGAACACCCAACATATCCAGAAAGCACTCAGATCCCACAAACGCAGCCTAAACGCCACCGGGGTGTAGTTTAGACCGACCCCACACAAACTTTTGGGAGTACAAAACACAATAAAATTATGAAAGTAACCATTAGTATATAAGTTGGTTGAGTGCCCCTCGTTCGTTTCTTTCTACCGAACACCGCTCTAGTTAGTCGAACAAAACCGAACATACAGGGGCTTTGAAGTCCCAGTTTTAATTAGAAGTGCCCGATTTTAATTCCATACACTCAAAGACCAAACACCGCTGTATGCGTTCGCGAAACCAAGATGGCCACCGCCTCGTGTTCGTCCATACGAACGGCGGGCACCTTAGAATGTTGATAACTGCGATTTACTAAAGTAACCTGCCAGAGGTCAGGCAGGTTAATGAGTGGCACACGACTGTTCAGGGTGGTCTGTCCATTTGGTATATAGTTTTGTATATGGACCAAATTGCTTCATCTGTTCGGTGATGTTCATGTACCGGACCAGTCAATGTACAATAATTCAGGCACAGGTAATCTGTCACACACGTAATATCCATTTTGTTTTAGATTTATTTTATTCCTTCTGTTATTGGTGATACTAGCCACCTGGAATTATGATAGGTATCTATCCTTAAGCATTAATAAAAAAATCTTAGTTTGCCAGGTACGTTATCCTCCTACGTTTTAATTTTTCTTATTAAGACCTTATTTAGGGTAAGAGAACTGGCTGTATAGGGTTAGGTGCTGGCCTTTTAATGAACCTTAGCTGGTGCCGCAAGGCCAACTCCCCACCTCAACTTGGAGGTTTCACAGAATCGGTCACCATCATAGGTATAGCCTTGCATCCCCCACTTTTTGGGTTTATAGTTAAGGCCTCACCATTTTGAATCTTTTACATTCACTGAGAGGCCAACACCCCGCCACAACGTTCAGTGGCTTGAGCCCCACGGCCCAAATCATAGATAGAGCCTATCCTCTGCTGCTTGACAACTAGCAGGGCAAGCCAGTTGTACACTCATGGGGATTATGTTAATTTTACTTGTATCTTCTGTTTAGTATGTCCCAGAAAGTCAACTCATTCCCCTAGCACTCTAGCTAGGCTTAGCAACCCTGTCAGACATGGTACCCCCACTGAGTTCCCAGAACCTCGCGTAACTTAAACCCAGGCACCCGCTTCTACCAGCACCCAGGGTAGTGCCCCCTTCCCCTCCCCCCACCTACTACCTCCTCCACTCACTTCATTAACCAAGCACACCGGTTCCCTCTTGCTCTCTATAAAGATATTCTAGGTGTGAAAGATGTAAATTTGGGGTCTCTATAAATTGCCTCTCAAGATGTAGTGGAAAACAGAACATATAATTACGGTGACTTATCGGTGGTAATGAAGGCTGGAGATCCACGTCTTAATAAAAAAACTTACCATCCCCAAATTTGTCCTAGCCTTCAGCCCATATAGAGATGTCATCTGTTCTGTTTTTCCACTATGCCAAGAGAAGCAAGACTTGTACATGCACAAGTTAGTTTCATGTTTTATGACTATCACATGTCTGTGTCAAAGCAGCAGCAGCCCTAGCTTGATTTAACATCTGTACAGACTGGAGTCAGATACAGAACTATGCTGCTGGCATTTTGCAGGCTTGAAACTCCCACCCTGTGTGGTCTGCTCATCTGCGTCTTACTCCACACATTTCTGCCCATCCGAAACAGACCCAATTATCCACTTATGCAGCCAACCTAGGTTTCTCTAGCAAGACTGACTGGCGAGGTTTGAAAGACAATATGGTTTGATATGGTTTAGTGCATATGTGCCCTTCAAAACTAAACCCAAGACAATGACTAACCAATAGTCAATATTAACAACCTGGCACACTACTTGAAATCGCACCCTTCTCCTAACTTGATGGAATTCATAATTCTCGGTTGACAAAGAAATTCACCAAGGTTTAATATTAGAACCATTTTCCTTTCCTCCTTTTTTATCATGGTATACTAACCCCATTGGTATTACAATTAGCAAATACTCTAATAAAAGACGTAGACCATAGATATATCGGCTCCTCAATTATCAACCACCCCAAGTCTAAATTCACAAATTTTATCACTCATTTTATCCTCTGACTTTTCTCTACACTATGGCTGCTATTGTAGACAATGCCATACAGGCAATCTTAAAAGCTGGTAGAGCCACATGGTAAGCAAAACAGATATAACCAGCGCTTTTAAGTTGCTACCTATTCATCTCTCTTTACAGCGAGAAAGCTTTTGACACATTTGGTGAAACTTTATGCTAGCTTCTTCTCCATGGTGATACATTATTTGTATGTTTTTCCATTGGTGGAAGATAGTAGAAACACAACTTCTAGCTTAATAAGTACAACAGCACCATTTTCCACACTTTGCATTCCACTTTCACTAGACAAGACCATAGGACCCACCACTAGACTCATTTTTGATGGATCATATTAGATTCAATTTTAATGCAGTCTTGTCTTCCTGATGATAAACCCCATTGTATTGGCGAAGAGTTAGACAAGTTCCTGAGTCTAGGCGTTTATATGCGCAAGGATCTCCAATCCTTACTGGGGTCCTTAAACTTCGCAGTGCACGTTATCCCACAGAAAGATAATTTATTTCCTGACTGCTATGCCTCTTACAAGGCCTCTCAGGATTTCAGGAAACTTTGGCTTTATTCAAAATTTACCCCATAGTGGCAGCAGCCTTCACGTGTGGAAAACTTTGGTCAGGTATGGTTGTCAAAAGTTATACAGATAACATGGCAGCTTTCAAAATAATCAATAAGGGTCAGTCATCATCCCTGACTATTATGAAATTAATTCACAGGTTGACTTCTTTGGCAGACACCAATTTTTCCTTGTCTGTGAGCATGTAACAGGTTGCAATAATTCAGCTGCTGATGCATTGTCTCATTGTAAATTACTGGAATTCTTCCTACTACATCCTACTGCCAACAGATTGGAAGGGGTTATGCATAAAAGCCATGTGTGGCATAATACAATTGTGTTGTACTCCCAGAGCTGTGTCTTGTCCAGTTACTGGGGAGGGGGGGGGATGTATGCCTGCTTGTTGTAAGGGTTCCTGAGTGGCTGAAGGAACGTATTAGCGTAGGTAACCGGTCAGGTTACACGGGGTCCACTATAATTGGTGTTAGAGGTGGGACAGTACTTCACAGCCGAACGGAACCAGCGTTCGTGAGCCGAACTAACAGCCGGACCAATCCATGAACTACACTAATTTTAAAGAGGCAAACGCTGGAGGCAAGAGGACAATCAGCTGGCAACCGGCCCAAGGCTGACGTAATTGCTGCCCTCTTGGAGGACAATCGACTAAGCGGTGATCCCGCTGTACCCCAACCAGAGGGCGAGGAGGATGCCATCGACAAAGAGATGACGCGTCACCTGGCGTACTATGGAGGAAACCCCTTCAGCGGAAATTATGGCCAGCACCCTCTCAGAAGTACAAGCCTATGTCTTAGCTCAGAAAGATTAGGTGAACCCCGCAGAACCCAATGAACGATGGGCAGGAGAAGTGTCCCCAGGGATTCTGGCAGCCACCGAACAAAAGCCCAAAGTGCCTTTTTGATTTCTTTGATTTTTATTATTATTAGTTCCTAGTCTGGTTGTTACCTCATGGTCATCCAATACTCACAGTTGAGTACCCTAGCTATCCCAGTCCCTTATTGGTACACTTCTCTTGTCATTCAGCTGAAGGAAGGTTTTAGCAGAGGTAACCGGCTGGGTTACCCAGGGTCCGCTACACGCTGAACTTGATGGGCGCCTTTCTCTTTTGGGCTATGAAACTATGTAACATCAGATTTTGGATGCAGGTAAGAAGGAGGATTTGTGTCAAGACACCTGTTATATGTCATCGGAAGATAATGCATGTGGCTTGCATTACAAAATTCTACCAGTGAGCTCAGCACCAGATCAATAGAAGCTAGGGGTCTACCACACAGATGTACAGACTCTGCAGATATGCTTCAGAGAAAATACAGTACAACGAATACAGTATAGTAGTCGCGTGCAAGATGTTAGCAGGGACATCATACAATGAGATGTAAAGTTGCAGGAATTGTGTACCAAAACACCTATATGATATAGACAAGATTGAAAATTCTTTGATCTCTAACAAAAAAAGGAAATTCAACAGGGACCTAGATGATTACGCTAACAATAGGGTGACAGTGGTACCTAATAAAGATAAAAATAAAAATCTCCCCCCAAAAAATTCCTACCAAAATCAGGATAACAATAGACCAACGTTTGTACCTAAAAATAAAGTGTCCACATTTAAGAAAGACACTTAAAAAAGACCTATACATAGAGCTATACAAAGAGATCATCAATTCCAATGTAGAGAGTATAATACTCCAAAAATTCACCCATCTAAAACAAGAATCCCGAGAGAAGAAAGGGAAGAGGGAAATTATTCTAATAGAAGATCATACATATCTTTCTAAAAGAAATTTCCCTCAAATACCTTTAAAAAACCGTTTTAAGAGTTTAAGAACTGAAGAAGTTAATGAGGATATTTTTTTAGGACAGAGTAAGAAGGGAAAACCTCACAAGAGAGACTCCGAGAAAAAGATACAGAAGATCAGAAGAGGAAAGATAGGAGGGAGACATTATATCAGGAAAACAACGACAAAGAGAGATGATAGAAAGATATTAGAGTTTTAATGAAAAGTTTTAAGTTTGCACCCAGTTGCCCAGTCAATACGTTTGAAACATTTCTGGATTTAAACCGTTATACCAGAAAGTGATGTTTAAAAAAAAAATTGTGCAATTTATACTTGTAGAATGCATAACACAGCTTTTCACCTGGCTTAAAGAATCTCATTGGAACACGACATAGCTCAACCTGTGTCACAAAATTTCTCCTAAGTTTTGCTTATTTTTGCCACTTTAAACTTAAACTATCTCATACACCATTAATTATATATTTTACAGGCATTCAACAACACATGATAACCTATGGCCAAAACTACCATAAACTTCATGCTATCATACCAGAAAAGAATATACTCAGAGGTTTTCAGGAATCCATTCCCCCACGTTCCTCTCAGAGATTACCAATAGCCATCCAACTGTTCATCCTTATCGGACCTATTAGATCTACAACCATTCAATTATACTACCAAGTCGGCCATTACCAGCCATGCACATTGCCTTTTATGCCTTTCTCAGGCCAGAGAATCCACTACCATCACCACCACTCAGACAGATCATTGTCTTCAACGATCCCACGTACGTAAACACATATATCATTACCTATTGGCTCTACCACATTCCGAAATGAGTCAACATGCACCAACAGTAGAGATAACATACTATCCTACCCACAACAAATGGTGCCCACTTTCGGTCCTAGATTCCTACCTTCAAAATCCTTTCAGGAATTAAATACTGTAATGCATTTAAGGAAATGTCTGGTTAATTTGTATATATTTGTTGACTGTATTAAATCTTTGATTATTCATTTTGCCCTCTTTATTTACAGGCCTACCGTATCGTCGGTATCGGCACACCACAACCGACTTGCTCCCTTTACACTATCCTAAGCTTATGCTGGATCCTTACTCCATATACGGCTATTTTGCCCCTTACACAAGTATTAAGGCAGTTTTGCCTGTATTTGTGGGAGGGGCTTAAATTAATTCACTCCCCTATATAAGGGACACCCCTTACCTGACTCATATCGCTTGAGGTCAGCATCAGAATGACCCTCCCACCCACTCCTCATTTCAACACTTTCTCTTTTCTTTCCATTTACTTTACTTTCTTACTCCTTGGTGGGCCCTCTTTATTTACAGGCCTACCGTATCGTCGGTATCGGCACACCACAACCGACTTGCTCCCTTTACACTATCCTAAGCTTATGCTGGATCCTTACTCCATATACGGCTATTTTGCCCCTTACACAATATATATATATATATATATATATATATATATATATATATATAATATAATGAAAATAAGGCTTACACTCACGGTCTGTAATAATGATAAAATATTTCTTCTTTATTCCAATATTTTTAAAACATATTTGTAGTCATCAACGTTTCAGCCATCGTTCGTGGCTTTCATCAGGATCAATTCAATACAAAAAATACATTTACAAACATTTGCATTTAAATAGCTAAACAGACTAATTATTAAATCTTTGAAGCTACTCACCACCTGTGTTACCGATCGCCCGGCGTCTCTCACATTGTAGTGCGCATGCGTGAACATGCCGAAACCCGGAAGTGGCGTGCTCGCGTCATCCTCTGTTGCCTGGGTCACCCGCTATGTTTACAAGCTCCCCGGCAACGAGATGATCCTGCAGAGCGCCCGGGCGGATACACAGTGATCATACACATAGATTAAAACTCCATAACAATACATAAATTAAATCCACAGATATAGATCTAACGGCATGGTATGGGCAAGCATCCTAATCGAATTCGAACATAGTTATAAAACTGCAACGACTCATACGTACAAAAGCACTGAATCTAGCCTATTGCACACAAAGAGCTTATATCTAACCTTCATAAATATGCAGTGATGTAAATATAAATCTACTCAGGTATTATAATAAAATGCCATAAATGTAATCTATACAGTAACGTGCATAAGTGTAAATATATGTACATTAAGGTGCTACCTATAATCTTAGAAAAATACTACTTACTATTATATACATTAAAGTGCTAAGTGCAAGTATGTTATGTACAATAAAGTGAATCAATGTAAAGTTATATACACTAAAGCGCTACTATTAATCTTTAAAGTGATACTCATTGCTATTATGTACAATAAAGTGAACTAATGTGAAATTATATACATTCAAGCACTACTATTAGTCTTTAAAGTGATACTTATTACCATTATGTACACTAAAGTGCATACTGTGTAAGTGACACTGGTGCTAGTATGTGCAAAAAAGTGAACATACATTAAAGTGCTGAGTGCAGGTGTTTTATGTATAATAAAGTGAACTAGTGTAACTGTGTGTACATGAAAGTGCTTCTATTAATGATACCAATTGCTATTATGTACATTAAAGTGCATACTATGTATATATAGTGTATACTAAAGTCCATGTTGATATTAATTGCTAAAAGTGACACTAGTGCTCATGTGTACAAGAAAATGGGCATATGTCATTTATATGCATCAATATTCACATTTTATGAATATTCTTATAAACGTACATATATGGATACGTGAGATATACTGCTAATTAAGGATTAGTAATAGGCTATTAAATTCCTTAACTATATAATCAATGAAGAAGGAACCCTTAAACCATGCTATAACTGTGGATATTCATACTATTAAAACATTTCTATTCTCAAGAAGACTTCAATGTATTTCAGCATTACTCAAATGAATGGGGCATATGTTAACATTTCATTTAATCCCCGGGGCGCAACTGTATCCAGTTCATGGATCCAAAATGTTTCCCTCCATAATAAAGTGTTTCCTCTGTTGCCACCTCTTCTAGATACTGGTATGTGGTCTATTGCTATGAATTTTAGTGTAGCCAGAGGGTGTTTGTACTCCAAAAAGTGCTTAGCCACAGGCTTATCTGTGCTTCCATCCCTGACCGCAATTCTGATATTCGACCTATGTCCTCTGATCCGTTCACAAAGTTGTGTCTCTGTCTTGCCAATATAACACAAGCCACAAGGACATGACAACTTGTATACAACAAACATGGATTTACATGTAATTGTATGTCTTATCTTGTAGCTCTTATTCTTATGTGGATGAGTGAACGTCCGTGCTGGCACCATATGGCACCATAAGGCTGTTTAACAACATGAAATACCAGAGTTGGACATTTTTTTCAAAATCAACTGACTCTGGGGGGAAAAAAATGAAACTCTGGGGTTATACATAAAATAAAACTAAATTTTTACAAAAAATATGTTTTTTGTAATGTTAATTTGGTGGTAAGTAGTAAACATAATGCAAAAAGATAAGTCCTGCGCTCACTCACATCACGGCAGCAACGACCACAGTACACATCAGCCCCAATATATACAGTAAAAAACAAAGAAAAAGTTACCTGCGCTCTCTCCTAAATCCCTATGTATATTTAAACAAATGATGGTTATTTAGTTACTCCAATGGCCATTAGAAGGAATGCCCGCCTGCCAACGTCAAGGCAGACCCCCTCCAGGTGGGTCCTACACTGACCTTTCACCTTGCTTCCTTGAGCTTCTGGCAAAGATATCTCCAATGAGACAGAGAGGGGTATTTTTTATATACACCCCTATATACTTATTAACCCTTAATAGGGAACACATGGGGAGTAAATACAATGACCTATTGTGACAGACATTGAAAACCAGATGGGGGACATAGGTGAAAGACAATTTAAAATAAAAAAAATAAAAAAATAAAACCTGATGGGTGTTAATTGAAATGGTTCTTGGCATGTTAAGCAGGATGCTCAAGTCCAACCCTTTATCAAGCCGTGAAGCCTACCAATGCTGGATCATGGCCAACATCAATGATGCTGCAGGCTACAGGGTGCTTCTGTAGGCTTCTTCACAGTCTGACTACTGACAGTGGTGCTGCCATAGAGAGCAAAATGTATGCAAAATACAGATTAAGAAACAGCGCTCACAGAAAAATACAGTTTTAAATTGTACATGGTTAGAGAAAGTCAGCTATCTCAGCAAACAAATATGACTTGCTTGGCTATTCTATACTCTGATTCTTTGGTTTTTGTGTTTGTTTGACTGATCTGCATTCTGGATCTTTACTTTTGGCTGATCATTTGGCAGGTATATATTTTGCAGCCGTGGAGATGGTAACTCACCATTTTCCTGTTGTGCTGTCTTTGTAAATTTTAATTTGATATCATAAAGAAGAACTTTTAGATGGAGCTCTGCGTTTCAAGTCGGTATGTTATATACATTTTCTGAGAGATTGGAAGCTGCAGCTATCCAAGATGGTGGATGGTTCTTACCTATTACAAAATAACTCATGAATAGATGCAATGTTAAGTCAAATTTAAGGCCAAACTGCATGAACTGCAGACTTTCACTTTGTGAATTTCAGATTAGCCATTTGTACCTTAACTTTGAATTCACTTAGTCTGACTTTTGTGACAAACCTTGTGAGAATGGATAAAGTCCATGATTTACTCACTCATCATGGATGGCTGCTGATCAATGGCAAGAGGGTCCAAATTCTGGACCATCTTTTTACTTTTAAATGAAGGTAAACATGGGAGGGCACATTTTCAGCAATAGATGAAAACCCCACCATTTCGTTACTACATTGCACCTTACAGATCAGATTCACCAGATGCTTGCCAGTGAACAAACATATATTACTTTTGTTTTCACTGGAATTCTACCAGTACCAGAAATTAAGAAGTACAGTATGAGTCATTTATATATTATAATTAAACAGTAGTAGAGCACAAATGAAAATACCTCCATAAAAACTGAAATAAGAAAATAAAAAAACAACAAAGAGAAATCAATCAATTAGAATAAACAAAAAACAAACACATTTTAGGGTGATTCTGCAGCCTCTGTTTTACAAGGAAAACCTCCAATTGAGAGACTCACTCCCAATCCTTTGACTCCACAATCCCTAAAAGGGCACAAAAGAGGGATTTTACTGACCCACTACAGATAAATCCAAACATCATCCAAAGCCAGGAGTGGCTTTCTATCCAGGTCATCTACCAGAGGCCTGGAAATCTGAGGGTTCTGCGCAGTATCTGAGCTGTTCCAAGAACTGCACTCTGCTGGGCAGTGATCTCATATGTCCCACATGGAATATTCTGAAGCCACTTCCCCAACGTGGGGGTCACAGCTCCGAGTGCTCCTATCACAATTTGGGTACTACTACTGCCTTCACTTTCCATATCTTTTCTAGTTCTTTTTTGCAGCACAGCCTTGGTATTTGTCTACCTTCTCATGGTTTTTCTTCCTGATTTTATAGTCACTGGGTATTTTCACATCCAATATCAGTATATAGATGACCTATAATCAATGCACATAGTGTAGGAACATGTATGGCACAAACCAAAGTAATAAAGAAAAGAAATGCTAATATATGGGGCCTCATATATAAAAACAATATAAGAAATAAAAGAAAAATCATAGTCATGCATAGTCCTAGCACTAGGTATACATAAGCATATGACTAAATCACCAAACTAAATGGTAAAAGGCAAAAACATCACGAGAGTGAGGTAAATACACAAAATAACATAGTAAATGCAAACACATATAAAATCAGTCTGACTAAAGAGATCAAAAATAAGAGAGAAATATATTCTTCAATTCATCGGTCACTTTTAGTGTTTCACATAGTTCCTCACATACATAGATCTAAATCACAAAAAGTAAAAACTAAAAATAAGAACAAAAATAGACAGAAATATAAAATTAGCCACTAGATCTTTTATCTGCAGCAAATAAAATTATTCTCCTCATTTACTCCCCTGGGAGAAATAGTATATATCTTATATATCCAGTACATTTCTCTTTATTTCAAAAGTTTGAGTCTATTTCCCCCTTTGAGCAGTCCGGGACTGGCCATCGGGCATACCGGCCAAATGCCAAGTGGGCCGCGATGGCCATGGGCTGAGGCCGGCAGGGTAGATCACAGGATCTCCCCGGCTGGCCCATGCAGGGCCCGAGCTCTCAGAGCGCCGGCCCTGCTGTGTGACTTCATGGGCCAGTGGGGAGATTAAAGATCTCCCTCACATGCCCACAGGTGACATGTTGCTGCTGGCTGGAGAGGGATCTAAATATAAAGTTTAGGGTTTTTTTTATTTAAAAATGTAATATATTTACATCTTGCCCCGACCACACACAATCCCTCCAGACATATTCACACACACAACACACTCACACTAAAAGCACACACACACACAGCACCCTCACACACACACACACACACACAGCGTGCACCCTCACACACACACACAGCACCCTCACACACATACAGCACCATCAGACACACAGAATCTTCACACACACAGCACCCTCAGACACACACACAGAACACTCACACTGACAGCACACACACACACAGCACCCTCACACACACAGCATCCTCACACACACACACAGAACCCTCAGACACACACACACACAGAACACTCACACTAACAGCACACTTACATACACAGCACCCTCACACACACACAACACACTTATACACCACACACACACACACACACATATAATATATAAAATAACCCTTAGTGAGTTAACAAAGAAAATTAGAAACATAGAATGTGATGGCAGATAAGAACACCCTCACACACACAGCACCCCTCTTACACACACACACACACACACACACACACTGTACCCCTCTTACACACACACACTGCACCCCTCACACATACACCCAGCACACCCAACACACTGGATCCCCTATGCACATATCACATTCCTTGTAAGCAAACACATACTACATACTTTAAACACACACTCTCTACAACTAGAGTCAGTGTTAGTTTGTTCGGCTGATTTATTTTGTACTTAAACTTAATAAATACCAATGTTTCCTAATGGTGTGTTTTACTTGTCCTGCATTTGTTGAAAATGTGTTCACAAATGGAATCCTATTTAATATATTCCTAGATTTAGCTCTATTCACCTCCTCCATTGATAAAGACAAGACCCTCTCTTTGGGTCTGAAATACACCTGTTAGATAGCCTATCTCCCGGAAATCTCCCATCAGCTCATTTACCCTTGTTCAAGCACATCTCTATCAGGAATGATCCTCACCAGTCAAAGCATTTTAGAGTTAGGAAGCCCCTCTTTCATTTTTTTGTGAATAAAATAGTGTATTTTATTCACCCATATGCCTTTTTATCTGTAGGTTTGGTGTATATGTCAAAATGTAATATCCCATAAAATTTTGTTACCAGGACATCTAGGAAGTGTCCTGTCCTCTGACTATAATCCATAGTGAAGCTTATTGTCGGGAGACACTGATCTAGATCTTTTTTTAAATGAAGAAATGTATCCATCCTTGCCAAAGAAAAAATATATGTAATCGATTAAACAAAGCCATACCCCCACTTGTTTACATAAATGATCACAATACACAAAATGTTCTTCAATTTGTGCCATGAATAAATTGTCATATGATGGTGACATATTAAAGGACCACTCTAGGCTTAATGAAGTGGTCTGGGTGCCAGGTCCAGCTAGGGTTAACCCATTTTTCCATAAACATAGCAGTTTCAGAGAAACTGCTATGTTTATGAATGGGTTAAGCCATCCCATATTTCCTCTAGTAGCTGTCTCATTGACAGCCACTAGAGGCGCTTGCGTGCTTCTCACTGTGAAAATCACAGTGAGAGCACGCCAGCATCCATAGGAAAGCATTAAGAATGCTTTCCTATGTGACCGGCCGAATGCGCGCGCAGCTCTTGCCGCGCGTGCGCATTCAGCCGACAGGGAGGAGAGGAGGAGGATCGCCCAGCCCTGGAAAAAGGTAAATTTAAACACCTTTCCCCTTCCCAGAGCCTGGCGGGAGGGGGACCCTGAGGGTGGGGGCACCCTCAGGGCACTATAGTGCCAGGAAAACGAGTATGTTTTCCTGGCACTATAGTGGTCCTTTAAACCCCATCGCTGTGATCCACAGTTGCTTGTAAAAGTTCTGTTTATATTAAAAATAATTTTCATAGAGTAGAACTCTCAAGAGATTAATAACAAATTCACATTGAACCTGACTGATATCTTTCTGTGAGAGATATTGACTAGTAGCTTGTACAGTTACATCATGAAGGATGGAGGTGTACAAGCTACAAATGTCCATTCTACACACAGCTTCATCTAAAAAGGCAGCATTTAAATTGAAAAGCCTGCAGGGACAGGCTATAGACACCAGAACAACTACATTAAGCTGCAGTGCAGGGCTGCCATCAGGCTGCCTTACACAAGGTCTTGGCACCCAGGAAACCACCTTTAAGCGCTCCTTCGGTGCCCACCTCCAAGTCTGCCCACAAGGATGTGTGTGTAAAGTGGATACAGGGTGAGTGTGTGTTGTGTACATGCAGTGTGTGTGTTTGAGTATTGAATGCAGTGTGTGTAAAGTGGATGCATTGTGTGTGTGTAAAGTGTGGACACTGTTTGTGTTAGTGCATGTGTAGTGGATGCAGTGCGTGTTTGTCGTGAATGCAGAGTTAGTATTTGTAGTGGATGCAGTGTGTATATTATAAACATATATATATATATATATATATTTACACATATACATATACACACACATACACAATGTGTGTTTGAATGTAAGCATGTTTTTCTATGAAATATGTGTGTTAATGTTGGTTTTTGAATGCAGGTGTGTGTTTGTGTGTAGGGTAGACACTTCAACACATACTGATATACATATGGACACACAGATACACAGACACATACACTGACACAAATTCAAACACCCAGACACACAGATACACATAGTGACTCACTGATACACACACTGAGACACACTGACATGTTACACACACAAAAACACACTACGACACAGTTACACACACATACAGATACACACACACTTATACCCACACACAGATACAGACACTCATGTACACAGATTCTCAGATACACATTGACACAGACACAAACACAGATACACACGCTGACACAGATACACACACTGACATAAAAGGACACACAGATAAGCACACACACACACACACACACACACACATTGATACACAGATACACATAGAAACATACATACTGACACACAAGTCATTATTTTAGCCACCATCCTGCTTCTTAGCTTTTGGGTGCAGGAGGGTGGCTGGTGCTGTTGGGAGTCAGTCTGGAAACAGGCTCTCCCCTCCTCACTGCCCCTGCTCTTTTCCTTCCCACACGCAGTAAGCTGGGAAGAAATACTCTGGTGGCACTTCCTCTCAGCACTGGCTGTGGCTGCCGTTTTTAAAGGGGCCCAGTTGTGCCATTAAGGCCTATATGCCAATATGAAGGGCCTATCGGGGAGCCCTAAGTGCATGGGCCACCCAATGTGCCCCATCAGTTCCGCCACTAGAGATTGGGAATGTGGGGTCCAGGTGGCTGGGCCCAACAGGAACACCGGGACTGTTATGGTTGTCACTCCGTGATGGCGGCCCTGCTGCCGTGGTTCCAAAGATTATAGTACTCCTTTAAGCAAAACTATTTATATTTTGCATTTTTATATTACACGCCCTAATGGGTTATTGAATCAAATCTGTTTTGTATTCTAAATATATCATATGCCTACAGACAAAAAAACACTTGCACCAAAAAGAGAAATGGAAGATTGATCAGTGCCACACCTTGTGTTTATATGTAGGTCCTTACAAAACCTCTAATAACAGAAAATCGATCTTGATATTTCTATTTGTCCTTAGGCTAATTTTTATGTCAGACAAACATCTAAGTTTGAAGACTACAGACAGGTGAGAGCAAAACCTCAGCAAGTAAAATAAGGAGGAGTATCAGAAAGTACGAGGTGTGCGATAGTCAACTATCCAGTTTTTTTACAGTGTGTTTTGGTGCCTATGTTTATTGTTTTACATTTCAGTAAAGTATTACAGAATGCAATAAATTTGGACATATATTTTAGAGATCAGAGGGTGGTACCTTTCTTTTTCCTTTGCGAAGCTTTAACCTGTGCCTACATCTTAAGGTGTGTGAAGGGCAGGGCCAGAGACGCACTTTAACCATAAGGGCGTGTGAAGATGTGATGAGTGCATCTTACCAGTCTACATAATAAATCTGGTGTGTTTTCTTAAGACAATCATAAAAATAATTGTATTAGCGAGGTGGAAGGAATTATTATTTTGGATGTTGGTGGGTTTTCTAGAAACGTTTGTAACAAGCTTCTTATTTAATTGTGTTGTTGTTTAACTTAATATGACAGCCTAATTTGTTTAAACGTTCCCACATTTGAAAATACTACGAATAGACAGATTGAATGATTGCATATTTTACATATGTCATTTATTGCCAAATTTGCTGGACAAAAAAAAATTGAAAAAATAAATAAAATTTACCTTCAATTTTTAGAACTCAAATAAAACCACAAAATATGTTTTAAGCTTGGAAAAAAGTCACCTCCCAATAGATGTTATTTGGCAGCCAGGTAAACACTCAATTATTACTATTTTAATGAACCTTTAATAAGCTGAATGCACATTTACTTTAGAAACATGACCCCAAAAGTGTTATATTATTGTTTTCAAATTATTTTTAAAGCGATGCTATAACCTTTTTTGTTACAATGTTTTTTTAGCGATATTATGGCCTATTGGGCACTATTGACTTTGTCCACCCCCCCATTTTGTTAAATTATTATTGCTTAGTTATCTAAAAGACAAAGCTTGGGCTGTTGAAAAAAGAACGTTGTGGTTCAAGAGGAAAAGGAGCAGGTTGAGAAGGAAAAGGGAGCAGAGAATTTAGAGGACTGAGAACAGAATTGGTTGATATTAGATAAACTCCAGGTTAACAGAAGGTAAAATATAGCTACTTATTGTACCTGTGGACCGGGTTATCAGCAATTTAAATATCAGGTGTAGTCACTATTTTACAAGACACAAATATAGAGAATGGAGACTGGAGGCCATGTGGCATGGGTATGTCTGGTATATTACTAAGGTAGCATTAGGAATGTACAGGAGTATGCTTGCTAATATTAGGCCAAAGATAAGGTTGATTAAAGAGACCAGATTTTAGGTTAGCCAAACTTATTACTGGCTTTTGAAATATTTAATGTTTAGTGCTTAATGTGAATACCTTGAAGAAAGTAAAATAAAATACATTTCCCAAAGAGAGAGAAGTCAAAAATGAGCCAAAGGTCAGTATATTAAAGAAGAATGCTAACTAGAAACGAGCCGGGATCAGATAAAACCAATGCAGGAAGTCAGACAAGCCAGGTCACATTCAAGACACAGAAATACATTTAAACACAAAGGGTATAAAGAACCACAAAAGGGCACTGTAGAAAGGCTCAGATGGGTTTATATACTATAATGTAAGTTTGATTTTGATTTAATAGCTACAATTCTTATTCCTGTGCATGCACAGAAGCCAACCACTAAGTCTTGTGCCAGACGTGTCACACATGAGAAAACTGCTGTACCAGGTAAATCTAAATTCCTTGACAAGTTGCCACAGTAGTTTTGGTGTGACAACACAAATTCATTAAAGATGTTCCCATGGAACTGTGTAATTCTGGGTAAATTAATCAGGTGAAAAGAAGATGTGACTGTGGGGTGACCATGATCAAGCACCATACATGCTATGAATTACAAAATTAAAATCTTCAACATTCCATACTGGTAGGTTGATTTTGCTTGTCTTATCCCACTATTCTCCCACTATAATTATTTCTATCCTATTCAGGTTTAGCTAAAGTCACATAGTGCTCAATAAACATAGGCCAATATCTAGACAGTCATGTATCATTGCTACAGCCTTGTTTGAACCCAGTTATGATAAGTAAATTTGGTTGTCATCAGGATAACAATGGTAGGCTAGATCTCATTTTCATACATTTAAAAGTGTCTTTATCCCTCCCACTACACATGTAACAGCAAACTATGAATTATACAGAGGTGGAGTTAAACAATGACATACTCACAGTGAGATAATTTATTACCTATGAAAACTATAACAAAATGTTAATAGATCTCACAGAGATACAAAGTTTGAATTAAAAGAAACCTTAGATTACACCTTAGGTTTAGATTAGATCTAATGCTTTAGATTAGCTCAGTAAAACCTGTATTTAATAAACAATCTCTGTATAAGCATTATATGTCCCAAGTTTAATTTCATAATGCACTCAATTGTAGTTGTAGATAGTCTTACTTAAACTGAAGTTGTATCTGATACATAATACCAATGACATTTGTTGAAGAACTAAAGTATATTTTTAAAAGGTAATCCATTTTTCATGCTAAGTGAAGACTGAAACTGCCCTGAGTAAATACACATTGGAAGGTTTGATGAACCTGACCAAAAGCCATCAGCCTATGTTGAAAAATGGCTTGCAAATTTAAGATACACTGAACAACATTTTAGAGTGGCCTTTTATTGTGGCCAGCCTAAGGCACACCTGTGCAATAATCATGCTGTCTAATCAGCATCTTGATATGCCACACCTGTGAGGTGGATGGATTATCTCGGCAAAGGAGAAGTGTTCACTAACACAGATTTAGACAGATTTGTGAACAATATTTGAGAGAAATAGGCCTTTTGTGTACATAGAAAAAGTCTTAGATATTTGAGTTCAGCTCATGACAAATACGGGCAAAAACAAAAGTGTTGCGTATATAATTTTGTTCAGTGTATGTTGGAAAAAAAATAATCAGGGTTCAAATCATAAATGTTGCTAAATATAAGAGAAACTTACTTGTCAACATCAACAAATCCTTAGGTTGGAATTCACACTCATGTTCAGTTTTGCATATTTAGCAATAGAAAAATAACACCTGAAATTAAAAGAAAATAAATATGTTTAAACCGAAACAGGTTTAAAATGTGTTTTGGTTTTATTTTAGTGATCACGTAGTGCATGTTTGTACTGGTTTCCATCAATTCACTTTTGGTTTAAAAATCAGGAGATACACTAAAAGATTTGATACGCTATTGGACTAGAAAACATAAGAATTTGCAAATCAAGATGGGCTTTTCGTCTGGACCACCATAGAGGAATTGATCAAAACAGAGCAGAAAAAAAGTTGCTATTGTTGTTGCTATTTTTTTTCAATAGATGTAGTTATTATTTATTTATGGTAAACAATAGTTTTTATCTATATAGCTTTTAAATCAGGCACAAACCAGTGGGATGTGAGCTATACCTCCAGAATTTAGACCTTAATTTAATATTTTTGGATAAGCTTGTCAAATGATTTAATATTTTTGGATAAACTTTCAGAACAATTAGGTTTTTTATATTAACATATCAACAATTTAAAATAAATGGAGGAAGGAGTTGTGGAGGTAGAAACACCGCCACCGCTCCTTCAAAAAAGAAGGTTACAAAAATATATCAAAAATTTAAAATGTATCATATATAAAACCAATATTTATATATCAAAAAAGTACAAAAATGGTAAAATATTTTTTTAAATATTAGATCATTTGAAAATATTAAATTGAGGTCTTTTCTAAATGCTGAAATGAAATTACACACATGAAATAAAAAAAAATAATGGCTTCATTTCTTTTGAAACCAATCAATAAGCACTTAAAGGGACACTATAGGCACCCAGACCAATTCATCTCAATGAAGTGGTCTGGGTGCACTTTCCCTGTCCCCTTTAGTCCTGCAATGTAAAACATTGCAGTTTTAGTGAAACTGCCTTTAGAGAGACTGCCTCTAGTGGTTCTCTACCAAACAGCCACTAGAGGTGTTTCCTGGAGTTTCACAGAGTTTGACTCCATGAAACGACGCTGGACATCCTCACACTTTGCATGAGGACATCCAGCATCAGAGAAAACCCCATAGGAAAGCATTGAGGCAATGTGCATGCACATACGCCTCCCCTCACCCCCCATCTGCTGATATTAGAGGTGGTGGAGCTCGAGCCACTACAGAGGGACATCGGGGCTGGAATTGGGTAAGTGAGAAAAGGTTATTTAACACTTTACATCGCTTTGTATTCCTAACACTAAAGTGTTCCTTTGAAAAATTATTAAAATGGAGAATACTTTATTGTACTTTATTGTACTCTAGGAATGACAGCTAAACATACTGGTTTATTAGGTGTTAAATCACCAGCAATTGTGGTTACTAAACAGGAGAGGCATAATTGTTGTCACAAACTCAGCCTATTTTAAATTTTATAACCAGCTGACGTTTTTAAAACAGTACCTTATTGTCTGCAAACACCGTTAAAAAGTATGATGTTAATGTTTCACTGTACATTTACAATTTTCAAAACAGTATTAGACCTATCACAAAGTCGCTTTATCATATATGAACTCATTCAGGACCAAATGCAAAAAAAAAAAGTGCTGTCATTAGATGCTTTTCCTGTACACCTTGGTGGACAAAAAGTAGATTTTCAAATAACGGAGAACTTTAACATTCTAAAGTGTCATTTTAGAGATCTACCATTTGCCCAAACCTGCTGTAAATCAAAGGCCACAAAGAATGTTCAACTTATTTAGCTTGCGGCCCTGAAGTAAATAACTGGCCCATTCAATTACTGGATGATATCCTTTAAAATATAATTTGTGGCATTTCAAAGGATTTATAACAGGGTTATTTACTAAAGGAAGAAGTCAAAGTTAATTTAAAATTGAAGGCCAGAGTAGCCAAACTGAAAACAGATAGTTTGAACACAGACTTCTCATTTTAGTAAATAAGCCTGTAAGATTTTCCGTTAATTTACTAAAGTGAGAATTCAAAAAGAATTTCAAATTTAAGGTCAAAATAGCTGGAACTGAAACATTCTCTAAGTCATATAGTATTGTTATTATTGCCATTTATATAGCACCAACAGATTCCGTAGCGCTTTACAATATTATGAGGGGGGATTTAACTATAAATAGGACAATTGCACGAAAGCTTACAGGACCGATAGGTTGAAGGGGACCCTGCTCAAACGAGCTTATAGTCTATAGGATGCTATCACATCAGCCAATATGGCCTTTAGGATTAAAATTACTTTGAACCGTTGTTTTATAGCACTACTATCCATAGCACTTTACAATTTATGCAAAAATAAAACTAATAAATATGATAAATACACAAACAGGAAATAAATATTTAGGCACACTGAAACAAAAGAGAATGCTGACCATGTGATACAATCTAGTATTGAAACAAAGAGTTAAGGAAGTAACAAAATTGTACCCATGAATGTGGCAATATATGGCGCTATGGAACACTTTCAAAATTTTTTTTAACTTTAATAATTTACATATACAGTCATTGGAAAAAGAAAGTACACCCAGGGGCGTACCTGGTGCATTTGGCACCCGGGGCGGATCCCATATTTGCCCCCCCCTCCCTTTTCTTTTTTATTTAGCACTGAGCAGTGTTTGTGTGTTTGTATGGAGTATGTGTAAGTGAATGTACGGGTGTGTTTGCACGTATTGGCATTTGAATGCAGGCGTGCATTTTTCTGTAGTGGTTTTTGAATATGGTGGTGTGTTTTTATGTAGTGTTGACATTTGGATGCAGGGTTGTATTTGTGTGTAGTGTAGGTGAAATGCTGAGATGTATGCACATATACACACATATACTCACATATACACACACTGGCACACATACACAGACACATAGGTACACACATGCAGTTACATAGAAACACGGTCATACACACATACAGACAAACACTGACACACATATAGATAGACACACAGATACAAACAAACATATAGATACAAACACACACACACAGACACACAGAGAGAGACACACAGACATAGACACACATACAGATAGAGACACACACATAAAAACACACTGACACAAACACAGACACAAAAACAGATACACACACATACAGGTACACATACACACATACACACACTGACACATACAGATACACATATACCAACACACATACAGATACACAGACATACAGATACACAGACATGCATAATGTGTGTCTCTGTGTGTTTGTATAGTGTATTTAGTGTGTTTGTATAGTGAATGCAGTGTGTGTTTGTATAGTGAATGCAGTGTGTGTGCTTGTATAGTGGATAATGGTGTGAGTGGGGTAAGAGGGAGGGGGTAATGGTGTGAAGGAAGGGGGTAATGGTTTGAGGGAAGAGAGAAGGTGAGAGGGGGGTCATGGTGTGAGGGAGTGGGGAGTAATACTGTGAGGGAGGGGGTGATGGTGAGAGGGAGGAGGGTAATGGTGAGAGGAGGAGGGTGATGGTGAGAGGGAAGGGGGTGATGGTGTGAAGGAAAGGGGTGATGATGAGAGGAGGGGTTGATGATGAGGAGGGGGCAGATGAAAGGGAGGAGGTGAGGCAAGAGGGAGGGCAAGGATGGTGAGGGGGGCATGGTGTGGAGGGGTGATGCTGAAAGGGGGTGATAATGAGAGGAAGGGGTGATGATGAGAGGGAGGGGGTGATGGTGTGAGGGAGGAGGGTGGTGGTGTGAGGGGAGGAGGTGATGATGAGAGGGAGGGAGTGATGATGAGCGGGAGGGAGTGATGATGAGAGGGAGGGGTGATGGTGAGAGGAGGGGGTGATGGTATGGGGTTTGATGGTGTAAGGGGGATGTGAGAGGCAGGGGGGTGATGGTGTAAGGGAGGAGGGTGATGTGAGAGGGAGGAGGGTGATGGTGAGAGGGAGGGGGCATGAGAGGGGGGTGATGGTGTGAGGAAGGGGGGTGATGGTGTGAGGGAGGGGGTTGATGGTGAGAGGGAGGGGGGTGATGGTGAGAGGGAGGAGGGTGATGGTGTGAGGGAGGAGGTGATGGTGTGAGGGAGGGGGGTGATGGTGTCAGTGACCCAGGACCCAACACATTCTGCCCCGGGCACCCCTCTAGTGAGTGGGTCCCGGGGCGGACCAGTACACCCTCTTTGTAAACTATGATTTTACATATCAGAACATAACAACAAACAATCATCTGTTCCTTAGCAGGCCTTAACCCCTTAACCCCTTAAAGACTGAGCCAAATGTACACGTTTTATCAAAATAAAACGTAAACAAAACTTGGAATTTGACTATATGTCTGTTCAAGCGTAATTCACCTCTTTCATATTTAGGGCACCCACACTTATTATATATAATTTTATTAAGGAAAATAGGGCTTTCATTTAACATCAAATATTTACCTATGTATGACTAAAAGATTAAAAAAAAATAGAAATATTAAGAAATGTTTTTATTTTTTTAGTTCTGCATGACATTTTAACTGTGAATGTCATAATACTGTTTGCTTTTACTGAAATAAAATACACATATTTGTATTCAGCGATGTCTCTTGTGTAAAACAGTGCCCCTATGTACAGGTTTTATGGTGTTTTGGAAAGTTACATGGTTAAATATAATATGTTAAATTTTTAATTTTTTTCACATTGAAATTTGCCAGATTAGTTACGTTGCCTTTGAGACCGTATGGTAGCCCAGGAATGAGAATTACCCCCATGATGGCATACCATTTGCAATAGTAGACAACCCAAGGTATTGCATTGGGGTATGCCCAGTCTCTTTTAGTAGCCACTTGGTCACAAACACTGGCAAAAATTAGCGTTAATATTTGTTTGTGTGTGAAAAATGCAGAAATTGAATTAGGTGGGATTTATAGGCCTTCAGGACAAATAGAATAGTTAGATAATCTACTAGTTGAGGAAATAGCTAACATTACAATGAAGGGGGAAGTTATCATCATGGGTAAATTTAATCTTAATGATGTGAACTGGAAAACCAAAATAGCTGCTTGTGCCAGGAGCACACATATTCTAAACTCCCTACTGGGATTGTCTCTAAAACAAAGCATGGGCTTGTCACCAAAGATGTACCTCAGGGATCTGTACTTGGACCAATTCTCTTTAATATTTGTATTAGTGATATTGCAGAAGATCTTGATGGTAAGGTATGTCTTTTACTGATGATACTAAGATATGTAACAGGATTGATGTTCTAGGAGGGATAAGCCAAATGGCAAATGATTTAGGTAAACTAGAAAATGGTCAGAGTTATGGCAACTGACATTTAATGTGGATAAGTGCAAGATAATGCATCTTGGACAAAAAAAAAGGGCAGAGTAGAGAATATTTGATAGAGTCCTAACCCCAACATATGAGGAAAGGGATTTAGGGGTGATTATTTCTGATGACTTAAAGGTAGGCAGACAATGTAACAGAGCAGCAGGAAATGCTAGCAGAATGATTGATTGTATAGGGAGAGGTATTAGCAGTAGAAAGAGGGAAGTGCTCGTGCCATTGTAAAGAACACTGGTGAGACCTCACTTGGAGAATTGTTGGATGGTGGATGAAGCGAGACATGATGTCCCAGATGTGCTCAATTTGATTCAGGTCTGGGGAATGGGCGGGCCAGTCCATAGCATCAATGTCTTCGTCTTGCAGGGACTGCTGACACACTCCAGCCAAATGAGGTCTAGCATTGTCTTGCATTAGGAGGAACCCAGGGCCAACCACACCAGCATATGGTCTCACAAGGGGTCTGAGGATCTCATCTCGGCACCTAATGGCAGTCAGGCTACTTCTGGCGAGCATATGGAGGGCTGTGCGGCCCCCCAAAGAAATGCCACCCCACACCATTACTGACCCACTGCCAAACCGGTCATGCTGGAGGATGTTGCAGACAGCAGAACATTCTCCATGGCGTCTCCAGACTCTGTCACGTCTGTCACATGTGCTCAGTATGAACCTGCTTTCATCTGTGAAGAGCACAGGGCGCCAGTGGTGAATTTGCCAATCTTGGTGTTCTCTGGCAAATGTCAAACGTCCTGCACGGTGTTGGGCTGTAAGCACAACCCCCACCTGTGGATGTCGGCCCTCATACCACCCTCATGGAGTCTGTTTCTGACCGTTTGGGCAGACACATGCACATTTGTGGCCTGCTGAAGGTCATTTTGCAGGGCTCTGGCAGTGCTCCTCCTGTTCCTCCTTGCACAAAGGTGGAGGTAGCGGTCCTGCTGATGGGTTGTTGCCCTCCTACGGCCTCCTCCACGTCTCCTGATGTACTGGCCTGTCTTCTGGTAGCGCCTCCATGCTCTGGACACTACGCTGACAGACACAGCAAACCTTCTTGCCACAGCTCGCATTGATGTGCCATCCTGGATGAGCTGCACTACCTGAGCCACCTGTGTGGGTTGTAGACTCTGTCTCATGTTACCACTAGAGTGAAAGCACCGCCAGCATTCAAAAGTGACCAAAACATCAGCCAAGAAGCATAGGAACTGATAAATGGTCTGTGGTCACCATCTGTAGAACCACTCCTTTATTGGGGGTGTCTTGCTAATTGCCTATAATTTCCACCTGTTGTCTATCCCATTTGCACAACAGCATGTGAAATTGATTGTCACTCAGTGTTGCTTCCTAAGTGGACAGTTTGATTTCACAGAAGTGTGATTGACTTGGAGTTACATTGTGTTGTTTAAGTGTTCCCTTTAATTTTTTTGAGCAGTGCATTTATTTAGTATTATTTATATATATATATATATATATATATAAATAAATATATATATATTTAATTAATATCATTATGATATTAATATATATATAATTATATACACATATTAATATTAAAATACAATTAGACAGTGTATGTGTATGTATGTGAAAGTGTATATATATATATATATATATATATATATATATATATACTTAGATCATATATATATATATATATATATATATATATTTGTGCTCGGAATTTCTAATATGTAATGGAATGTAGAAGGAGATGCAAAGTTGGTTGTGGTGTGCCGAAATGAACGTACGAGTAGGCCTGTAATAAAAAGAGGGCAAAAGAGGATTCAAAGTAACACACCTTGTTGTAAGTTTACAAAGCAAGATTTCTGAAGGCTTGACGGAGCTCCCTCTCTGGTCAAGGTATATGAGTATTAATAGACTGAGGATTTACAGCGGCTCGGTCTCTTATTGATGTGGACTGGTGTGTTAGCGCTTGAAGCTGAAGAAGCTGCGTCTATACGAGAGTGAGACCAGAAAAGGAAGCCAGGTTTTAGCCCAACCTTGATAGTAGGGCTCTGACGTGAGACATTTATTTAGCTGTGCTGAGTGGGTGCCCTTGGAGTAGTAATGGTTGAGAGACATTCGAGTGCGTGTGGTGTGACAACACGAGTATGTCAAGTATTTTAACTGGGCACCAAACATTCTCGGTAGGGAAGAGGGGAATGAGTTGGATAAGTGGTGTGATTGGCTTTGGTAAAATGTTATGAAAGTATGTAGTGATCTTCTACTCCTTCAGGTGAGAAAGTTTAAGGTATAATGCCGTATCTACTTGACGTATGACTGTGAACTCCTTAGGTATGAGGACACTGTAGAAAGCCATAAAGACGCAGCTTTAATGACCAGATTTGTGTTATACACAAACGGGGATGTGTCCAGTAGGATGCTAAGTAGCCTAAAAGTAGGACCATCTATTGATAATCAGGTAGTGCCAGTGGGAACTGTGACTTTATAAATACCCTTGAGGATTTCCTTGATAGGGTAGGAAGTTAAGAAAGGTGCGTGATTTGAAAAGGTTGTAAGGACGTGGTTTTGTACCTCGGTAAGGTAAAGTTTATGGTATTGTTTGATAAATTTATGGTGTAGGTGATAGACGGAGGCAAAAGCCACCATGTTTTAATGAAAAGTCTCCTTGTAAGTAAAACGCTGCAGGTAATTTGTTCAAAAATAGACAGTGCCCTAACGTAAGTGATAGGGGTGTAGGGTAAAAAGTGTGTGGTGCTTGAGTGCCTGTGCGTGGTGTAATAGCCTGGAATTAGCTGGTGGGCAGGTGGTATCCTAGAAGGTAGGTGATGGGCTGTAGGGAGTGCCTGGAAGAAGACCTGAAATTGACAGCGTGAAAGCATTAGCAGCTGTGTTATGGACACCAGGAATGTGTATGCAGACTAGATGGAACTGAGAGGTTGCTGCCAGCCAAGTCAGTTTTCGAATCAGCCTCATAATAATTAACGAAGATGACCGCCCCTTGTCAATGATTTCATGAGGTGCAGAATTGTCTGAGTAGCGTATGTACTGCCTTGCCAGTCAGGAGATGACCCCATGTAAGGGCAGCCGCCATGATGGGTATATCTCAAGCCATGTGGATGTTCTCTAAAGGCCGGCAACACATCCGTCTCAGAGGGCCAGTTGTCCCTAACCAGTGGTTGCCGAAAATATCTGTGAACCCTGCGTGTTCTGCAGCGTCTGTGTAGATTGTTGGTTTGAGTTTCTGATATGTTTCAGGTAGTGGATAACGGAGGACACCTGACTATGATTAGGTGCAGCCAGCAGAGGGTCTGTGCGAAAATGTCATAGAGCTTGGGGCTGCTCCTGGACCCGAAAGTGAGCCGGGTAGAGAAAATACTATTCTCTCCATTTAACACCATGCAAGTGCCATAGTGAGGGGTGAATGGGTAGCCATTTAGAGGCGTTGGTAATATCGGACTTGCCTAACCATGCCTACTGCTTGTTGTGATAATAGCTTGCGTGGCATCGTCATCATTGGCGTACTGTAGACACAACTCCTCAGCGGGTATGAGAGAGTTGATGCTGGGAAAGGAAGAAGAAAAGAGGTGCAGCGAGGTCAATGAGCAAACGTTTAATATTAGAGTAATTGTGAATGGCTATCCCGATGGGTTGGTATACCATGATGACAATGGTGGAGACAAGAGAATCCGAACATGAACACAGCCTTTGTTTCAGGGGACAGAAGGTGGTTGCCTTTTAGATGCTGAAAGTAGGTTCATGCCCTGGTATTAAAATTATTGCACGCCTGCGTCTTGCCTGGGAATGAAATGGGTCTGCCCAGCTTGTCTCTCTGCCCGCCTAATTGGCTTGTGTGTGGGTGAAGGAGTGGTGAGAAGTGGATATGGCAGGGTCTGCCTCGCAAGGGCACATGTCAGTGGAGTGAGAAGTGGAACTACGGGCAGCAACGTGACGGCAAAACAGTACTATGTCCATCTGGCACCAGTCAATTCTTAAGTTGAACTGAGCCAGATGAGTAGCTGCCTTGGCCGACCCTGACTTATGATAGTCATAGAATGAGGACCCTCCCTACTTAATACTTAAGTCAACTACCTTGTGCATGTACGAGTTGAGCTCTTCCCTCCTATGTGGGTACCGTGCAGTATAATGTCACGATAAATGCCAGGCAATAAACTGAGGGAAGGAAAGTTTCTTGTTAAGTTGAGGATCTCTGGCTTTTAAGACCACTGAAATGTCCTCGTAATTAAGTTCTATTCTCTAGGATGTCTTGAGGGGCTAGTTAGCCGGTGAGACATATGGGTAGTGATAGATGCTGGTGGGGGAGGGAGGGATATGCCATCCTGAACAGCCAAGATAACCAGGTGGGTGGGAGGCCTGACAAGTCACTTGGGGTGGATATGGCCACTTACGCTTGTAGCAGCCTGTTCATGGCATGGAGGTTGACCAAAATAGCAGTCAGGGTCTCCTGAGTGGAAATTGAGTTGTTAGCTGACTGCCCTTGTGAACTAATGCCGGGCCTGTGTTCGTTGCCCTGTGCCCTCAGGAGCCTGTATAATTCTGCCTTTCTAGAGATAGCTGGAAAGGTGATACCCCTGAGACTGAGTTCTGCTGATATTTTGGAATAGCCTAATATCTCAGGGATTTGGGGATAGAAGGGGTGAGGGATTCCTCTGTGGACCCAGGCCTGACTGGCGTGCTGGGTATTTCGTCCGACGGCAGATCGAAGATGGAGATGGATTCTTGTGACATTCTGTAAAAGGAATAATGATTTGAATAAGTAGGGTGTAGTGGAGGGGGGAATGAGCCCTTCAGAGAACTGGCCTGCTAACTAGTGCCAAGTGATAGGTGAGGCCCTGCTAGTGCCAAGTGGCGGTGAGAGGCTCTACCTATTGTTTGGGCAGAGGGAATTTGTGGCCACTTGAACGTGGTGGCAGGATGTTGGCCTCTCGGTGACCGTAAGAGATTCAAAATGTGTGGCTGTGACTTGGGAAGCCCGAGGTGGCTACCTATGATTTGGTCGTGGGGCTGAACCTCCGTGATGAGGTGGGGAGTAGACCTCGCGGGACTGGTGAATTTACTTATGGTAGCTAAGGCCAGCGCCTAAACCTCAGTGCCAGTCCTCTAACTTGGTGGGGCTTGTCTCCTTGAATAATGTACTTGAACGTATGTGGATACTAACCTTGAGTATTGGTCCTATTGCTGTGGACGAGGCACGGGATGTCTTCAATATATAAATACTTACTTCTGCAGGGAACAGGTCCAGCCAAGGTATCCTATGGGTAAGATAGATGCTAGTGGGCCCTAAGCATGCCACTGGTATGCCTGGTGAAAAAATTTCGAATGCATGGATAGGTGTGTATCGATGATGCTGTAACATAAGAACCTGTGTAAGATGAGGGACCTGAACGTTGGTCCGTAATTAGAGACAAGCCCCTGGGTTCCCACAATTGTGAATTTAAATGATAAGAAGGCGGAGTGAGGCCTTTAGGAGAAACGTAATCGTAGTGAGTAAGATTAACAATAACTGTTACTGAAATACGGGATACCGTGGTTGATGGCATAGAACTTGGCAAGACTGCGGTATTGGCGCATGTCTAAGTAATGAAATGTAGAAACGAAAGACAAGCAATGTATTGTTACAATTAGTAGTAGCAAAGTGGTGTTGGTTCCGTAGGTGATAGTCGCAGAAATCGTAGTGCGGGGTCTTTGCCGTGGCACATTTAGCAGTTTATAACCCACCTTGGGAATAGTGAAAAACAGATTAAATATTGCTAGTAGTAACTGA
Source organism: Pelobates cultripes (assembly GCA_933207985.1). Lineage (NCBI taxonomy): Eukaryota > Metazoa > Chordata > Amphibia > Anura > Pelobatidae > Pelobates > Pelobates cultripes. Next base: position 250,251,727 of record OW240915.1, on the reverse strand, counting down.
TGAGCACAAATGCTTAACACATAACTTAATATAGGATGCAAAAATGTGGAAGATGAGTTCTTTCGTTTAAACGAATAACATAACGAAATACATTAATAACAGATTAGTAAATTTAAACAGTAAAGCCTCCTGCGTTCAGCTAGAAACAAACGAACGGAGAGGACTGTAAGCAGAAAAGAAATACCTGCAGTCAGTTAATGGACCGTAAGAAAGAATAAACGAAAGCCATGTACGTAGTGGTCGGCTGTTTAACCATACGAATTAATAGACGAATGTGAGTATGTTAGAGCGGTCGGCAGTTTAGTAATGCGAAAGAACAAACGAAGGTGTGTGTACTCTGTCGTCGGCTGTTGGCCGCACAAACCACAGAAGTAAAAGTACACTAACGAGTGAATATGCATGAATGGGTAAGTATAATGAACGGAGCCTATCCTCGCATTTTTAGGCCCGAACATGAGAAATAGCTGAACGCTATTTCCCACGTTATGCTTACGTGGACGTGCCGGTCTCGGAAGACGTGTAGCGAAGTCGATTAGAAGTCGGTTGGCAGACACGGAGGTCGGAGGCAAGAGAGCTGCTGGAGGCTGGAATTTTGGCGGGAACTACGGACCGGAAGTACTGGGACAAACAGCTTGAACGTCAAAGGTGAGTAGTGGGGTAGGAGCTTAAATAGGGTCGTAACTCCTCCCACAAATACAGGCCAAATGGCCTTTTAACATGTATATTCTAAGTATATATTGCTTTATTTTACACTGTTAAACTTTATTTTAATTTATTTCAAGCAGCACGGGGACTACTTGTCATTCCAGGCACTCCCCCTGCTGGCACTGCTATGGACGGCTATTCCATCCATGTGAACATGAGGTCCTCACAAGGACCTTGCGATCACATGGCCCAGGCATGTCCCCCCATCATGATCGCTGGCGATCAGGTAAGTCCCCTGGACGTGGGGACATACTATGCTGTCCACCTGCGTTTAGAGGCAGGTCCCGAAGGATGACACAATACGCATGCCGCTCTTAAGGGGTTAAAATTAGAAAACTACAACCTCAGATGAACAATAATACATGACATATTACAATATGTCATAATTTAACAAAAATAAAGCCAAAATGGAGAAGCCTTGTGTGAAAAACGAAGTAGAACCACTTTTAGTAGCAGTAGAAGTAATAATTTTCTGTATGACTTTATCAGTCTTTCACATCGTTTTGGAGGAATTTTGGCCACTTAACTTTACAACGTTGCTCAGGGCCGGCCTTAGGCCTTTGGGTGCCCTGTGCGAAAAATCTTCACAGTGCCCCCCCTTCCCGTCTCCCACTTACCACACACCCTGTCACACACACACACAGACAGCCACACACACACAGACATAGAAACATAGAATGTGACGGCAGATAAGAACCATTCAGCCCATCTCGTCTGCCCAGACAGTCACACATAGGCAGTCACACACACAGAAGCAGGCAGGCACACACAGACAGCCATACACAAACACACATGCAGACAGCCACACACAAACACAGAGGCAGACAGCCACACACAGACAGCCACACACAGGCAGACAGACACACACACACACACACACACAGGCAGACATAGAAACATAGAATGTGACGGCAGGTTAAAACCAATTCGGCCCATTTAGTCTGCCCAGACAGTCACACATAGGCATTCACACACACACATAGGCAGTCACACACACACAAGCAGGCATACACACAGGCAGACAGTCACACACACACACATACACAGAGGCAGATAGTCTCACACACAGACACAGTCATACACACAGACACAGTCAGACACACAGACAGTCACACACACAGGCAGACAATCATACACACAGACAGACAGTCAAACACAGACAGTCACACACACAGGCAGACAGTCAAACACACACACAGGCAGACAGTCAAGCACAGACAGTCACACACACAGGCAGACAATCATACACACAGGCAGACAGTCAAACACAGACAGTCACACACACAGGCAGACAGTCATACACACAGGCAGACAGTCAAATACACAGACAGTCACACACACACACACACAAAAAGGGCAGACAGTCACACACACAGGCAGACAGCCTCACACACAGGCAGACAGTAACATGTAGTTACCTCTATTCCTTGTAGAGGCAGACAGACAGTGCAGCTCCTGGATTCTAGTTGTTGGGGGAAGCAGGGGCTCCTTCCTGCTTCCCCTGCAGAAGTTACACAGCGCTTTTAGCCCCGCCCCGCCCTGCCATACGGTAAGCTCCGCACCCGCCGCATTTTTATTTTACATTTTGTATTTATTTTTTTATCCTGGCCGGCCATGTGTGAGCTAAGTCAGCCGCATAGCGCCCCCTGCTCCATGGCACCCTGTGCGGCCACACACCTCGCACACCCCTAAGGCTGGCCCTGACGTTGCTTCAGTTCATTGAGGTTTGCAGCATTTATTAATGCAAAGCTCTCTTAAGGTCCTACAGCATTTTATTTTGGGTTTAGGTCTGGATTTTGACTGGACTATTGCAACACTTTTATTCTTCTCTTTTTCAGCCATTCTGTTGTAGATTTGCTGGTGTGTTTGGGATCATTCTCCTATTACATGGCCCAGTTTCGGCCAAGCTTTAGCTTTCAGACAGATGGCCTCACATTTGACTCTAGAATACTTTGGTATAAGGAAGAATTCATGGTCAACTTCATGACTGCAAGATTCCCAGGTCCTGTGTCTGCAAAACAAGCACAAATCTTCATTCCTCTGCATTTGGCATGGGGCGTTTGTGCTGATATGCTGTGTTCGGTTTTCACTACATGTGGCGCTGTACATTATAGCCAAAATTTCCACTTTGGTCTCGTCTGTCTAAAAGACATTGTCCCAGAAGTCTTGTGATTGTTCAGATGCAACTTTGCAAACCTAAGCCATGCTGTCATGTTCTTTTCAGAGAGAATAGGTTTTCTCCTAGTACCCTTCCAAACAAAAAATACTTGTTCAGTCTTTTTCTATTTGTACGGTCATGAAATTAACATTTAACATGCTAAGTGAGACCTGTAGAGTCTGAGATGTAACTCTTGTTTTTCTTTGCAATAATGGTCTGACTTTGGGGCACATTTGCTGGCACATTCACACCTTGGAAGAATGGCAACTGTCTTGAATGTTTCCAACTTTGAATAATCTTTCTCACTGTAGAATATATACTTTAAATTATTTGGAAATGGCCTTATAACCCTTCCTAGTTAGATGGGCAGCAACAATGTCTTCTCTAAGATCATTGCTGATGTCTTACTTGAATGCTCCAGACCAGCAAACTGCTAAGCCAGCTTTTTATAGAGGTGGTCATACTTTCTTATTAAATCAACAGTATTTGATTAGCAGCACCTGTCTAATACCTAGCCTCCTAATTCAAATGAAAGCAATAATGGTGTATTTAGTTTTATTCTGCATGGCTTCTCCATTTTGGCTTATTTTTGTAAATAAATAATGACACAGTGTAATGTCTTGTGTTGTTCATCTGAGGTTGTATTCGCCTAGTTTAAAGACCTGCTAAGGAACTGATGATTGGCAATAAGTCATGATATGTAAACCATAGAATTCAAAGAGGGTGTACTTTCTTTTTCCCATATATATATATATACACATACACACACAAACCATTACATGCTCATAGAAATTGCAGAGAAAAACAAGAGTTACATCTCACACTCCACAGGCCTCAGCATGTTTAATGTTAATGTCATGACAGTACAATTAGAAATATACATACATCATATTTTAATGAGATTAGAAGAGTAGTAATAACAATACATTTTATCAGAACATTACATACCGTTATGAAACATAACATTAAAAATTATCTTAAAACTTTTCCGTTCAGTTTCTCTTCTTGAAATTAGTTAAATATTTTCCTTCAAATTCAGTGTCAGCTGTCTAGAACTTAAAAAAAAAAAAAAAATTTATAATAATAGGCAAACAAAATGACCAAGTTAAAAACACACTAACAAAACCTATAAAAACTGAACAGTTGGATAGGTTATAAATAGACCAGAAGCATGAAACCAAGTTAACACACGATGGAACATTTTTGGATTTAAACAAAGATGAGTACAATGGTGTCAATGAAATCGACCTAGTTGGGTCATTTGCCCAAAATCAATTTGCATTTGTATGAAAGAGTGTCATCTGTGGAAGTCTCAGTGGTGGCATACCCTGCTGAGGATCAGGGAATAATGGGAGGGTGATACGATCAGATATGTTGAGCTGTGAGGGAAGAGTGAGGGATCAGGTAAGGAAGTGACTAGGAAAAGAGATGGCAGATTGGATGTGGGAAGGGCCACTGGTAAAAGGCTAAACATAAACATTGGCAGAATTGTGAAGGAGTACATGGGTGTAGGGTTTGGGTAAGAGAAGTAGAGAGGACAATCTGGAGTGTAGCAGGAGATGTGTGAGGAGAGGTAGAGTGGAGCACAGTTATGGAGGGTTTTGAACAGGATGATAAAACATTTAAATAAATCTGTAAGTCTACTTATCCCTGAAATAATACAATTTCATATTGAAATCCACAGTTGTATGCATTTTTTGCAATACAGCAACAATATAGTTCCAAACATGGGATTCAAACAGCAACCCCGAGCCAGGCATTGGTTTACTGTATACCTACATTCCACAGTAAACCATGGCAGGAAGCTGGAGCTACCCATTTCTACAATCTCTATTCCCCGACAGGTCTGATTAATTTCCCTATGTAGTCCTCCACATACGACCTACCCCAAACCTCTAACCTCTCCTACATACAATTAAAATCATATCCAGGTGTATTTCTGCAAGCCAATGCCCTAGTACATGTATCAAAAATGTAACAGCCTGGTAACAAATTTTTACAAGCGCGGCTCTTCCTCCGTTATGTAACCCAATCTCCATGTGCAACAGGATACTCTCTGAACAAACCCCCCTCACAAAGTCAGGTCCTGCACTTTGCTGGGCAGAAGATCTAGATAGCAAGATTACCCCAAAACAATTGGACTAAATGGTAAATGCATCCAAGTGCATGATTAGATTGGCCATGCTTATTGAACAGAATCGTAAATTATTATAGCGTTGGTATATGGTGCCAACTAAAATCCATAGGCTTTTCCCACACTCTTCCATCATGTGCTGTAGATACATTCAAGGAGCAGAAGACATGTTGCACATGTGGTGGCAATGTTCACAGATAGCCACCTACTGAAAACAGGTGAATAAACTAATCTTATCAGTGACGAATCAAGTACTGCCACTACGGCGTATAACATTTCTACTCCTGTACATGCCAGAATCTGTCCCCAAACACAAGCAAGCAGAACTAAATAAGGTGATAGACAAACAATGTATAAACGAACAAAGCTTCCGAAGCATTTTACCCCCATCCAAAACCCTCCAAGATACTTGGAAACTGTGGGACACATGTAGATTGGCACCTGCTACATAAATGTTCATAAATGTACCCTTTGCAATTTACATAACTATACCCCTGCTATATGCATCAGTGTAACCTTTATACACTCCTTATCGTATCAAATTCTTGTTAAGGACATAGAGATTATGATTGAGACATAAAAATGATGCATAACCAAATTGTACACGCTAACAAACTGTATATCTCGTGTATTACTCTTGTAATGCCATAAGCACCCCAATGGGCTGTGGGAATGAAGTGTTTTCCCCCTTCCATCCCTCTTCTTTTTTCGGTATATCCTTCCTTGTCTTATTATGAAAACAATAAAACAAATATATATATATCATAGGCGTGTGCACGGGGTGTGCCGGGTGTGCCTGGGCACACCCTAATCCCCGCGGCACGCCTATGCATATTGAGACCGGCAGGGGAGATCTCAGGATCTCCCCTGTCGGCTCAGGCAGAGCCGGCGCTATCTGAGCACCGGCTCTGCTCTCAGCCTCCCTCCCCACTGACCCACATGCAGGGAGGGAGGCAGGAGAGGACCCGGCGGAGCTCTTGCCGGTAGCTCTGCCGGGTTCCTCTCTCGAGATATGAGCGTTGCCGCGGCAACGCTCAAATCTCGCGAGAGTGAACTCTAGCCCCACAGGGGGCTAGAGTTCACTCTCCACTGGACCACCAGGGATCACAGCAGCAAGGATCCCCTCCTCCACTGGACCACCAGGGAAGGAAGCAGCAGCACGATCCCTACAAAAGGTAAGAAGGGAGGGGGGATAGCAAATAATGTACCCCCACCTCCACCCCCCACAATCACCCACCCACATACATACAACACACATTCAGCACCCACACACATTCAGCACCCACAGACATACACAGCACCCACACACATTCAGCACCCACAGACATACACAGCACCCACACACATTCAGCACCCACAGACATACAGCACCCACAGACATACAGCACCCACACAGCACCCACACACATTCAGCACCCACAGACATACACAGCACCCACAGACATACAACACCCACACACATACAGCACCCAGACATACAGCACCCACAGACATACAGCACCCATACACAGCACCCAGCACCCACAGACATACACAGCACCCACACACATTCAGCACCCACAGCATACAGCACCCACAGACATACAGCACCCACAGACATACACAGCACCCACAGACATACAGCACCCACAGACATACAGCACCCACAGACATACAGCACCCACACACATCAGCACCCACAGCACATCCACAGACATACAGCACCCACAGACATACACAGCACCCACAGACATCACAGCACCAACATAGACATACACAGCACCCACAGACATACAGCACCCACAGACATACACAGCACCCACACACATTCAGCACCAACATACATTCAGCACCCACAGACATACAGCACCCACAAACATACACAGCACCCACAAACATACACAGCACCAGGGCCGGACTGGGAGAAAAATTCGGCCCGGGCATTTTTTTAACACAGCGGCCCACTAAAAAGGGGGCGGGGCATAGGAGGTGTGTTTTGTCATCACCAATGACAAACACGCCTCCTCTCAAAGTGAGCATGTTGGTTCAATGCTCTTCCAGGGCAGACCATGCGCAGAGCTCTGCTGAAGAGCTCTAGCATGAGAGAAAAGTCCTGTATTTGTTCTGCACAGTGCAAGCAAATTTAATAACATGCTTGCACTGTGTTTCCTTGCAACTTGTCTCTGGTGTCTCTATAAATGGATACCAGGAGACAAAAGGCCAGGAAAGAGTATTGTGCATGTGTTTGGAGCCTGCTTGTGGTATTGCGTGTGTGTAGAGTGAGCTGGTCGTGGTGTGGTATTGTGTAATAAGGTCGGCTTTAGTCGTGTTGTGTTTGTGGTGTAATGTGATGCATATGTGGCTCAGGGACCCCCTCCCGCCCGGCTCTGGAAAGGGGTTAAAACTTACCTTTTTCCAGCGCCGGGCGGGGAGCTCTCCTCCTCCGATCCGCCCCGTCTGCTGAATGCGCACGCGTGGCAAGAGCTGCGCGCGCATTCAGCCGGTCGCATAGGAAAGCATTTATTGCTTTCCTATGGACGCTTGCGTGCTCTCACTGCGATTTTCACAGTGAAAAGCACGCAAGCGCCTCTAGCGGCTGTCAATGAGACAGCTGCTAGAGGCTTTGGGGGAAGGCTTAACCCATTGATAAACATAGCAGTTTTTCTGAAACTGCTATGTTTATAAAACAATGGGTTAACCCTAGAAGGACCTGGCACCAAGACCACTTCATTAAGCTGAAGTGTTCTGGGTGGCTAGAGTGGTCCTTTTAAGAGTGTTGTGTGTGTGTGTGTATATATATATATACACACACACACACACACACACACACACATATATATATTTGGAAGTATTGTGTATGTGTGTGGTGCAGTGTGTTGGGGGGGTTCTGTGTGTATGTGAGGGGTGCAGTATGTGTGTGTGTGAGGGTGCGGTGTGAGTGATGGGTGTGAGAGTGCCGTGTGAGAGTGCCCTGTGTGAGATGGGCGTGAGAGTGCTGTGTGAGAGAGTGCTGTGTGTGTGTGAGAGTGCTGTGAGTGTGATGGGTGTGAGAGTGCTGTGTGAGAGAATGCTGTGTGTGTGTGAGAGTGCTGTGAGAGAGTGCTGTGAGAGAGTGCTGTGAGAGAGTGCTGTGTGTGATGGGTGTGAGAGTGCTGTGTGAGAGAGTGCTGTGTGTGTGTGAGAGTGCTCTGTGAGAGAGTGCTGTGTGTGTGAAAGTGGTGTGAGTGTGATGGGTGTGAGAGTGCTGTGTGAGAGAGTGCTCTGTGAGAGAGTGCTGTGTGTGAAAGTGCTGTGTGAGAGAGTGCTGTGTGTGTGTGAGAGTGCTCTGTGAGAGAGTGCTGTGTGTGAGAGTGCTGTGTGTGATGGGTGTGAGAGTGCTGTATAAATGTTATTGTGTGTGTGTGTAGGGGGGGGTAAATAAAAAAATAAAATAAAAAAAACAGGCATTATGTCCCCCCCCCCTTCTTAACTTTAGCCTGGGAGGGGGGTCCGGCACGCTGGCAGGCAGGGTGGCGGTGTTCCCTGGTGGTCCTCGTGGGTGAGTGAACTCTAGCCAGTGAGGCTAGAGTTCACTCTCGCGAGATCCGGTCGTTGCCATGGCAACGCGCCAGATCTCGCGAGAGGAACCCGGCGGAGCTGCAAGTTAGAGCTCCGCCGGGTTCTCTCTCCAGCCTGTCTCCCTCCCTCCCCGCCGGCAGCCGCATGTGGGCCGGTCAGGGAGATCCTTGATCTCCCCACCGGCCCGTCGTGGCAAACAGCGGGGCCGGCGCTGGGAGAGTGCCGGCCCTGCATAGACCGGCAGGGGAGATCCTGGGACCTCCCCTGCCGGCCTCGGCCCCACGGCCACCGCGGCCCACCGGGCATTTGCCCGGTGTGCCCGATGGCCAGTCCGGGCCTGCACAGCACCCACAGACATACACAGCACCCACACACATACAGCACCCATACACAGCACCCACAGACATACACAGCACCCACACACATACAGCACCCACAGACACACACAGCACCCACAGACATACACAGCACCCACACACATACAGCACCCACATACATACACAGCACCAACACACATACAGCACCCACACACACATACAGCACCCTCACAAACACACACAGCACCCTCACACACAGCACACAAACAGCACCCTCACACACACACACAGCACACTAACAGTACCCTCACAAACACAAACAGGACCCTAACAAGCACACACACAGCACACCCTAATCTGCACTCTGCCTACTGTGTGTGTATGTATAATTTGTTTTAGTGTAGGTAGAGAGGTTATCACACAGGTGTTTAAAGTGTGAAGGAGAACTATTTGGGTTACACATCAGGATTTTGTATTTTTTCTTGTAGCATTTGAGGCTGTCTGGCCGGTTCCAGTATTCCAAAAATACAGGCACTGTAAAGGTCGGTATTTTTCTCTGATGGGACTCTGGGAGAGTGGTATGCATACACTTAGACAAAGTATACTCAAAATACTATACTTCCACACTCAGACAACTGTATGTACACACTATTAAGACAATGACATGAGCTGCCAGACATAGTACACACATTGTAAGTAATGTATTAGTGATATCCCCCCCCCAAAAAAAAAAAATACGCAGCAACCCTACATCTCAGTGAATAAAATGAATTAAGATATTCTGTTTTGAGAAAAATGGATTAAACACTAGCACAACAATTATATGAAAATGTTTTCCTTGTAAACTACCTGTTGGTTCTTGACTTTAAATTGCATGTTATTCTTCTATTTGAACCCAATAGCACTATACATTTATATTGTTCTTTAAAATATACTCTTTATTTAAAGAATGGATTTAACCATAAAGCAAGTGACCAAACCGTAATATCACAATGTGTACCAGGAAGAAAAAAAGACATAGGAGATTCATGGGTTAATAAGCTAAACAATGGCTGATGTTCATTAGAAAAATGAAATGTAAAACTTAGGCTAAGCACTCAGAATGCTTAAATAATGTGATATTTTTGCCTCCTTTTTATAAATGTAGTTCTAAGAGTACCTTAATTCACAATTTAGCAAATGAAAAACAAAATTAAATAATTGATTAAGTCTACCTCCTTGTGAGATCTATTTGTTTGAAATAAAATAATATTAATAAAAAAAAAGTAATATCCAAGATTTGTTTTGGTATTTTTCGCAAAAAAGAAAACTTTTAAAGCGTTGTTAAAAATGAACAAATAAAAATGCAAACTCCACAACTGTAAACAAATATAAACCATGCTAAAATACATTACATGACACGTGAACATATTTCTCCTCTAAGTAAAATTATGAGTATTCCTGTGAAATGCTTCCAATGTTATTTCCATAAATGATTACTTGATTACTAAGTGGTTGCATCTATGGACATGCACTTGTTGAACAAGTTAGTTTGTATGATACATTCATTGCTGTTCCTCACACCCCAAGGCTTGGCTGCACTGAGTGAGCCTGCTGCACACACCCATGGACGCAAGTACAATACGAAGCTTTGAAAAACAGGGCGCAGCAAGTGCCACCCTCTGATCAGTCCTGTAGCTTCTCTGCAGCTACACTGCATTTCTAATGCTTCATTAAAATTGCCTTGGCAAAATAAAATAAATCTATCTTTAAACTTAATTTCAGATGGGGAAGTTGTTACATAATGCTAGATAACATGAAAACTCAGTGGACTTAAGGTAGTTCTGCCATATTTTTCTCTTTTGGTTTTTCCTTTCCCTTTGCCTCCTGTATCTTAATAATTATCCTTTTTCCCTTTGCAATTTGTCTTTATATTTGTCTTTCTTCCTTGCCAGACATTAATAGCTGGGAGCAGCCATTTTGTTCTGCAGCTTGCCCTTCTGTGTGATTGGTTTTAGAGAAGAATTGCACGTCAATTTAATTGGCAACTGAAAGAGAACCTTGTTTTAAACTCCATCCATTGGAGTTGTACAAATGTAGCACCTATTTTTCTTGTATTTTATAAAAAGTTAAGCACTTTTTTGGCACAAAAAAAAAAAAAAGATTCAGAAACAGGGAGCTACAGAGAAAGAAACAGTTTAGATCAAGTTTAGTTTTGGTAAAATAGAAACTTGAAAGGGAGACTCAGTTGATGCAGTTGATGCATTATTTTTATGCATTGTGTAGATTCTGCATCCAAGATAAATGCAAACACAACAAATTAAAAACGAGATTAAAAATACTCTCCTCTTAGACCTTTCTGCATATTGTTTGTGACTTGTGCACCATGCACTCAGAAAGCCAGGACGTTTTCAATTTACTTAAAGGGACACTATAGTCACCCAGTCCACTTCAGCTCAATGAAGTGGTCTGGGTGCCAGGTCCCCAAGGTTTTAACCCTTCAGATGTAAACATAGCAGTTTCAGAGAACCTCTAGTGGTTGTCTTACTGACAGTCGCTAGAGGCGCTTCTGTGACGCTGGATGCGAAATTCGCATCCAGCGTGCAAAAAGTCAGTAGGAAAGCATCGAGTAATGTTTTCCTATGGACTGTTTGAATGTGTGTGCGGCTCTTACCGTGCATGTGCATTCCGCTCCATTCGGGAGCTGACATCGGCGGGGGATGAGAGGTCACCAGTGCCGAGGGAGCCCAGCGCTGGATTAATGTAAGTAACTGAAGGGGTTTTAACCCCTTCAGCGCCACGGGAGGTGGACCCTGAGGGTTGAGGGGTTCTGTGATCCTTTAATATAGCACCAAGGAGCTTATCACAAAACGTGTATTTTATAGGTGTAACAAAGATTTGAGGGAGTTGCAGCGCAATTATCAGTTTTCTGATGTAGAAAGATAACAGTAAAAAAAAAACCTCCCTAAATATATACCATTACATCATGAACAGCAGTATTTTTGAGCAAAAAAGTAAACCATGAGTTGGAAGGAAGGAGAGAGACAGGGCAGATGCAATACTAATCATTATTAAAAATAAATAAACAAGAAAGTTTAAAAGAATGCTCCCAGTAACTGCAATCTAAACTATACATTGTATTTAACATTGTGGATATTCATGTTGCCACTTTCATATCCCAGAATGCATTTGATACAGCATCATGCAAAAACTTGCATTGATTCTTTCTCTATTATGCCAGATGCATAATTATGCGAATCCTTATGCCCAGATCTGCCCCATTTATCTAACTCCAAGCCAAGTCATTGCTTCACAATACGTATTTAATGTTTTAAGCTTGTATACACATGTAGGATATATTTATTTTCTATGAGAAAGTGATGAGAACAACGCAAAAGTGCAGCTGTTCAAATCATATAAAGCCCTGCACTGGAGATCTGTATGGGATACAAATATCTGTCTGATAGCTTTCTATGATTAAACTGTACAGCATTCATACAAGTAATTTCATTCATAAAGAAAATCATGAATAAAACAATTTGAGCAGGTTTGTATAAGCTTCCCGATGGCTTCTACCAGGCTATGAAAATTACGTTTTATGGTTGCGTTTTATATATACAGCAGGGGTATCAAACTGCCCTGATGTTTGTTAGACTACAACTGCTAACATTCTCTGCCAAGCATCTGAGATTAATTAGGAAAACAACATCTGTGAGTCCCAGGTTAACATAAATACATGAAATGCAGGGACTTTCGTATTTAAAGGGACACAAACGTATTCCTGACCCTATAGTGTTAAACCCACTATTTAGGTGGTTTTCCCCACCTCAGCCCCCTGAAAAAAGAATGAAAACACCTTATTTCCAGGGCTGCACGGGTCCACCAGCACTGGCCCCGTGCAACCGATCCGCCTCCTTGATGACATGATCAGAATTCCATAGGAAAAGCATTGGATTGGCTAAAATAGGCAAGGAGGCGGGGCTAAATGCCGTTTTTGGCCAATCAGCACTTCATAGAGATGCATTGAATCAATGTATCTCTATGAGGAAAATTCAGCGTCCCCATGCAGAGCGTGAAGACGCTGAACGGCAGTGTTGCCTACTGTGCAGCATTGCCCTAGGAAGCATCTCCAGGGCCATCTGAGAAGTGACCACTTGGAGGTGTCTCTACGGGCAATGTAAACACTACATTTTCTCTGAAAAGGCAGTGTTTGCATGAAGGTGCCTGAAGGCAAAGATCATACTCACCAGAACAACTACATTAAGCTGTAGTAGTTGTGGTGACTATAGTGTCCCTTTAAATAATGAGATGCCCTTCAGTGGACAGCCTGAAACAAATGACCGTCAATATTTTCTTTTTAAAATATATTCTTTCACATTGGAAATGTCACTTCAGTAAAAGTGTCAGTTTCACATTCCCTCAACCTATAATAACATTTACTAGTGTGAATGTAACAGTAGAGATAGGTTGTTAAACACACTTATTAACAGAATACATGATGCACGTGGGCATTGCTGAGAAATGCTTGCTCACCTAGCTCATTGTGGTTAAATCAATTTGGTATTCTTTGGCTGTGCACAATGTTTAGTTAGAATCTGGTCTATGCCAAAACCCATGTGTGACAGTTCACATTTGTTCTTGGACACATTGATATGTGTACAGTAAATATTTTCCAATCAATGAACTCCGTATTTAGAAATTATAATTTTGTTCTGTAAGGTGATTGAAAAACTAGCGACTCTTTACAAGTCATTTCAATTGTTTTATTTCTTTTTGGTATACGAACTGGGGCCTACTTTCTTTATTCTTCAGGGCTGGGTTGGCACACTGAAATTAAAGTTATAGATTACCCTATAAGTCTGAATCACACTGGAAATTCTTAGTTTTTTTTATGTTGCAGAACTGGTGACATAAAAAATGTATTATTCTAGAGATACTATTCTGTAGTGGAACTACCACATTTTGGGGAGTTTAAAGGAACACTCTTTGAAGAAATTATAGTACAAAGAGCTTCCTGATTCCTCTCCCCCTGTAATTTTCAAAACAGCAGCAGCAATAAAAAGCCCATTCCTCACTCAATGACACAACAGCAATACATGCTTCACCCTGCTTGGATTCAAGCCTATGTAGTGACCATGCACATGCATGAACAAAACTTGCATCAATCAAACAAATATATAATAAAAACCAAAAAAAGGTTACCTGTGCACCCTATCCAAAATCTCTGTACATTTAAATAACGGGACATGTTTTAGTATCTCTCTAATGGCCATTAAAGTGTAATGGAAACTGTGGTAGAACCGCCACTTTAGTCCTTGGTATGTGTATGGAATGGCTGTACAAATTGTATGTGTGTGGCAAACACAGCAACTTGGAGGCTAAAAAGACTTTCTTATCATAAATTGTGTTCGGGACTTTAAAATGGCCGTATTCCCTATGGTTCGTCTATGGGGAACCAGCATTCGTTTCCCGAACAGTGATCTGCAATCCTGTTCGGGAAACTACCTAACTACCGAACAGGAGACCACCCGGGTGAGGTCGTGTGTCTCCCATTAGCCCAGTTGCAACATTGTTCTAAGCATTTAATTGATTTTGTGTGTGTACCGAACACGTGGCGGCGGCCATCTTTGTTCACTAAGAGTTCAGCGGTGTTTGGTCGTCGAGCGCCTGGAACTCAAATCGGCTACTTGATTTCCAAACACCGCTGGACTTCCATAGTGTTCGGGTACCTCGCTCTTTCGGTGAATTAAAACCATTCGTGAGTTTTCCATGTCTAGACCAGGTTCACTAAAAATGGTATTCTGTGTGGCGTTTGCCTATTTCTGCAGGGATCTGAGCGGTAATTCGTGAGATTGTACATTCAGATCCCTGCAATCATTTGTGTAAATCTGTTGGAAATTACCGAAGTTATACATTTTAATGTAAAATACCAGATTTTACTTTAACCACTGTTAATGTAATTATCCATGCCTGCTGCTGTCATCTTTGTCCCTGGATAGCAGGGGATGCTGGGAAATGACCCTGCACGGTAGGTTTCACACACAGTCTATCTGATTAAAACCCCTGCTGTCCCAGTCTGGAAGCCCTGTACAGTGAAAATCACATGGACAAGGTAGATTACATCAAAGAGATTGATAGACAGTTAGGAGAGCAAAACTTGCAAAAAAAACTTCTATAGATCCTACATTATCTTTAAAAAGGAAAATAGATGTGATTTTTGAATTCTGCATTTGATGATATAATTATTGATAAACAGTTACTTAAATATCTTACTGTAACTTCTCCTGTAATTCCTACATTGTATATTTTACCTAAAATACACAAGTCTTTAATTGATCTCCCTGGAAGGCCGATAGTGGCAGGCATAGGGTCTCTATTGTCACCACTTGCGAAATTCTTAGATTAGATATCGAGACCTTTTTTAAATCAAATAAAATCTTATGTTAAGGATACATTTGAAGTACTTGACGAAATTAAAACAGTGGAAAATGTACATAATATAACGTTAGTAACTTTCAACGTTAATAGTTTGTACACCTCTATTCCTCATGACGAAGGTATAGTAGCAATGGGTGAAGTATTCGAACTATTGGGCTTCAAAGATCCTTCTTTATCATTTTTGATTCAGTTACTTAAATTGGTTATGACAGAAAACTATTTCTCTTTTGGAGATGATTTCTTTATCCAAACTAAGGGTACTTTGATGGGTTCCAATGTGGCCCCCACATATGCCGGCATATATATGGCCAAACTTGAAGAAGATGTAATATATAAAAACAAACATTATAAAAAGTATATTGTAAAATGGTGGCGTTACATCGATGATGAGTTGGCGTTGTGGTGTGGCCCATTGGAAGCCCTCGAAGAATTTTTTCACTTTCTTTATAATTGTTCTGATAGTATCAAATTTACCATGGAAATGAATTTGCATTCCATTTCTTTTTTGGATATATTAATCTACAAGAGTAATGGTAAATTCAAAACCAACTTATACAGGAAACCCCTTGATAGGTATAAATTACTACATTTTGATAGCTTTCACCCTACTTCTATGTTTAAATCTATAACTAGGAGCCAATTTATGAGGGTAAAGAGGTTGGTTTCCAAAACAGAAATGGTTGATCAACAGTTACAATTAATGACCAAGAGATTTTGTGAGCGTGGATATCCTTTATCCACTTTGCAAACTCAGTTGGAATATTTGGATAATAAAGATAAAAGACACAAAATGGTAATTCATCGATGAAAGTTAAAACAGAAGATAGAGTTAAGTTTGTATCCAGGTACAGTATACTGTCCACGGATTTAAAACGAACGATAGACAGACATTGGCATATACTATCTAATTGTCACCCAAATATTGTCAAATTTAAAAATAAACCCTTAATGGTTCACAAACGAGTGACTTCTTTAAAAGATAGGCTAGTTAAAGCCGAACTTACTACTCCTGTCAAATTAGATTCTAAAAGAAATGGTAATTTTACATGCCATAACTGTGTATGTAACTCAATGATAAAAGGTTCCACATTTGTTCATCCCTACAAGGGTAATAAATATATGATTAGACAGTTTGTTACGTGCGATACTACATATGTTGTGTATATTCTAAAATGCCCTTGTGGGTCGATCTATGTTGGTAAAACAACCCAAAAAAATGAAAGAGAGATTTTCCACAATAAGAACAAAAATGTTAGAATTACGTATTCCAAAGCATTTTGCAGAGGCTAAACATAATATAACCCAACTTAAATTTCAAATCATTGAACATGTAGAAGAAAGAGCTAGATGTGGTGACAGACAAAAAAGATTATTATTTAGAGAAGCGTATTGGATTAGGGAACTAGATTCCCTAACACCTAGGGGACTTAACCAAGAATATGACCTCAATCCGTTTATTTGAATTAAATTCTATTTTTTCTTGTTTTTAACTTTCTAATTAATTTTTTATTATTATTATTATCTCTTACAGATCATCTTTAAAGATTATTATGATCTGTGAGGGTTGTGCTGGATTTCACATTATTGAGCACATGTTATAAGATTGTCTCTCGCAATTTTTATGAATTTTTGTTCATGAGATTTGCTCATAAGATAGTCTCTGGATATTATGTAAATTGAAAGTCTTTAGTTTTACCTGTTTTCTTGTACTGTATTTTCTATCTAGATATATTGTATAAAATGGTAAAAAGACTTACTTTTATATTTATAATTTGACCTTTTAAATGTGTCACATTATATTGATTAACAGTTATTGAAAACGATCTCTTTTGTATTATATCACAATTAATATTTAATGAATGATATAAATATCTTAGTAATAAAAAGTGACATTGTAAATAGGTCTCTTATTATTGAGGTGTTAGCCTTTTTTGAAAAGATGATAGTATATACATAATGTAATTTTTTTTTGATGCTATTTATTCATTATCAAGTCAAATTAATTACTTTTGCATATTAAATCAAACTATTGGGGATATTATTTCTAAATAGGTCTCTTATAATTGAGGTGTTAGCCTTTTTTTTAAAAAGATGGTAGTATACACATAATGTAATTTCCTGGTGATGCTATTTATTCATTATTAAGTTGAATTTATCACTTTTGCATATTAAATCTAATTATTGGTAATATTATTTATCATAAAATTGAATCAATTATTGCTATATATTACATCACTTTGTAGTTTTCACTGTTAGTTTTTGTCATTGCTACAACTGTAGCCACTACACATACATCATTTTGGTTTTTCTATTAAATTTATCTTATATACATAATGATTTATAATGATTTATATTGCTTACACTATATATATATATATATATACACACACACATATAAACATTTTTACATTATTTCATTGATTATTTTATTTTATTTTGTTTATTAGATTATTTTTCACAGTATGCATAAGTGTCTAAAATGATTTGGATGTGTAAATGCTTGTTATTGTACAGGTTATATACAAAATTATTCATTGTATTTATTGCTATAATTAAATCTATAGATTTTCTTGGTACATATGATCCATGATTGGGGCTGTCATACTGCAATGGTATTCAGGTTAATGTCTCTGAATAACGCCTTTTCTATTGATATAATTATAATTACAACTGCCAAGGAATTTATTTGATTTGTTTATTAAGGGATTTAAATTTGTCACAGTGGGCTACTTTATCGAATAGATATATGTGTTGCGCATGCGTTATATTACGTGTGCGCGACACTTGTGGGCTTCTGTCCTTTTGTTAATTTTATTTCAATCTAATTTTAATAGTTCCACGCATGCGCCATGTTGTGTTTGAGTGCATTTCCATCATCTATACATGGAAACCCTGTACAGTGAAAATCACATAAATTTGGTGCTGTTTCAATAAAGCCCTCAGTTGACTCCCAGAACTGTGATTCGTCCGGTTACTGGGGAATTTGGGATATTGCTTCCATTCAGCGCTTTTCTTGGAGTACTTTATTTTACCAGCGGAGATATTGGTATTTAATATTGCAGCTCCGCTACAGCAACATCAAGGCAAAACCTCTGAGTCCTACACTAACAATTCACCTTGCTGACAAATAAAAAATTTAAAACATTTCTCATTTTTATTTATTGTACAGTTTAAAGTATTGTATTCGCAGATACAGGAGGCAATGCTGACTGGAACTGAAAATAGGGAAATATAAATTACAATTAGTTATATAGCTCCGATGTCATTATTCATGTATTATTTTTTTATTGAGTTTCGACAAAATGAACCTTTGTTACATAATCATGGAATGCACAGGTGATTGATACATGTGAGTGTAACACAGTGATACAGACATATTCAATATTCAGTCATTCTTTCATATTTTTATCACGACATGGTGAAGTATTATGTCATAATTATTACAAGCTAGACATCTCGATATTTGGACTTCGACATGTTCTAAGTGATGAGTCATAAGTGAAATCTAACATCTGCGGGAAACATACAGCATAAGCCCGAGTACAATACGTGGACTTCCTCTGGCATGAAATATCTTGGCTGTTGTTACCTTAAAAGGAGATAATCTCTGTACAGTCGTATACACGGCAGTCCCCTCGTTATGTATCTATCTCATCCTCTCAGGCCATCTTGAGTGTAAACCATACTTCATTGCTACTAGTCGTGGGCTTTGAACAGAGCCTGGCAATTCCAATGAACGCAACAAGTGGAGATGAAACATAAAATGAAAACAAAGGTGTGGAAGTGGACTAGTGGGGGTAGGAGGGTGGGGGGGGGGTTGTGTATCCTTGTGTGAATGGTATGGCTGTGATGGAGTCTTGAATTTGGATCTTAAGTGGGGACTTAAGGAGAGCATATCATCGGAGTAAGTTTGGTTTAATTCCCCATCGTTATGAGGTGGTTATTGGCACAAATATCACCCCTTTACCCAGTTGGGGCTAGTATAGTGAGCGTGGGTCGGTTCGCGGTGTGCATTCACCTTAGTCATAGGCTACCTCATTACCACCTGGTCTGGATTTCCAGCATGCCCAGTGTTTAGTATTAGCGTCAGATCAGCCCCTCAGTCAGGATGCCAATTTTCTCATTAAGGCATGTTGTGTCGACTTGGGTTATTACTTCCCACAATGCTGGGGGCCTGGGGCTTTTCCAGTGCCCCGTAATGCTGATCTTAGCGGTGACCAATAGATGTGTGATTACAATTCTCTGGGGAGAAGCATGGATTTCTGGTGTCATATGTAGTAAAAAAAAACTTTCTGGTCAGAATGGAATTTTAGCTTAGTTATATCACAAATGACATTTGCAACCTGCCTCTAATATTGAATTAGGATTGAGCATTCCCCCCAAAAATGTGTATGAGGGTACCCGGGGCCCGTGTGCACCTCCAACACAGTGGGGAGTAGGTACGGTAGGTAGATCTGGGACAGTCTAGATGGAAACAAGTACCATCTCATTAATATCTTACAGTAGTCCTCCCAGTGGGACAAGCTACTGGAGGAAGACCTCATGAGTTGAATTTTTTGTAACCAGAGCGGAAGAGGGAAAGTAGTCCCAATGTCCCGTTCCCATTGTAACATGTACTTGGGTTTAACCAAAGTGTCTGCAGTATTAAGGTTGTTGTAGCAGAGGGAGAACAGTGTGCATGTATTACGCTGTCCTATACAGAAGTGGCCAAACTCTGTGAGTTGAGAGGTATCCCCTTCCCTTAGCTTCAGCGTTTGTATTATGTGTTTAATTCTAAGGAAGGTAAACAGTTCCCTGTGGGGGGGGGGGGGCGAACACTCCTTTTGTAGGTCAGGGAAGTCCCTTAGCCCCTGAGGGACAAATAGAGAGTTGAGATGCATTGCACCTCCCTTCAACCAAGCTCCCAGTGGGATCCCCTCAGAGAGGTCGGCCAGGATGTGTAGGTGTGCGTAATCAGTAAGATTAGCCTGACCCATCAGGCTTGGGGCCCATTTTTTCCAGGTTGGGAGTGCACTATGTTTCACCGGCTGAGATGTGGCCATCGTCCACAGCAGATGACTCAACTGTGATGGCGTTAAACACAGGTTTTCCAGTGAGAGCCATAGAGGAGGCCATGTTTTGGTGATTACTTCCAGGCCTTGTAATATTATGGACACTCGGTAGTACATGGCAATGTTAGGCACCCCCAGATCCCCTCTGTGAAAGGCCGCAATCTTTATCAGTACTATACAACAGGTAAACAAGACAAACATTTAATGTTAACAAAACATGACTGACATTCCATAATAGTAGGTGTAGTAGGCCCTGCCCAAATGATCTTACATTCTAACAGTCCAAATTGAACCACACATATTGTAGTTGTGTCTGGTTCTGAGTCCCAGGGATCTAGGAATTTCTGTAACCCAATATTTCTTGGGTGATCTAGCAGAGGAGCATGGTGTCCGAAGCCATGCTATTTCTTGCTCCCTGCTCACCTATTTGGAGATGTAGGGCGCTGTGACTGAATGTCTTCATGTCATCTGTAACAGACCCGTGCAGTGAGACTGAATGAGATGGCAAGATCTGTGCCATCAGGCTAACTGGACTTTTGCTTTACCTGACGGATCACGATGTAAAGAAAATAGCAGCAGTGAATGGAGGCTAAATTACATTTTATAGAGTTCTTCTCCATCTTGTTATGCTCCTGACTGCAAGGGACTAATTCCAGGATGAGTTACACAATCATAATAAATGCATTATTCGCACAATGATAACAAGATCTCAAACAAAATAAACAAAAGCATTCAAAATGAAAACATGCAGGATTCCCACTTTCCAATTGCTGCATGCGTCATTGAAATCTTTGATCATCTTTCAGTAACCAGGAAGTAGCTAAACTCTCCTCCCTTCTCCTGCAGTCTTCACTCTTCCCTCCGGCTAGTGAAGGCATATGCAAGTCCAGTTCTTGGAGGGTTCCGCATGAAAAATGGCACTCGCCATTTGCCTGGTCTGTTTGACGGCCAGTCTTTATCTACCCTCAAGTATGAATGCATATATGCATTTCTTGTTTCTCCTGTGAAAGTAATAGTAAAGTAACAAGACTCACACATGCTCAAGATTAGCGCCTAATAATATCCCCAGGTCAGAGCTTGGCAGGGGATAAAAAGGAGGGTAGGGATTTATTTATTATTAAAATTAGTAACCTTCTCTGGAGGGAGGCAGGGGGATTGCACAAAGAGAGAGGATACTTGTCACGGTGCCGCACAGAAACACAGCGGTCATGCCGACAGAAGTAACAAAATATTATCTTATCCGCGGCAGATCAAAGCTCGACCTCATTCCATCCCGGTCCCCAGCGTGTGTGGCGTTACTACGAGCGATGGCCGCTGAGGTTCCATTTTAAATAGAGAAATAGCCATCGCCCATATCAAAGCTGATGCTTACATGCATGCGACGTCACGTCATAGACGTGCACACACATTTTGGGGTCAAAGGCCACTTACAGCCAATTGCAGCTTTAGGAGGGTTATTTAAACCCATTTTTCCTTTTGATCAGTGCCCTGTCGTGGTTTACCTTAGCTGGTTATGTGAGAGTGTGTTCCTGATCGTAGTATTTCTGGTATTTGACTTTGGCTTCGTTTGATGTAGCTGATTTTTGGCTTTCTCTCATCATTGTGTCTTGCTCTGTATCCCTGACCTTGGCAAGTATATTGACTATTCTTGGATACATTAAGTCCGGCTTTCTAAGGTACGATTATACATTATCCTTAGTCCTAGGTGTGATATAATTCTGTGGGTTGGATCACCTAGTAATCCTGACAATAGTAAAGCTTCCTTTTGCAGGTGCACTCCTGCAAGTGAGAAGCTCATTACATATGATGCCAGCAAACGACAGATTTAATTTTTTATGCAGCATATACACTGATCAGTCACAACATTAAAACCTCTGACAGGTGAAGTTAATAACATTGATTATATCATTACAATGGCACCTGTCAAGGAACCTTACAATGGAATATATTAAGCAGCAAGTGAACAGTCAGTTCTTGAATTTCATGTGATGGAAGCAGAAAAAATGGGCAAGCGAAAAGATCTGAGAGACTTTAACAAGGGCCATATAGTGATGGCTAGAAAACTGGTTCAGAGCATCTACAAAACGACAAATCTTGTGGGTTGTTTCCGTGAAGCAGTGGTTAGTGTCTAAAAATATATCTATATATATTACAAATAGCCATGCTACCACACTCGATAAAATCTGTATATAGCAAAATGATATTGATAGATATAATATAAAGTGTAATACAATAAAGTGCTTTTAAAAAATGAGGAAATGTTTCTGAGCAAATTCTTTAAGTGATATCCCGTGATATACACAGCCATACGCACATATGGACTAGTCTTCTTAAAAGGTATAATAAACTTCATATAAAATAAACAGAAAGCATGCAGTAGTGCAGACAGTATGATAAGAACAAACAAACAGTATATAAAACTCCTCTAAAGTAACAACTTACATTAACCTCAGATCTTGCTCTTCATAAACAGATTTCAAGCCTTTTGTAGGGGACTCCTTCCCTTCTGCAAATTTGCTCCTTCTTTTGTGTTTCTCGCAAATCAGAACAGAAAAAAGGGAGTATATAGTGTAGTAACCAAATAACAGAAACAAAGAAATATTATATAGCCACACTCACGTGTCCTAGAGCCTTCCAATACAGGCTCAATTTATAAGCATACGATGGTCACATTGCCATCCTCAATACCTAATCAACTTAGAACTCCTCTTTGTGATACAATAACAGAGTGATTTTTTTTTGTAAAACTAATAACTTTTATATAAAACAATATTAAAAAATTGTATTAAAACAAACCATGGTCTATTCTCTATGGAACATATTTCACCTATAGTTTAGGCTCTCTCAATCAGACTCTTATCCCTGTATGCTCTCAATGAAATACCTAGTTTAAAATCAGAACATTTCGGTTGCAAAGTGACTGTACTATAAAAGGAACACTGACCACCATAACCACTACAATGCACTGTAGTGGCTATGAGTGCCCTGGCACCATCTCATGTTCAGAAGTTAAACCATTTCGGAATAGTTCGACATCTTACCTGGTTTCCGCAAGGTGTTGCTGCCAGACAAATTATTCTGAAAGGGAGCAGGAAGTTACCTGTCTGAGCTTACCCAGGCAGTGCATGGCCTAGCTTACTGGCTGACATTCAGCAGACATTCTCAGCCAATGATTTAGCCCTTTATGGCAAGGCTTATTATTATTGGCCTTTATAATATTATTTTGCACAAATAAGTATTACAACTGAACAACAAATTAGACAAGCTACAGCAAATATTGACAGGAAAGATAGGCTGATAAAAAATCCTGCTTAGAACCTTGTGGTTCTTCTTCTGAAGTAACCAAAAGCACTGTTCATCAGATGCCAGGTAAGAAAATGGTTTTACTACTTACAATGGGAGTGGGAGCACTATGGCTGCCCTGGCACCGTAATCACTACAGCCACACAAAATATTGTAATCACTGTAGACATGATTTTCTTTACAATGCAATGATTTGCATTTTAAAGCTCCAGGTATTTGCAATGCAACAGAGTGCAATTAAACTGCATTTTTGTTATACTACAGAGGTTTATAAACTGTGCATTTTGGTGAATTTAACTGAATTTGACAAACTTCTGGATAGAACAACAATGTTGATGATATATTAAAAACTAGCCATCAATAGTGATGTCCTGTGTATTAAGGAGTAGAGGTAGTTAAGACCAAAAGGAGAAATTAGGAAAAGCTAGAGGTCAATATACGCAGCGTATACGACTGGTAGAACTGGATTATTCCAGTTTTACAGTCACAACCTAGTAAACTTATTGAGAACAACTGATTGACAGGAAGTCTAGTCTGGTGGTGTGTTTACACGTAGGACTGGGAATATGCGGAGCAGGTTCTAGGTCAGATAAAACTAAAATCAAGAAAGAGCTCAGGTGCCCCCACATGCAAACAGCACATCTGTAAGAAAGATTTTTTTCTGTGGAATTATGTGAGAAACTCATGCATGCTACGTGTTCCTGAAGAATCCAAACATCACTCATTACTGTGGCACTTTATTATACACTCATATGAAAACTGTGCATTGCTGTGGAATTTTGAACTATGCTCAAAAGTTAAAAAAACAAAAACAAAAAACCCCCACATATGCCCATTTTTTTATGACATGGGGAACACAGAAAGGGTCCTTGTGCTTGGTGTTTGAATGCTACGTGAATGTTTGGTAGGCGAAGAACATGACACGGCTCTCTGCTGTGGATGATAGGCCTATTACATCTCATCTCCATGTGACCTGACAAATTTGCTGCGAAAGAAAAGAGTGCAGACTGACAGGTCTTCCAAAGAAGTATATCAAAATGTAGGGCCCATTTGGAAGATGATGCAAGATCCTTTAGTGTATTCATTTAAAAAAAATGTTTTAATCTTCTCATACATGTTACGTTGAAACTTGCACAAACGCCTATCCAGATCCAGATAACTGTTTGGGCCAAGAGCCAGGAGTTGCCAGCATCTGTTTCATGGCCTGCAGCTGTCAGCTAGCAACTCCCCACCCCACAAACCCTATCACAGGGCACAGTTGTTTCGCTGTTAGGGCACAAAAGCCAGCCTCCAAAATCTTTTGGGAGAGGGTTTGGATTCATAGAGATTAACATGGTATGGCAATTTCGAGTTAACAGGGAGGAACTACTTCCAAAGTCAAGATTGTGTTTGTCAATATTGTGGTACATTTATGTAAATTGCCTTAAATAATGTAAAGTCTGAAAGCTTCTAATAAAATACCTTTATTCCACCCAGTTGTATGACTATATTTTGGTTATAAACAATGCAATACCCAGCTGAGATTAATGCATTTTGCAGCCCAAACTTTAGAAACTGTGGCTTTCTGAACATCATTATTCAATGCGTGATAAATAAGCCCCACAGACAGACACATTGCAAAAAAAGGGAAAGCTTTTTTTATTTTTATTGCAATATTTATTTAGAGCAGTGCTGCAGATATTAAAGCAGACATTGCAACATTATAAAATAATAAGAAAAGAGTGACATTCTACAAATGATACATTGTGAGGATTATACAGTGTGTGTGTGTATATATATATATATATATATATATATATATATATATATATATATATATATATATATATATATTTTAATACTTCGCGTCTCCCTCAAATTAGTTTTTTTTTACATTCATATATATCAATCCAATATGTACAGGTAAGGTTGGCAAGTTAGACTAAAGGGATCATTTCCCAATTTGGAAAAGAAAGACAATAACGCTAATTCACTGAACAGTGTATTGTGTTAAAATGAACAGTGAATAACAAAAACTAGGCTAAAATAGTCACATTATGTGGATTTGAAAACTTTTGGAAATCTGCTAGATTTTTTTTTTTTTTTTTTAAATCAAAAATATTTATTTTAGGAATGCGAAGATTATTCAACATTATTAATAAATACAATACAATTGTTGGGGGATTATAAATTTTATCCCAAAACAGCAGAGCTTATAATAATGAAAAATAACAATAGTTGCATATCAATGCTCTGAACAAAATGCTGAGGAACACGTTGGTAATTTATAAAATAATAACCTTATGTTGATACCTAAACTGTGAGAGCAGTGTCTGGAGGAATGAATCATAAAATAATTATCTTGTATCTAAAAAGCTTTGGAAGAAAGGAATGCTGAAGGCTGCCCTTCCCCCTAGTCTGGAGCCCACTCTGCCTAGTGACCCCAGAACGCCCTCACTATTACTCATCCTAACTCTCACCCAGGACCCATTACCTGCCCCACACAGCATCTTTAAAGCTACACCCCATAAACATGTAACATGAAACCCAATACACAGCTTGTAAATGGAACTTTGCCCTTCCTGTACGGAGAGCTACATTGTCACTGTTTACCTTCAGCAGAAAGCCAGGCTGTGATGCAAACTAGGGAAGAGAGGTGGGGAGTGAATGATTCAATAAAAGTTTATGAAACTAATGTAAGCCACACCCAGTATAAAGGTCACACCTTCTCGATCCCATTTGGGAGGGACAGGTGCCGAGTGAGTGTAATCAGGGAAGAAAAGGGAAGAGGAGAGTTTTGTTGGTGCCGGAGTAGGAGCTGCTGTGTCTGGCACTCACAGGCTTTCTATTAGGAAGGAGAGCAGGCAGCTGTCTGGGCTGGGACATTAAAACAGCAGTACAGGTAGAGGAGAAGCCTGGCTGCCTGCCTGGAGGATTAGCTCTCTGTGTGGATATTATCATATATACAAGTGACTGCTCTCCCCCTGCTTGACTACACCGTTTACTAGTGCCAGGGTGTCTCTGTGTTCACCGGTTGCTGTCATCGTTTGAAGCCGGATCTCAGAATGGGGGCGATAGGTTCACCTGGCATATCACTCCCTCACATATGGTGCTTCTTTATGATTCTTCTGGTAAGTTCTCATTCCCTACTGGTTATAGTGCCATGGGGGTCTGCCAAGACAACTGTTTTATCTCGTGGGATCCATACTCCGTGTTCTAAACCCGCAGTCCTAACATGTATATAGACTATAGCATTTTTATTTTATTTTTTATTTATTTATTTTTTTGTCTTACAGTATTATATTATGATATTTAGTAGATGAACTGCTCTCAAATCTGCCTTGTATGCAATATCTGTAAAAAGATAACTTGCAAGTTGCTTACATTAATTCGTTTGAGAAGCTAGTTTATTCCCTCTTTCTGCATTAGTCACCGTGTTCTAATTTATTAAGTAGCTGGGAAGCCCAAGTACACAGCCTGGTGGCTGATCTAAAGAAAACGAATGTGTGGGAAAGATCCCAGTATTTCTTCCATATTTATAGCCAAAATCTGAGTTGTATTTGTTTACACACTTCTTTCAATTGTAAGGTTCATTATGAATTAAGCAAGTACAAAAAATTTGATAAAGGGCAAAATGAGATTTAAGTTTATTTAAATTTCCTTTGATCCACCAGTGCTCTTTAGGAATATGGTTTGATACTCATATTTCCAATTTGTTAGAACATTTTTATCCAGTCTCAAAAATGGTTACTGTGATGCTCAGTTTGTTGATAAAATGTTCTAACTTTCTTACCTAATTTAGCCACCTAAGACGTTCAAATCTTAAAGAATAATAGAGATGGCAGAAGGCCTTCTGGTGGTTAATGGTTGAGGGATCCATAGGGATACAGAAATTTGTGTGGTATTTAGTGTATAGATCAGTTCCAACAAATATAGTGTGTTGGCCAGCATTTAGTGAACTAGTTGACTATAGTTTTATAGCAATTTCGAAGGAAGGAATATGCTGGGTACAAAAAAACCCCCCAAAAAACCCTAATTGAAAATTATTCTAGCAACCTACATTTCTACCCCATCTTTTCTTTTTGTGCCACTATACCCGACTCCCTCTAGTGTTTTTATTTATCTATTTATTTATTTTTTAGCTCCTTTAAGCAGGGCCCTCAACCCCCCCCTGTTCCTTTGCGTTCAACTCTTCTGGTTACTAATACTTGTCTGTTAGTTCGGCTATTGTACAGCGCTGTGGAATGTGTTGGTGCTTTTATAAAGTATATATCATATTCCCTGGTGCTGTACAACACACTGAAATTAACTTTGAGTCAAAGTCTGGTTCAAGCCCAACCAAGCATGTTACCGTTCAGTTTAGATGTAGTATTCATGTCAGTTGTTGTACTATTTATTCTATTATAAAAAATGTGTAGTGTAGCTATATTCTGTAGCAATGGAAACTCATTGGCAAGTGAAACGTTTAAGCCTTTAGGGTAATATATGTAGAATGTGCCTTGCTCCTGTCTCAAGGTTCTGCAGGTTTTGTATTCTTGTAATTTAACTTTTTTTTTAATTTTATTTTTTATTCTTTATTTTTTAGTTTTTAAAGGTGATACATTTGGTCGGTGTATGTGCACCAATATAACCGTTTGTTACAGAAATGGAATAAACAAACAAGAAGGGATCGTAACAGTATAGAATACAGTATGATGCGTGATCTTTTCGCAGTCATATTGTAATCAATCAGTTTGTTATGCGGATTTTGGCTCAAACTATAATGTACAGTATTATTACAAGACCGTTCTGCGTGGATTGTTTGTGTACAGCGCTACAGAATCTGATGGCGCTATATAAATATAATAATAATGTGCTGTTGAACAATTAAACAGGGTTGGGTGGCCTGTGTGTATTTGCATTGTCCATTTATGGACGGTAATGTGCTTCCGTTCACCTGGTATAAGGTATTACTTTTTTTTTTTTTTTTCTGGTTCCAGTTATACATTATTTTTTTTATTTATTTTTTATTGACCAAATAACTTTATAAGATTACAGTTTATAAAGATCACATGTCAAAATAAAGTCTCACACATTTAGCAGCAACAGAACATTCTGTGTGTGCTTTGAGCCTTAATGGATTAGGAATATAATGCATTATCTCCTTTTTAAAGTGTTAAATGGAGTATGTTTTACCGACTACTGATTTAAAGCAGTACATGGTTTCACCACCCTTGAACGTATTCTCTTAAAAACATCTCCATATCATTTTTACTATGGAATTTAATGATTAAAAGAAGAAAGAAATGGTACACAGGTTGTCTAAAGATTGTCCGGTAAAAATATGTATATGTGTGTTTTACATTTTTAATCAGTATGCATAGTACTATTTTGAATTTAAATATATATATATATATATATTAATTAAAAGTAATTTTAAACAATAGGGGGTTGGGGGAAATGTATTTTCCTAGATGCAGGGAAAGCAGCGTTAATGTTGAGTGGATCTTGGGGAGGAGGAGCGGTGAACCATGTTGCCTATAAGGTCACTGTAAACAAACTAACACTAAGTATTACAACAACCTGCCTGCTATATCATATATTTACCAGTTTTACACATTAAAGTAAAAGTGGCTAAACACTGCAATTTAAAATAAATAAGTTAATAATAAAAATAGACATTTTTGAAAATGTATTTATATATCTTAATTGCAGTGTTTATATATTTACTGTGTGTGTGTGTGTGTGTGTATTTTCTTGTACCTTGCCCCATTATGTTAACTACTATTCTATTCTTTAGCCTATAGATTTTACTCTGGATACTTAAATAAAAAAAAAATAAAAAAAATTCTCTAATTTCTGATCCTTTTGTAACTGAAATGTGACCTTCAACCTTATTTTTGTGTTAATGTACACATTAACGGGATCTCCTTTTTGAATACAGTCATCTTCCTCCCATTATTAAATACATTTACGTTAAACAGAATTGGACGTGTGTGTGTGTGTGTGTCCATCTTCATCCAGCTTTCCTTTGGAATATGAAAAAAAAAAAAAATATATATATTCACTCAATGGTGAGTGAAAAGTTTAAGCCATGAGGTAATATATGTAGAATATGCCTTGCTCCCCTGTCTCAAGGTTCTGCAGGTTTTGTATTCTTGTAAATGTATAATTGCATTTTATTTTTTTTTAATATATAATTTTGTGTGTCTCCAACAAAATCAATGTTTCAATCCTATAGGGTCATTATCAAGACCAATATGACCAATTCACGAGGCTTTAATGTACAAGCCAGACAAATACATTGACTAGTCATATTTTATTTTTGTGCTGCTATAAAATTAATTCATCAAGATTCTTATTTTATTTTTTACAATTGAAGGGGTCCTTGTAGATTTTAGTTCTTGCATAAATAAGCTACCCTCACCCAAAAAGTGGTAAAGATCAGTATGTCTAAAAGAGTTGCCTCTGACGCAAGCCATTTACTTGTATTTGTGCATCTACTTTATAAGCTTGCCATTTGTAAATTTTATTATCGTTTAATATTCTTGTCTTGTCTTTTTCGTTCCCTAGCCATTATGTGCGTTTGGTGAAAATTGCCATAAAGTTACGTTGCCTGTACCTTCTGAAATAATACACTCTGGATTTTTAATTGGGAAAGGTGAGAACTGTTTTTATCTATTTTTAAACCGAGCTTGTTTTATTTTCTGTTCAGGCTGCCACAAAGCCGGTGGGTGTGTGGGTCCCCCCTCCTGTTTCAAGAAAATCTGCAATAACAAATGTGTGTGCTGCAGTAACCAATGAAAATGGGTTCCTTTTTGAAAACTTTGTGGCTTCACTTTACATCAATTAATGTAAATTTTTGGCATTTATATAGCGCCAGCTTATTCCGCATTGCTTTACAATTTTCTAAAAGGGGGAAATGTAACAATAGACGAGACTACTACAGAATGTTACTGGAACAATAGGTTGAGGATGCAGCCAAAACGAGCTTAGTTATATAACAATGAAACCTAATATTTTGCATTAAATCTTGGCTTTGTTACTAGCCTTAATTTAAAAGTCTTGGCTAGTTCAATGTAAAAAATACATTTTAAGACAAAAGTGGAACACATTAAGTGGGTTGATTTTCATTTTGCAAATCACAACCTCCTAGAATTGGGAGCTATTTCTAATATTTATTTTTTGTTCTCTTTCCATCTACACAGTTGATCTGCATCGCTGCCTAAACTCCTATGATTATTTGGCTAAATCAAACAATCCAAAATTTGAAGTTTTTGAAGACGGTTCTATTTATGCCAAAAGAAAGATTTCATTGTCTGATACAAAAAAAATATCTTTTGCAATTTTACTCTTGGATTTTTCCACCATGATGAAGAAGAAGATACAAATTAAAGTGGTGGCAAAACCAGAGGTAAGCTTTTTGCTTTCTACTGCATTTTTTAGTTACTGATCACGGTGCCCATGTCTTGGATCATGGTTCAATGTCTTAAGACCTTGGTTGGATGACTTTCGACTGACTTGTACAAAAATAGTTTGAAGTTATTTGCACAAATAAAATTCCTTTTAATTGATACTAGAACAAATAGATTCAAAAATCCATCTCGCCTTTAGGTAAAATGGTTACTTCGAAGCTAACCAGGTATTTTATTCTGACAAATTGCTTTAAAGAACCCTACTGTTTTAGGAATACAAATGTATCCCTAGGATGGATTGATCCCAGAAAATCAATGCATTTCCATAGTTTGAGTGAAATACACTGGAGGCACTTAAAGCCTGTAATGAAAATATTGCTGTTCTATACAGCTTGAGGCATCACCCATGTCTTTCCATTTAAGAAATGCTCATTTTTGCAGAAGTTATTTATCTGTCTGTAGATATTTACATAATTAGTCTTTTTGAAAGATTGATCAGTAGTGTTGTATGTCTAAATTTGATCAAGAAGAGGGAAATCTTTGTGTGGCTTTAGCAGTCTCCGCAGTAGAGTGGTGCAATCTGTCATCCTTGGTACATCTCTTTGGGGGAAAGTCAGTTGTTGGTGTTGAGTACTTTAAGAATTGACCACGTTTATTATTGTGTTTGGTAAAATAAGGATTTGCTCATGAAGAGAGCTCCTTTAGAAGTAAAGTTGAGCAAGCAATTGGACCTTGGTAAGGATAGAAGGATGGCTGGATTTCCCAGTCTGCCTTAACAGATCTGCAGAAACCGTTGTAGATGGTATAAAACTGTCCCGTCATCTAACATGTCTGTGTGTGAGGCTGGACAGGAAGTGGGAGGGATCATATCCTATCTGCCCGCTAACAGCCTCTCACACAGGAAATGCATTGCAAGGGAACTCTTGGTGAAGCACACTGACTGTATGACCACTCCTGCAGCTCTAATCTCCTCAATCTGACTGGTATACAGAAGGGAGAGTACTTTGCAAATAGCCCTTCAGACTCCAGCATTCAAAACCTAAACCCAAAACTCCTCTTAAACTGAACACTCCTCGTACTCTAACATTATATTTAACCCTGCATGCATTTCTACAGCTGCATAAATTCAATATACAGTGGGACCTCGGTTTATGAATTTAATGCGTTATCCGGAACGTTTCTTATTGCGAAACATTTGTAAACCGAAACGCAGTTTCCCATAGGAATGCATTGAAAACCAACCAATCTGTTCTGGATGTCAGAAAAAAGTCAAAATGAGTTGGCATGGAAACCAACCAACAATAAAAGGCATGCAAACAACGAAGCTCCGCTCCCTACTTTTCCACAGCTTGAGAAATGCTCCAAAAAGTCCCAAAACAACTGCAAACAATTTCCAAAATGGCTCCAAAACTTGATATAAAAGCCGCTCCAGCATGCAGGGGGCAGTGCTATAAACCTCCCAGGTGCAATGCATCCTGGGGAAACTTGCTTTTTATTGCGAAATAAATTTGTAAACCGAGGCATTATTTTTCAACGGATTTTCATTTGTAAACCGAAAATTATGTTAACCGAGGCGTTTGTAAACCGAGGTCCCGCTGTACTCCGATTCAAACACAATACATTTCAAGCAGAAATATACACATACACTTATGCAGTTGTCAGATATGAACACTTTAATTTTCTTTTTTAGTCCTGCATTGTCCAGTTACTAAATTATCTGCTTTTATTGTGGGGTTGGGAGCAGAGGGTGCATTAGAATTCTGTGCCTTCATGCACCTGACATGTAAATTCGGGTAGAAGGTGTGAGTTGTTTTGTGCTGTAGTGAGACACGTGTAGAGATTTCTGTTATAAATCGCATTGTTGTCTTGCTGTCTTTACCACAGACTGGATCATTGTGTTATTGAGAGTTCCTTCAAGATTATCCCTTCTCTGTAACTTTATTTCTGACTTACTGACCAGGAGCTTAATGATCATGCCACAATCCTGCTAATCATGATTATTCTGATCTTCACCTCTTGTCTCTTAATATTTTGTTGGTCTTTTTGGCAAATATTCCCATTCTATAATTGTAAAGCGCTGCAGAATATGTCGATTCTATATCAAAGCCAATAATAGCATTATTAAACCGTAAAAAGCATGTGGAAAGCTTCCTGGATTTTGTGGATCTTGCTATTTTGGATCAGATTTGTTGGCAATAACTATATTTATGAATGGATATAATAGTGATTTTTTTTTTTTTCTTCTTATTCAAACTGGGATAATTATGTTAAGTTATCATGATGCAGAACCTCATGGCCAGCTGGTATTTTAGACGGTCACTTACTTTCTGTGACCATTTAACAATCCATGTAAGACACTGCCAGCAGTGCTAGTATTAAAGCTGAGACCTGTAGAAATTGCTTCTAACTGCCCACGAGGTAAAGTATCTACACCTGTGTTGTCTTCAAACAGTCGCCATTCCAGTCTACTCACAGATTGTATTCCATTCTACAGCTTGATTTTTATGAAGAAAAGCAGTGGAAAGGCCCATGTGCAAATGCCTGTTGAAGAGCTCTTGTATGATGGAAATGCCCAATGTGCAAGAAAATTAAATTAAATAATTGTTCTGCATTTGCAGCTGTCCCTATAAGTGGGACAAAAAAGGACCATGCTAGGAGACGTGTGGGTGTGGCTTGCAGGATGCTGCTTATGAGGGGCCCATGAATTGGTGAATAGGCTGTGTAGAGTATGTGAGGAGAGATGGAGTTTGTAGTGTGTGTGTTTTCAGGGGAGTCATTTACAATATCAGAAATGGCTGGCCAGTGAGGGAGCATTTTTGATTTTCCCATTGTCAAGAGCTCACTCTCTGGGCTTGTTGCGTAGATCATTTGATCTCACCTGTCAACCTCTGCACATGGCTGCCACGGCCCACCAGCATTTGCCCTGTTTTACCTATGGGCATGAATGAAATAATAAACTAAGGCTTCTGTTGATACAAGGCTAGTCTGTTACATTTTAGAAGGTACTTGGTAAGCACCATGGCTAGTTTTGTTGAACATGCTACAGGTAACTTGAATTGGTCCTAGTTATGTGTATATATCTAATTCTGTTCTCCTTTTGGATAATCTATACATTTATTTATTCTTCTAAGCATATATGTGTGTGTGTGTGTGTGTGTATATAACAGATATTTAATTTCAGACCAGCAAACAGAGATACACTAGAGGTTTGCTGAGACGTACCAAAAGAAGATGGCAACCTATGCCTGCATCAGTTATGGAGAATTCACCTGGTCCATTCCCAGCTCTTGTTCAGCAGGTAAAACCTATAGTAAACAGTGTCATTTTTCTACGCAAGCTATATGAAGCATGCAGCTGTACTTAATCTTTCAACTATAATGTATCACTTTCCTCTTCCTAAATTATTCCTTTTACTTTTACGCCTCTAAAACAGTGGTTCACAGCTGATGAGTCAATGAGGCTCTCTTTACTTTGTCTGTCTATCATTTTCTTTTCAGTCCATTAGATTGCAAGATGGGCCTTAAAGCAAATGACACCCACTTCACAGTAAGCCAGTTAGGGGAGCCTGTTTTTATCTCCTTTTGCCTAGACAGTGCCTCGTCGGATGTATCCTTAAAGATTAGAATCCATTGCTCTAGGCTCAAAGCAAAGCACACTCGAAAATAAAATGCATCCATGTTGTGTTTGTGAAAGTGTAGCATTTTTGTACTGTTGCATTATAAACAATGGTTAAATAAAATGCTGCGAGATGCAGATTTTTTGGGTTATTAGAAGATTAAATCTTTTTCCAAGTGGTAATTGCTGGTATCTCTCAGGTATACTTTTACCGAAATGCTAAATCCATATTTTTGACATATTTAAAGTCTTTAGGGGTCTTTATCATTACATGTCCTGTATGCCATTGCTTTTTAGGGGGTTGAAAACTACAGTTCTGGGGCAGGTTGCTAAGCGTGGCATTTTTGCATACTTTGTCAGCATCGGTTAGAGCTACATTCACTTGTTCTAAAACAACTAAAGGAATTATATTATGTTTAAAATGCAGCTTTTGACATTCATTATTTCCTTAGATTAGTGCTCTGAATATAGTAATTACAATTACTTATATTATACGACGTAAAATATTGGAGAATAATTGTCTGTCAACCATCTTTCTTTTGTGTTTGTTTTTCCAAAAAAATAATTTTTTTTCTCTTGTGTCCAAAGAAAAATAATAAAATAAATATTGAAAAAACAATTACTTTTATAGTGCTGAAAAATGGGTAAAACAAAACCCTTGAACAAAACTTGTTTTACATACATGAGCAGCAAGTGAAGAGGGCCCTGTCCTAACTAGATTTATACAGAAAACTGCTTTTATTATTTCCATCCAGATTAACATTATTAATATAAGTGGAAACAGTCTATGAGAGATCCTTGTTTTCAGATCAGGCACTTAGGACTCCGTTTATCAAACACAGAATCATATTGTATTGCAAGTTTTGCTTGAAAAGTATCCCAAATTAGAGGAATGTCTTTGAATATTCCAACCCTATTCTTGGAAGGAATGGGTACACAACCAATTATTTTAAGTTGTACGTGAAATGTGTAACATGCAGTACTTGCCAACTTGTCTCTTCAAGACTTTTTTTGGAAATTGTTTATGTATAGTTAAGTAAAGGAACATAAAAGCAATCAAATAAGCAGTGTTTTAAAATACATAAACAACTTCTTAGTGGCTATCTGCTCAATTAGCTAGAGTAGGAGAAATGAAAAGAACACATTGTAATAAACATACGTCCTTTTCATTTTATCATCTCTTACTCTACTTGGTATAGATGTCTCTGAAAATACATTTCTAAACACACACAAATATACACTCCTGTGATACAGTTACGTGGTGCTAATAAACGTAAAAATTAAAACCATTTTGTCATCCAGTTTTAACCCTGGTTCAAAATTGAATTTACTATAATATTTTTGTTTTCTCTCCCCTTACAGATTCAGTCTGATACTCAGGTGAACTATACCATATTATACTCTATTAGTGGCGCTGGTGTTGATCAGCCTCCAGTGGGTTTATTCTACATTGAATCACACACAGGAAACATATTCATTACTAGGGCGGTCAATCGTGAAGAAATTCCTCTTTATACCGTATGTAACACATTTAGTTTTCTATCTTTTTATATGTATTTAGACTGCTCCATTTTAAGAAAAAAATAATTTTGCCTCATATCTTTCTGCATTTGGTTCCTAGTTAATGTGCTATGCAAGCACTGCCGATGGATATTCACCAGAAACACCTTTAAGATTTACTGTCAAAGTGGAGGATATGAATGATAATGCACCCCTGTTTACAGAAGAATCATTTTGCATGGAAATTTTAGAGCACAGCAATAGAGGTGAGAAAAATACGTTTCATTGCATACAATAAGTTGGACGCTTTTATTTTGAAATTCAAGACGGTGAAGGGCATTGAACTAGTAAATGTAGTCATACTTAAGGTTTTATTCACTAAACTCTCTTGG
Organism: Pelobates cultripes; assembly: GCA_933207985.1. NCBI lineage: Eukaryota > Metazoa > Chordata > Amphibia > Anura > Pelobatidae > Pelobates > Pelobates cultripes. The sequence continues at coordinate 250,215,225 of OW240915.1, read as the reverse complement.
TGACTGGTCAGTTAACAATTAATACCATAATATATTCCTCCTTCAGTAATCCGGCCTTTGTGCACAGTTACTTAGTAAGTGAATAATCTGTAATTAATGTGGACTAGGCATTCGTTGAAGGGATTCTCCAGTGCCAGGACAACATTCGATTCCCGCAGTGCCCCTCTCCCTCTCACCCCCGATGTCCCTCTGCGCTGGATCAGGCTCCACCTGCTCTCCTCCCCCGCCGACGTCAGCGGAAGGGGAGACCTAATGCACGGCAATGGCAGCGCACACACATTAGACCTCCCCATATACAAGCATTATACAATGCTTTCCTATGCGGATTCCAGCGACGCTGATGGTCCTCATGCATAGCGTGAGGACGTCCAGCGTCGCTGAAAACACTGTTTTAGTGTTCTATGAACACGGAAGTCCCTCCAGTAGACAGCCACTTGAGGAGGACTTAACCTTGCAATGTAAATATTGCAGTTTATGAAAACTGCAATAATTACACTTGCAGGGTTAAGGTTAGTGGGAGTTGCCACCCAGATCACTCCAATGGGCAGAAGTGGTCTGGGTGACTGGAGTATCACTTTAAATAACAATTCCAGTCAAGTGGCCCATTGCATCTAGAGAAGAGTAAACCCACATTTCCCATGTGACTGCCTCCCCTTAAACAGACACACTCACTGACAGGCACACACAAACTTGCTGATTTGACACACAAACACAGGCACACACACACGGTTGAGGAAGAGGGATAAAAAAAGGTGTATTATCCCCCCCCACCTCCACCACCCTCCCTAAATCTTACCTTAGGCCAAGAGCAGCAGTCCGTGTATTCAGCCGGTCTCTCCTGATGTCAGGAGGAGGGGGCATGAATTCCTCTGCTCCTCTCCCAGACTCTCCAGAAGTCCTGGGAGAAGAGCAGTGAAAGTCACGCTCCCTCTACCTGACATCAGGAGAGGCCGGCCGACGCACTGGCTGCAGGGAGAGAGGGAAGTTGAAAAATCAGAGTCCCCAGCCAGAGGCAGGGGATTCAGATATTTACTTTTTTGCTGGATGCAGACGGCCCTGGATTCAGAGCGGCCCGCCCCTGCTATAAATTGTTTCAATGTTCTGCTATTTCATATAATTTTCTTTGCAGAAAAAAGATGTATTCCTTGCCATTGGTTAGATGTTCCTGCAGTAACCTACTTTTTTTTTTTTTTTTCCTCTCTCAATTCTAAAACTTACTCATCTTCAGACTTTACTCTGTGTATCAAGTAACTGATCATACTTCACAATCCCTAAAGCTTGTGCATGACCAGTAGAGGCTTGTGTGTTATTGGGCAGCTATGTATTGCACGTATTTGCATAATTTTGTGTGATTCTGCACATTATTTGTATCAATTGCAATTAGTGGTCTTGGATTGCTTAACACACAGCAAATAATACCCCAGAATTCACCTAAATCAATCTTAAAGGATTGTGACGAAACTGCTGTATATTGTACTCCAGCCCTCATTTTATTTTTTCACTTTCTAATGCAACTCTTAACTTACAGGAGCAATTGTAGGAAGAGTAAATGCCACGGATCTAGATGAACCAAATAGTCTACATACTCTCTTAAGATACAGTCTTATCTCACAGATCCCTGCATCACCTATAATGTTTGCTGTGGATCCAAATTATGGCATAATTACTACAACTTCAAATAATCTTGACCGAGAGGTAAAAATTTAAATATTGCACTTTTTACCTTACATTTGTGCTTGTTTTTTTTTTTTCTTTTCACTTTGCAACATCACAATAATCTTTGCCATTTACTATGTTATATCATTTACTATATAACATTTTTATTTATCTTCAAGGTAGCTGATAACTATGTCCTCCTAATTGAAGTGCGTGACATGGGTGGACGGTTTGCTTCTTGCTTGTCCTCAACTGGAACCGTATTAATAACGGTCACTGATATCAACGATTATGCGCCAACCTTTACTCAGCAGTCGGTAAGTGCTCTACAACATCCATTGCACTCTAAAAACGAAATTTCGAAATTAAATGTGTATATTTTGCAGCTAAACTGTAAAGCGTTATTGCTAATATGTATATCCCAAGTGTGTGTGTTATACACGAAGATCCTAGCAAATGTAAATTTATGTTCTGTCTCCCTGGCAGTCTTTATTTACTTAATATATTTAATCTGTGAATCCTTTTGTGACGTCTTATGGTATTGCATTTTAAATGACATGTACTTAAATCAGCGTGATACATCCTAAATGCATGTCTAGTTACTTTGTATATATTCCCTCATGCAATAACACGCACACACTGGAGACTCACTGATGCATCGCAGAGAAAACTCTTTTTCATTGGATCCTACAGATAACTATATAATGATGGTCTAATCAAGAAATCTATTGAATAACCAATAAGTGAATTGAAGGGTCCATATAAAAGATAATCTAAGAATCTAAAATTTGTGATAAAACATGCTTGGGAGCTCAGATTCTGATTGCAATTTTAATGGATTTGCAAAGGCTTGAGGTTTTCCATCTCAGCTGGTAAAATATTCATTTACACTGACTAGGTCAAATGGATATCTCCATTGTACACTATTGTCCATATTTTATATATCTAATGTAAGTAACATTGGTATTGTATAGTTTTGCAAGAATCATTTGTGTATGGTATCTTCCATACTGTAGGATTTTGTTTCCTTAAGGTCTTTAGGGATCTATATTTAAATTCTATTTTAAAGTCTTTCTCCTATACAGTCGATGGTGGTATAAATTACATACCTGGCAACATATGAAATAGTTTGGCAGTTCAAAATGCATCAGATGTTCAGATACCTTGGATACAAACATTGCAATGGTTACAAATGTAACCAAATAAAAGTTCTGTTTAATTTGAATGCTTGCCTGTATAGGCATGCTGTGTTAAGAATGGCCCTTTGTTACAGTAAATGTGACACTTCTTGGCTTCAGATAAAGAAAAATGATACACTATGCTTAGATTTTCTTTTTTCTTCTCCTGTTGGATCCTAATGTTAATGGCAAATGGGTTTAAACATAATTTCCTAGGAATTTGTTTTACACACAAAGTGCTGTAACACACATTTACATAAACTATACATATACTAATAACCTTTTTTATTGGTAAGTCAATATCTAGGAAGTATGTGCAAGCTATATTTTGGACTCGCTTACATTAAAGTGTTTTTTTTGTCTTTTTTTAATTTTAGTATCAGACTGAAGTGAATGAAAATGAAAGTGGAATGATCATACTACGAATACCTGTAATAGACAAAGATTTAAGTAATTCTTCCAACTGGAGAGCTAAATACAGCATCACACAAGGCAATGAAAAAGGATACTTTAACATAACTACTGATCCAGTGACCAATGAGGGTCTACTTAGTGTTGTAAAGGTAGAGTGACTTCACTAATAGTTTAGAATGTTGATTTTGTCAGTGTTGGTTTTTAGAGATTTCTAACCGACCCATTCATCATTCCTGTGTTGGGCTATTGAAAGTATATATGTATATGGCGTTTAGCCGTTGTACATTTTTGTGAATCATACTGCCGATTTTGTATTGCTATTGTAACTGTATGTGTTTGGTTTGTAAATTATTCTCTTGTTTTACAGGGAATAAACTATGAGGAAGTTCAAAAAATTCTGATACAGGTAGGAGTAACTAATGAGGTGAGCCTTATTACTCCATCCGGTACAAAAACTAGTGGATTGAGCACTGTCCCTGTTACTGTAATTGTTAAAAATGTGGATGAAGGACCTGAATTCCAACCAGCTGTCAAAATAATCCATGTCCGTGAAAATCAAACCATTGGGACTGTGATCGGAGATTTCAAAGCCATTGATCCAGAGACAAATAGTGGCAATGGTATTATGTAAGTATCTCATATTTCCACCTCAGATTCTTCTTCTATTCAAGATCTAAATTTTACTTTAATTGTATTTTCAAACATCTTATCACCTAAAGGGGGGAGGGGTAGTGAAATCCTTTTATTTCTTTTATTTATATTTTTTCCCCCTTTCCTATTCCAGATATAGTTTACAGGATAGTCTATCTTGGGTCAGCATAGACCAAACCTCTGGCCAGCTAACGACCATAAAAGTTCTGGATTATGAATCAAATGAAGCCCCAAACCACCAGCACAATGTGACGGTTTATGGAGTTGACCAAAGTAAGTCTGTAGTGGAAGAAAAAATACATATGCTGATATTTAGTTGAAAAAATATCTATATAATGCATTTACAAATCTAAAAAGCACAGTCTTAATTTTTATTTTTTTCTCCTTCCAGGTGGGAAAACAGGCACTGGTACATTAGTGATTATTGTGGATGATGTCAATGATAATATGCCATTCGTCCCTAGGGATGGATCAAATATTTGTAACACTGGAAGGTCATATTCTGTAATTGAAGCAGCTGATCCAGATGGTACTCCTTATTCGGCACCCTTTAAATTCTCTTTAGACCCATCTGTCTCAAATCAGTGGCGGATTGTACAGACTGATGGTAGGTTAGATGACTGCTTACAAAGCATTTTGTTTAAATTTTTTTTTTGTGTGGAACACTTTTTTCATCAACTCTAGACTTTTCTGAGCTTAAAGCAAAAATCGTTCTATTTTACTTTGTGTTCCCTTAACATTCTGTCAACACAATTAGTTTAAAATGTATTTTACCATGTATGAATAACAAAACTGTCCAATTCCGTATTTGCTAGCAAAAACGACACTCTAACAACCAAAATCACTACATTGTGATGCAGTGGTTTTGGTACATAGGTCCTGTCACTTTTTTCAGACTATTGCTATTTCCTACTAATGTCAATGTTTACATATATCGGAGAACATGCCTTTAGTGGCTCTGTGACTGACAAGCACTAGAGGCACTTCCTCAAGTTTGTCAAGTTTTGTATTACATTGGGGTGGGGGTGGAGGAAGTAGGTTGTGTGGCAAAAAAGAAACATTCAAAATATATTAATGTTGTGTTCCTTTCATGAAACTTGGTCTAAATGGGGCTTATCTGAACATTTTTATTTTTATAGCTAGGATCTTCTTTTGCTTTCCCTGCTGCATTAACGTGTGTGTGTGTGTGTGTATATGTATGTATATATATATATATAAATGTTTTGTGTTTTGCTTTTCTCCAGGAAAATCCATAAGGCTAGAACCTGTGACTGATATGGCTATCGGAACCTATGATGTTCCTCTCCACATTGTTGATCAGCAAGGCCATGGTACAACACAGATTTTGAAGATTACTAAATGCATTTGCGCTGATGGTATTAATTGTAGTTCATCTCGTTCTGATAAAATGGTTTCACTTGGAGGACTGGCTATTCTTCTGATGGTGCTCTCTGCATTGTTGGTTGCTGCTCTTCTATGTAAGTATTTTTATGACTTTCAGTGTGTGTGTTCACCTTTACCCCAGGGGACAGTGATTTTACTTGTTTGCTCCTGAAGGACCAAGACACTTTTGCATTTTTACTGTGCGTGTTCAACACACAATATGATTTACTGGGTTTTAAATAAACTGGTGATCTACTAAGAAAATGAAATGGAAGTATGTTGTATTTTGGGCACATATTATGGTCTCACAAATTCAAATTGGTCTCCAAATATATAGCAAAAGTATACACTTTGGCATATCTCATTCCGGGGAGGCTTGTCCATAGTGGCAATGCACCTTTAATTTTTGCTGCAGTGATGTAATTAATAATTACCAGCCTGTGGCTGTAAATGAAAATTGAGGCATAGCTGTTTATTTTAAAGATTTAATGCAAGTGCTCCACAAAATAGTGGCTTGTGGAATACCACTAACTTTTGCCACATCATAGATTTAATCCTGATTTTACTTGAAAGGCTTGGCAATACTATGCCATGCTTATAGAACATTATGCCACCTTTAAAGCATCAAAATGTTACTTGTGCTTATGCCACGGCTAGCAAATGCTTGGATTTTCAAAACTGAACCATGTTTACCGCTCGTTCCGAGTTAATTTAAAAAAATCTTTTTTTACATTTATTTATTAGGTGCTTTGTTAGCTTGCGCATGTGGTTCTGGAGCAGGAAAAGATAAAATAGGTTTTCCTGATGATGCAGCACAACAAAATTTAATTGTTACAAACACTGAAGCACCAGGAGCAGATGTCATGGTAAGACTATCATAAAAGAATGCATGTATGGATATGTAATATTCTATGACCGAGTTCCAAGCTATGATTTGCAAAGTGAAATTCATAAGTTCAAAATAGAGAGCACTTGTGACTTGTTTAAAAATGGTCTTGAGTTTAATGTAGCTGTGATAAAATCAGTTTAAGACCTATCTTTTGTTATTTTCATATTGGTCTGCAATGTTTACTGCATTTATGGATTGTCATATCTCTTAAAACCATGTTGCATCATATTTAACATTGGGCTCTAGACTGCCAATAGCCATTTTTGTCAAAGTTGGATAGATTGTTTGCCTGTAAGTTACTACTTCTCTACATCTTTTTTGCAAGTATCTCACATACCACTATTGCAACTCAGTTGTACCCTGAAACTCAACTCCTGCACAGATTAGCATGCATCCAATTCAGCCACGCATGGCACTGTTCACACACTTATAGGTTCATTGCTGGAATCTGCTACATACTGCAAGAAACTCTAGCCCAATAGGTCCAGGCCCTTCTTACTGCACATTCAAGCCCAATGGTCTACAAGTCTCTTCCCTTCTCCCCCTGTGTATATGTACATATATAAATGTGTATAAACCCGTAACTGACAGGGTTGTCTACTAAACTGTGAAATGTCAGGAGTTACTCAGGGACTTCCAAATGTAGGCCAAATTAGCTGAATTGGAAACTTAGAATACTAGTAATAGCTGAAGTAGGGGAAGGATCAGTTTGAGGGGGATCCCCTAGTCTTGCAGCATCTTTCGTGGACAATTGTGTTGTGCTCTTGTGACTCCTGACAGCTGACGTGCCATAAGCAAGGACATGACAGTGGCCGCGAGGGACAGGTTCAGGTAATTTATAATGCAGAGACACCAGTCGGTGACAAAGGCACTTTAAATAGCACTTTAAAAAGCAACTATACTAAAATTCACTGGACTGTCTCTGAAATGAAACACAAACTAACACTTCTGTCTTTATTTTTTTCTGCTTTTGTTCTAGGATCAAAATTTTAAAGTTCCAGTTCACATAAGCGATGCCAATGTAGTTGGAACTGCTCCAACTAGGTCTGGTGTATTTGGTCAAGGAGGACAAAGTTTTAGTGAATCTGGTGGGCAACAGTTTACTCAATCAAAAATAACCAAGCAAATGACAAGAGGTCCTTCAAGATTTGGAACAATGGGAATGGGACATAGCATGCAAGATCCCAACAGACTCACTTATTCAGAATGGCAAACCTTTATGAACAGCCACATCGGTGATGTAAGTCTTATGTGTAACCACTTCTATCCATCCATCAATTTTTTTTTTTTTGGGAATATTTTTGAGCTTTAATATCCTCCAATTACCCTGCAGATGCAATGTCTCTGGTGAGGCAGTAGTATTTACTAGAATTGTGCATTCTGTCTAAAATCATTCACAATTAATCTGAATTTTGCAACTTTAAATCCCCATATTTCCAAATCATGGAACAAGCAAAATGGGCAATGGACACAAGCTGTTTTGTGATTTGCAGTTCCATCCATGGTGCCAAATGAGGGGGTGGGGGAGGAATTGTTAGGTGGCAGCCATTAAATGTTAAGTTTATTCACAGATCCAAGTAACAAGTAATAAATAGAAGAGCTGTAAAATATAGATTAACATTTTCCTTCCCCTCTATTTTTTACTTTGTCTGTGAACCTAACGGCACAAATATGAGCCTGTCTGTGTACTTCAAGATATATGCATCATAATTGTGTTTTATATAAATTTTGTAGTACACTAAATAGTGCATTGCCGAGCCATTTTTGGTTTATCCAAATCACATTCTCAAATTTCTCTTTGTTTTACGATCTTACAGAGGCTATGGAAAACATTTTGCTTAGTGTGTTTGTTCTACTTGACTTTATTGAAAAACCTTTCCTTGTTTTGGTCCATCAGTGGGACCTTTAGCAAAATATGGTTTTACAAGTCGATTAATTTGTCCCCCTCCCAAACCCCAAGTGCCAGGATTCAACTTGTGTGCACTATGTATTTGTGCTTTGTATGGGAATATTGGTCTTTTTAAACATTCTTTATATTTTACAGAAGCTATACATGTGTGGACAGGATGAAGAGCACCACAAAGGTGAAGACTATGTTCTGCAATACAATTACGAAGGGAAAGGGTCAGTGGCTGGTTCAATAGGTTGCTGCAGTGAACTACGAGGCGAGGAGGAAAGGCTAGACTTTCTAAATCAGCTTGAACCTAAATTTAGGACATTGGCAGAAGTGTGTGCAAAAAAGTAAAAATATATGCATGTTTTATTTTTTTCCATTTTGTGTTTTAAGAGGTGAATTGTTATTAATTGGATTTTTAAAGCACATTGCACAAATATCCAGAACAATAATATCTAAAGCGATCTATGCACTATGATTTAACACACTTTGTTTTTTTTTATTGTTGCTGGATTATTTTAATTTGCGTCAAGACTACGACCAACTGTATATTTGTGCTTTTTATGGTGTGTTGTAAGCCACTTAACTACCATCAATGTTCCTTGTTCCAACTTATGTTTAGGAACACCTTTTACTTCCACATTTTAGTTAATCTGAGTTAACATATCTTAAATTAAAAAAAACTAAATTATACTGCCCTCTTCCCCACATATACAAGTGGCATCAAAAAATAATCTGATTTCTTTGTAAATTGTGGCTCTTTCATTGGCATGTTTTGGATTTTTTTTTTTTTTTAATTGTTTTAAAATGTTTTATTTAGGTCTATCCAATACTAGAAAGTAGCTCTTGTCATCAAACATTTTCTGTGCACTAACATATACAGACTTTGGAAGTGTCTTAGCCAGATAGATGTGCTCAGTAGTGTTTTTATACACATTGAAAGGAATATAGGTCTGTGTAGGCACAATGGTCATACTTAAAGAGCCCTTTCCACCGTCCTGTAAAATTATGAGTTACTTGGCAAATCAGATTGTTTAGCTGCCTATATTAAATTTTCTACAAGATTTTAAATTTTTTTTTTTTTTATAATTTAATATCGGTTGCTAAGATTTTCAAAGTGCAAGATCTCAAATTCCTAATTTAATGTAAACTTACTATAGCTTGAATATGTTAATATTAACCTGAGGCTACAGGTTTTAAACACTTGTAAAAAGATATCTTTAGTGACCATGGTGCATTTGCAGCTTAAAGATATTACTAGACTTTTTCTCAAATTACTTTGACTTGCAATATTATTTTTCTTGAACTCCACTTTTTTGCTTAAGTTTAAAAAAAGTAAAGCTAATTTCTGGGGGTGGCTTTTATTTTAAATTTGTACCAAAGCACATTTTCTTGCACTGATAATAACCCTTTGTTTTAAAAAAAAATTGTTTGTGTTTTTTTTTTGTTGTTGTTTTTTTTAACCTATATGACTGATCTAAACTGTGTGTGCGTACGTGTACAGAATATATCCTTTCCCTTCAATTGCTGATGTAGATATTTATAAATTGAGAGTATTTTGAGTTCAGTAATAAGGTACTAGGAAATCTAATTTTGTAATCAGTCTGTCAATTTTTCCCTCAGTATTTCATTTTTAAAGACAGACTAACTTTATCTCTAGGTAAGACTTCCCCAAATAAAAAATAAATAAAAAAACCCATAGATTTCAGTGGGAAATATGACCGGTCTATGAAGCTAATTGTCTACATATTGTTCTAGCTAAGAAACTTGGGATACATTATGAAGGCAGCAGTTAGCCACAACTCAAAGACCTACCTATTATTATTTTTCATTTTTTTGCTGCCTTTTGGCTTGCACAGCATGTAGGTAAAGGGGAAATGGCAAAAAGGGGTAATTTCAGCATTGGGCAAACTCATTTTTTATGAATTTGAAGTAAAAAACAAAAAAAAACACTGACTGGACTTCTTGTAATATCCAAAAGCTGTTGTTAATGAAGATTATAGTGGTAACAGCATGTAGCAGTTTCAGTCCTATACTTGGATGTTTCTCATGGGGATTTAAACATTGGCTGAAATTATCTTTATTAATATTGGCATTTATAGAGTGCCAACTTATTCAAAGCGCCTTACAAGATTATAAAATGTTAACTAAAGGCTCTTACTGCCATAATCTTTAACACACTGAAAAAATATTTATTTGCTAGAATAAGGCTAGACAGTTCTATTATGAAAGCAGCTATGTTTTTCACACCTTTAAAATGTTATTTACCCTGCTAGTGTCCCATTGTACATTTTTAAATATGCATTGTATACAATTTTAAAATCCTTGACTGTACAAATGGTGTGTTTTCTTACAAGTTGTACTAACGTGCGCTTGGTTATTGTAGTAAATGTTTTATTGATCTATAAGATCGTGTCACATCTTGATACATATTCAAAAAATGTATAGTGTTAATAAAACTATTTTTGTAAACTATGCTTTTGCATCAAATGTTTTTACAGTTTGCACATCTTTCAAATAAATCTCAAAGAAATGTAGTGTCTTGCAAATTGCTTATGTTGCATTAAATCATTACTTGATTTACGAAGAATGCGTTAATTTCAAATATTCCAAATAACAGAATTTTTATGATCGATATAGAACACCAAAAGCATTAAGATTCTCAATTTGTTAATGTTATGCAGTCATTTATTTTTCCATATTATATTCTACAATATTTATTTTTGGCCTTGTAGTGTTGGAACCTCTACTGCTATGGACTTGTAGTTCTATCCAGATTGTACCACACCCGAAGTACTTAAGGGACACTCAATAAGAGACCATACAAAGGAGCAAGTTTAGAAAATATAACAAAAAAATATATAGAAAATGGCGCTGGAGGATAAAGTGAATGAATGGTGCTGCTATACCCAAGTATATCACCACTATATATACTTAGAAAGAATACAATAAAAAGTAGGAAAGGTAAAAGCGCACACAGAACAAGGAGGTCTTTACCTGACGTGTTATAAATAACTGGTAAGAAGTAACTCCTCCTTAAATACAATAGGTATATACAATGTAAGTTTGCCTATACAGAAAATGCAAACACAGAACAAAACATAGTGTGGTCTGTATATAAAACACAATAAAAAGGAAATTATGAGCTAAAATCACTCACACTTTGCTGAGCCGTTTAAAGTAGGCTAGGGACTTATGTAGCTTTATATGTCACTTAAGTGGGACATGCACATTCCTTCACTCTTCAGGCGAATCCTTCAATGATCTAAATAATCATCTGATGAAAAGTTGGAGTCAGGAGCCAGGAGTATCAGGATATATAAAAAGGATATTTATTTGTATAAAAAGAAATATAAAAGGTATTGCACAACGCGTTTCAACCATCAGGTGGTCTTCCTCAGGTGCTGTTCAAAAAAAAGTTTAGAAAATGCCTCATGTTTATAAAAAAAAAAAAAAAATTATATAACCAGCAATAAAGGGGAGTTTCATTAATTACCAGTCAAATATTGACAACTATTAACGAACAGCTTGTGCAAGCAGCATGGTAAAACTGGGCTAGATGGTGTTTTTAACACTATATGGTCAGGAATACATGTCTGTTTCTGACCCTGTAGTGTTCCTTTAACGAAAATGTTAGAACAATTTTATGTAACAATAACAGATTTATCATGGTAGAACATAGAAAACATGCAAAAAATGCTGGAGGTGCTAATAACAATTACTGTGCGTCAAAACAAAAAATACAAATCTTATCCTTGCATTAAAAAGGAATTGTAGACCTAGATGTCTAATGCAATTTATTTCAACATTCAGCTTTCTGATAGTGTGGTTTTATGAGCGCCACCGTTGTATATTTCTGGTAATGACACTTAAAATTACAATTGCAAAAAAAAAAAAAACTATACTTTTTTTTCAGTAAAGGAGGAGACTATATTTAAAAGAAGAAACACTACCACAACAAGAGCACAGTCTTAAATTAGAGGGACAAAGGTTTAAAAATATCAGGAAGTATTAATTTACTGAGAGGGTAGTGGATGCATGGAATAGCCTTCCAGCTGAAGTGGTAGAGGTTAACTCAGTAAAGGAGTTTAAGCATGCGTGGGATAGGCATAAGGCTATCCTAACTATAAGATAAGGCTAGGACTAATTAAAGTATTTAGAATTATAATTGGGCAGACTAGATGGGCCGAATGGTTATCTGCCATCACATTCTATGTTTTCTAAATTTGAGGAGGTCCAGTAAATGGCTCTCTCTCTTCCCACATCAAATGTGCGTGGGTTGGAGGGAAGTTGTAAAGAACAAGTCATGATCAAACATAGAGCAAACTTTGGAAAACCTTTTCCTTACTCAGATTTGAAAATAAGTCTTGTCCTGGTATATTAGGAAAAGCAGAAAAGCCTTTGTAACGGTAATTAATATTCTGAGGAACAATCAGATTAAGTACAAATGGGGTTACCAGATTAAGTTAATGGTGATACAGGGGAATGACAGACATTTTTGAGGACCCTCATAAGCTATCTTTATGTCTTCAAAGGAAATCTTTGCGTAAATTGAACAAGAGGTTGAATTTTAGGGAAGTGGTTGCTAAGAGTATACAGTATCTCACAAAAGTGAGTACACCCTTCATATTTTTGTAAATATTTTATATCTTTTCATGTGACAACACTGAAGAAATGACACTGCTACAATGTAAAGTAGTAAGTGTATCGACTGTATAACAGTGTAAATTTGCTGTCCCTTCAAAATAACACACAGCCATTAATGTCTAAACTGTTGGCAACAAAAGTGAATACACCCCTAAGCGGAAATGTCCAAAATGGGCCCAATTAGCCATTTTCCTTCCCTGTGTCATGTGACTCGTTAGTGTTACAAGGTTTCAGGTTTGAATGGGGAGCAGGTGTGTTTAATTTGATATCGCTCACACACGCTCTCATACTGGTCACTGGAAGTTCAACATGGCAAAGAACTCTCTCAGTTGCTCTACATAAAATTGTTGCTCTACATAAAGATGTATTACTATAGCCTAGGCTATAAGAAGATTTCCAACACTCTGAAACCGTGCTGCAGCACGCTGGGCAAGACCATACAGTGGTTTCACAGGACAGATTACACTTAGAACAGGCCTTGCCATAATCGACCAAAGTTGAGTGCACGTGCTCCGCATCATATCCACAGGTTGTCTTTGTGAAATAGACATATGAGTGCTGCCACCATTTCTGCAGAGGTTGATGGGGTGGGAGGTCAGCCTGTCAGTGTTCAGACCATATGCCACACAATGCATCAAATTGGTCTGCATGACTGATGTCCCAGAAGGAAGCCTCTTCTAAAGATGATGCACAAGAAAGCCTGCAAACAGTTTGCTGAAGACGAGCAGACTAAGGACATAGATTACTGGAACCGTGTCCTGTGGTCCAATGAGACCAAGATAAACTTATTTGGTTCAGATGGTGTCAATTGTGTGGGGTGGCAACCAAGTGAGGAGTACGAAGACAAGTGTGTCTTGCCTACAGTCAAGCATGTTGGTGGGAGTGTCATGGTCTGGGCCTGCATGGGTGCTACCAGATCTGGGGAGTTCATTGAGGGAACCATGAATGCCAACATGTACTGCGACATACTGAAGCAGAGCTTGATCCCCTCCCTTCAGAGACTGGGCCACAGGGTAGTTTTCCAACATTATAATGACCCCAAACACACCTCCAAGGCAACCACTGCCTTGCTAAAGAATTTGAAGGTAAAAGTGATGGACTGGCCAAGCATGTCTTCAGCTTAATGAGGTTGTTCAGGTGAGAACTATAGCTCCCTGCAGCCTTTCTCTTGTAAACACTGTATTTTCTGAGCTAGGAACACCTCCAGTTGCAGTCACTCAGAATGCCACCAGAGGGACTTCCGAGTTGATTGAGGCATAAAACTCCTCAATCCACTCAGATCTGCTGTCAGCAGAGCACAGGGCAGCACTGTGTCTCCTCCCTCTGCATGCAGACACTGAACTTTCCTCATAGAGATTCATTGATTCAATTCATCTCTATGAGGAGATGCTGATTGGCCAGGGCTGTGTTTGAATCATGCTGGCTCTGACCCTGATCTGCCTCTTTGTTAATCTCAGCCAATCCTATGGGGAAGCACTGTGATTGGATCAGGCTCCCACTTCTGATGATGTCAGCAGACTGTTTTTTTTAGGCAAACAGCATGCAGAGTTACAGCTTCTGGCTTGAAAAGAGTTTTACTATATTTACGGAGGCATGAGGGGCCCAGGGGGACTAGATGGTGGTGTTAACACTATAGGGTCAGGAATACATGTAGTTGCACTGGTAACTATAGTGTCCCTTTAAGAAATTAATGAGCAGTAAAGGGTAGTGGACAGGTGAATCTTCCCTCCAAAATTACAAAAACCTTCCAAATAATTCATTAACTGTTTTTGCCATGTGTGAATTATGACTTATCCACCCAACACCCCTATTTACAGAAAAGTGCATAGATGTAATGTATGGGTGAAAGAATACCCCTTAAAACAATAATTAATAACATGAAATTAAATTACTACGGGAGGGCTTGCAAACTCACAATTTTTAAAATATGGCAAATCCTGCAATATAGTTTACGACCGCTAGATGGTGTCCAAGCTGTAGAGAGAAAGGCTTGTAAGTAAACTAATCAGAGTTTTGCAGAGCTGGACACATTCGTTTTCTGGACCAAAAAAAAAGAAGTGAAGCTGTTCGCCAGGATGCCAGGTGAGTTAAATAACTCAGGACCTAGCTGGGCGGAATGCCGACTCACATTGCAGAATGGAGAGATGGCCTGGAAGGAACTGTGTTCGCTGGCTGATGTGCTTTCAGAGATGGATGCTGCTTGCGGTCAGGTGTTACCCATGCCTGTTGGACAACATTCAAGGAATTAACTCCATGAGTGGACTGACGAAGTGGGCAATGGGAAGTAGGAACCTGCAGCCACGTTAAGCAACGGCATGCAATAGGAGGGGGACCACCTTACAAAAGGCTTAATAACCATCCCACAACTACAGGATACAGCCTTTCTCTCTCTCTCTCTATATATATTATATATAGATATATATATTGTACAAGTAGAGATTGTAGCCGTATTAGTCCAGTGATGCTTCAGACTTGAGAAAGGGAGGTTCTCCCGAAAGCTTGTCATTAAAAAATTCTGTTAGTCCAATAAAAAAGGTATTACAAGATACGAATTTTAACTGTTTTTTACATATACATCTTGTATATATATACAATTTGACAATAAGGAAAGAATACCTTAATTTTCGTATTTATCAGTAATTGTAGTATTTAGAAGTATTTATAGTTTCACAAATCTCATCTCTCAGCCAGAGAGTTGACAAATTGTCACAAGGTCAGGACAGATTGCAAATGGACGTCTTCTTACCTATGTTAGAAAAATCCCAAACCAGACTTTCTCTACTCCCTCTGGAGGTACACAGTATGATGCCCCTGAACCTGCTGCATGTCTCCCTGAAGAGAGATTTTACTACTCATGCACACTATTATTTGCTCTAAATCCCAGGTCTTACCAAACTGACAGAATTGAAGTATGCTCAGTGATTTCTTTCCTAAGGGGAGAACCTATGTCATGGGCACACAGTTTCCTGGAAAACAATCATCCTATCCTAGTGTCTAGTGTCTACTAGATGGTTTCTTCAACTCAATGTTGTTTTTGTATGAAAATCCCAACAAACAAGCCACAGCTGATATGACAATCAGATCCATTAAACAGTGAAAAAGGCCAGTTGAGGATTACATCACTGAAATAAAAAAATGGGACAATATCACTTTAAGGAACCAGTTTCATCTAGGTCTGTCCGATTCTGTGAAGGATGAACATTTTTGTACAGAACTACCTCTAACTCTGCATTCCCTTATGCAACTCTCTGTGAATATTGATAGGCATATTAAATAAAGAAGAGCAGCAGAAGTGTCTAATTACACCAAATAGTATGACATTTATGTGGCAGTGAGTACTGTGCACATTTTATTTATAAGAATAAGGGGTAGACCTCTTGGAGAGTTTCTCTTTTGGCATGATGAGTCTGATTATTAAGAGACGGAGTAATACTCTACCGAAATTGGATTCAGAAATAACTGAATTAAAGAATTTTCTAATTGAAAATATGACAAAAGAACAATACACTAGTGTATTAAATGATATTCAAAAGAATTTAGAAAGAACAGAAAAAAAGTGTTATTGAAATAAAAAAAAGGAAATACTTGCGTGACAAGGAGGATTATGCACAAAATCAGGTTAGGACATATGCAAAGGGGAGAGAACAATCACATATGAATATAAGACACACAAATATGAATGGAATAGAAACACCAAACCCGATCTCTATAGGAATGAATGGAGGGGTATTCCCCACCCGTAGAAGAAGTAGGGAACATAATCAGAGGGAAAGGCCATCATGGAGGACCCAACCAGTAGTTAGAAGGAAGTGGCCTGTATCCCCGGTAAGGGAAAAAGCAATAACTCCCAGACCCAGTTCGACAACTATGAATGAAAAATCTGAAACTACCCACAGACCCCTCCATAATAAAGATGAAGCCACTACACAAAATAGATTTCAGGTTCTTTCTACACCTCTAGCAGATGAGAATTTATGGCACAGACAAGTGAGGGGATGACGCAAAGAGTCCCCAGTACCCCGATTATCTCCAGGAAAATGGAGACGCGGTGTAGAAGAAGGGGAGCTAGAGGAGGAACATTTTTACAGAAAAGAGAGAAAGATATCCAAACAGAATGGAATCTTCAATCTTTCACAAAAGGAACTAACCAAGCCCCAAATAGACTACTGGCCAAAGGTCTGAAGTTTGCTCCGACCAAGCCAATAGACAAATTTAGCGTATACTTAGATCTTAACAGATTTAAACATAAGCTTTGCTTAAAGAAATTATTTTTCAAACATCCAGTTACCTATAATCCTAAAAGAGATTACGAGTCATATATCATCCATACAGACCTAAAAGAGAACTCCATCTTCTTTGCTCATCATTTTATTTCTGAAGAAATGGCGACATTCGAGAAGATGGTAATGAGTGATATGAACAAAATCAAGAAACCTAGGTCATGCAACTATAATTTGAATATCTATGAAAGACAGGCCCTGAGGGAATTATGAGAGGATGAGTCTTTGGTAATTAAACCAGCCGACAAGGGGGTGGGGGATCGTAATTTTAGATATTGACGACTATAATAAAGAGACACAGAGATTGTTGAGTGACGAACAAACATATCGTATTTTGAAAACTGACCCCACTAAAGAGATTAAATTAAGTTATAATAATCTAATTGAGAAAGGCAAGACTTTAGATATTTTGAGTCAAAAGGATTATAAGTTCCTAAATGTACAACATCCCAAACTTCCTGTATTTTATTACTTGCCAAAAGCACATAAAGACAAGGATAGACCTCCCGGAAGACCAATAGTTTCTGGGATCGGGTCAATCTCCAGCAAACTATCTTAATATATCGATAGATGTTTACAGCTAATTGTTTGCACATGCCCCAGCTACCTCAAGGATACCATTAATATATTACAAATAATTAGAGATGTAGAATGGAAAGAATATTACTACCTTGTAACTGCAGACGTTAATTCTCTGTATACAATAATTTCCCATACGAGAGGATGCAATGCAACAAAGCACTTTCTAGAACTCTCCAAAAGATTCCCACAAAAACAAATAGATTTTATTATAGAAGGGATACATTTGGTATAGGGAGCAATTTTTTCTACAAGTCTGTGGCACGGCGATGGGCATGAGGTTTGCGCCCAGCTATGCAAATCTATTTATGTCACATTGGGAAGAAGAGTTTATCTATAAGGATCGTAGATGGGACGCGAACCTCGTGACCTATCACCGCTACATCGATGATATATTTTTTATCTGGGATGGAGATGAGGCATCATTGACACTGTTTTTAAGTCACCTCAATGCAAATGAATGGGGTATTAAACTTACAAGTAATTTTAGCAAGAGTGCTGTGGAATTTTTAGATCTTAGTATTTATGTGGAGCAAAATGTGTTAAAGACTTGTACCCATTTTAAGAAGGTTGACGTTAACAGTTACATAGGGGAGAACAGCTGCCATTTTTCTCCATGGCTGTTAAATGCCCCTAAGGTGCAACTACTTAGGATTAAAAGGAATTGCCTGGATCAGCATAAATTTTAGGAACAGTCGGAGAAAATAATTAATGATTTTAAAGAAAAGGGATACAAAGATGGACTTTTAAAGAAATCCCATTCTGAAGTAGAGAATGAGGACAGGATAAAATTAATAGAATATAAAGACATCAAGGATAATACAGAACCACAGAATTTAAAATGTATTTGTGATTTTAACCATAACAGTGGACGTTTAAAGAAAATTATTCGAAAATACTGGCCAATATTAAAAAATTACTGTTTTAAATTCGATACTCCCAGGAACACATGATATAGTGTACAGAGGTGTACCAAACCTTAAAAGCACCTTAGTCAAAAACCATATACCCTCAAGAAAAATGACAAACCAATTTTTTAAAGAGAAGCCCGGTTTTTATGAATGCGGCATGTGTGGAGCATGCAAAGGTTCTAAAAATGGTAAAAAAATTAGTAAGGGAGTTCTGCCATACACAGGAGAAGAGCAAGATTTTCAAAATTAAACAGGTCATCACTTGTCACTCAATTAAAGTAATCTACATGATTACGTGCCCTTGCGGGCTAGCATACGTAGGGAGGACCACTAGAACTCTAAACACTAGAATCAAGGAGCACATTAGGAACATTAAAAATGGGTTTCTAAAACACAGCCTATCTTTGCACGTTAAGAGTCATCATAACAGTAACCCACATTTGATGGAATTTATGGGAATCCAAAAGGTAATTGGAAATTGGAGAGGTGGAGATCCCATTAAACTAATTGGACAAACTGAGATGAGATGGATTTTTAACTTGAACACCATGCAACCCTATGGTTTTAACGATGATTTTGAAATATGCCTTTTTATAATGATTTTTAAAGTTTTTTATTGTCAATTAATTTTAAAACACTCAATACTTATATTTTTATACCTTGTTCACTTTTTATTACAATGTTTTTTTAAACTTTTTAGTTATTTTTATGTCCCCTTTTTTAAGCTCTATGACATTCTACAAACAGTAAATGCTGTTAACTTTGTGGTGGGGAAATCATCATTAAATTCCTACATTGGTTTTGGATTGTTTCAGGTGGGGATGTTAAATGTGGTCCTTTTATGTATTCATTGTCTGAAATGGATGGGTACACTAATTGTTTGTATTCTGTTGCTTGTGTCTTTAAAATGCCCAAATACGAGCACATTGCCTCAGAGCTAGAAGAAGAATTTGAATAACATTATGGACGTATAATTGCACGTACCTTGCCCTCAAGTGAAATGGAGGAACAACCTTTTATGGATTAAGGAAGCTGATAGCGAATTTGTACCATGGGAAATGATGTCGGCTGAACCCTGTGTGACCTGGACGGGACGTTATAAGCTAGTGGGGCGAACACTAGCCTCTCAAATTCCCAGAGGTGACGTCACGAGCACGATTGCACTTGCGTGCATGATGA
Organism: Pelobates cultripes; assembly: GCA_933207985.1. Lineage (NCBI taxonomy): Eukaryota > Metazoa > Chordata > Amphibia > Anura > Pelobatidae > Pelobates > Pelobates cultripes. The sequence goes on along the minus strand of OW240915.1, from coordinate 250,195,564 downwards.
CGTCACTATTGAGGGATAAAGCAGTTCAGCTGGAAATTTACACCCTCCCTCGCAGGAACGCACGTGATTGGTTGGAACACGATCCCTTGCCACCAATCCGGACGAGAGGTGGGGATTATAATCGGAACGGAGCAGGATGAAAGTCACCAATTGAGAAAGCCGAAAGGAATCGTTGAAACGCGTTTTGGACAATCACCAGTATATTGTATGTATCATATTGATTTTGTTTTTATATGTTTATCTAATAAATTTGTTTTTATTGGATTGCATACATATGGTATACCTTCTATCCGGCTGAAAGAGGGAAGGAGTCATCTCTAAAAGGACTCATATGCCCATATACTCAGAGCCAGGTCATAGGCTCTCACCCAGGTGAGAAGCAATCTTCACCTTTACGTTTAAATTGTACATTGTTACCATAAGGATTTCAACACCAGGGCAAGTTTTCCCTGTTTGTTCCTTTTGTTTTTGAGGAATATACTATACCTGGATTCAAGACTACCCAAGAACCTTTTTACACCCCTAAGGAATTTTGGGGAGTAAGTGACTATTATTTAGCGCTACACACTTTCACTATTGCATACTGGTTGTGTAAAAAGTGTGTTTATTTGATAAGAATAAGCTAGATAAGACTAATGTCCTTGAACTAAAAAATAAAAAGGGGGGATATCTCTCACTAGACACATATAAAATAATACAGTAAACAAACATAACAGAGGAGTGGGACACCGTACAGACTTAACGTCTGTTAATTGACTAGAGAGGGAAGGTGGTAGGCCTCTATCAGCCCACATGGGACTAGCTAACCCTAGTCACGTTAGTCAAATTAAGCTGAGTATTGTCTTCATGCTGTTATGAACTGATAATAGTTGAGCATTTCAACCTCGTCATCTTTTGTGTTGTTGGTGTTAAGGATAGATTTGTCAGTGAGTACACGCGTGATAGGCACATCTGTGTATTTGAGTGGTCAGAGCATGTCGGCTGAAAGGACCGCTTTTTTTTGGCGGGTGGTGTCGGACGGAGAGTACTCTCTGCTGTGGTAATGGGGAAAGGAAAGCCGCATAACAATCACTCCAGATGCAAGGGAAACTAAAAAGAACAAGAATAAAAAAAGTACAAAATTCTATGACAAAATGTCATATGGTATTTTAGAGTCCGGTGACCCCATATCCAGATAGCTTGATCCTGTCTGTGCATGCCCCTGTGCTTCAGCCTGTGTCAGCAGCGGATCAAGGCACACATGGGAATATGTTGGGGACGTCCCAGGAGCAGTTAGGAGTTGGGTTGGTGGAGTCTGGTGTATTAATTCCCAGTTTGCAGAGGAATGTTCCTGAGTCTTCGGTCGACATCAGTTGAAAGGTAGTTGCTCCCTTTGCAGCTACTGTAGCGGTTACCCCGTGTAGCAGAGGGGTTTCAACCACTGGAGGGTGTCATTTTCCCTATTAGTGAGGAGGATTCTCAGCATCCAGTCATGTTCCAAGTGAAGAAGCTCTTACAAGAGCTAGTGTAAATAGCTGTATAGCGGTTACGCCCAGTAAGAGACAGGACTCTAGATTGAGGGTGAAGTAGAACTGAGGTTTAATGGCAGGTACTCTCCTTTTATGCAGTGCTCCCATGCAAGGGAGATGCCCACAGACAATTTGACATTAACCAATCAGACAATGGTTACAACCCACAGATTCCCTCCCCTCTGCTTGGGAGGTAATTGAGTTTCTTACTGTATCTACTCAATTATCTCCAAGCTAAAACTTATACTTTTTATGCATTTTTATAACTTTATGATTTTTCATCCTACATGAATAAAACTTATATTTTTATGAACTACACAACTTGGGGACAAACATATTCAAAATTCGTGCAAATCCATTAAGTGGTTCCAGAGATATTGAAAAATCTCTTTGGACCGACCGCACGCCTGTTTGCGTGCCCAAAACAGTTCCACAGATTCAGGCTGTGTGGTCGGTCTATTTCTGTCTTGAAAAATAACAAAGTCCCATCCGATGGCGGCGTTCAACTAGTCGAACGCACTTCGACTTCTGTCGAAGTGTCGAAGTAAAACGGGGTTACGTTTCCGCAGTGGTTGTTAGTCGAGTGGCAGTCTATTTTACACAAAAAAACATGACAAAGTCCCATTCGAACATGTGTTCGAATCTTCGAATGGGACTTAGTCTCCAGCTGCAGTGTCGAGGGGTAGGGGAAGGTACAGGTCTGCATTAAAATGGCCGCCGCCATGTGTTCGATTGTCTAATGGCGGCCACTTCAACTACCTCGGCACTTCGGCTGTATCTGAAGTGCCATATTAAACGTACCCATTCTTTGCACAACACAGTTAAAGAGCCAGAAACAGTCTTTGTTCTTAGGGGCCGGGCAATGTGGATGATGGCAGGAAAACAAAAGGTAGAGGGCTAAAATACTTGTGAGAAAGGAACCTGAAAAGCCAATTTTGTTGAGGTTCAATGCCATGTAATCCCAGTCCAGGTGATCGAACGCTTTTTCAGCATCAAGTGTGAGAATGAGCCCTGCCTGGGAGCTTGTTTTTGCCCAGTCAATCATAATAATGAAGTGTCTAGTGTTGTTGCCTACTTGCCTTCCCGGGACAAACCCTGCTTGTTCCTCTGTGTCCTTGTGCCCATGTTTCCTCTTCTGTAAAGGGAGCATCCAATCCCAGGGATTGTGTTTGAGAGATGGAAGGTAAGGTGATTCCGTCTAAGAAGGTAAGTATCTCTGTCTCAGAAGGTTGGTGAGTTGTTTGATCCTGACCCAAGCCAATTCTTCAACAATATCCTTAGGGTTAAATAGGTTAGTCCCTTTGGCGGAAGTTATGTATGGGATTTTAGTTTGGATCTGTTTGTTATGTAGTTTATTTGAGAGCAGTTTCCCTGCGTTGTTCCCAAAGGAGTAGTATACTTGCTTTAGTGACCTCACTCATCTTTCTGTGTCATGTAGCGACAACAAGTGTAACTGATTGTTGACCTGAGCTAGTTTCTTTGTCAGTTTTTTTGACGATCGTAGTTTATTTTTGGTGTCTAAGTCCATGAGTTCTCGAAGGAGCTGTGTCCTTTTCTCTCATACTTTGTGTTTGGTTCTGGTTTTGGTTTAGTAGGTCCCTAACAACTGCTTTGTAGGAAACCATTGTAGTTCCATAGGGGATTCTGGTGAATCGTTCTCTTTAAAAAAAAATTGTAATGGCCTGCCCCAGTTTTTTGAGGTTCTCAGGGTTTTCTAACAGGGAGTCATTCAGTCTCCACTTGCCTCTGCCCCTAGCTGGGTATGGAGTTTGAAGTGTAACTATTATCGGTCCAGGTCCTCTATCCTATGTAAGCATCAGAGAGATGTATTAAGGTGTGGTTGTTTGTCAAGCACATGTCAATTCATGAGTAAGTCATATGTACATGGGAAAAGAAAGAGTAGTCCCTTGCTGAGGGGTGCAGGCTCAGCCAAGTATCATATAAGTCGTGTTTCTGCAGTAATTGTGCCACATGCTGGCTAAGAGAGAGAGAGACCTCTCCTGATCTCTCTCCGCCCATCTTGACTCGTGTCTTTGACTGCCTCTCTTCGATTTCCAACTGGATGACTGCTCACTTCCTCAAACTCAACCTGTCCAAAACAAAACTTCTGGTCTTCCCTCCTTCAAGTGTTACTACTCCCGTGTCTATCTCCCTCCAAGTCAACGGCGCTACCACCTCTACCTCGCAGGCTCGCTGCCTGGGTTTTCTTTTTGAACTCTCCTTCACCCCTGATGTCCAATCAATCGCCAAATCCTGTCGCTTCAATCTCAAAAACATAATGTATCTGTCATGCCAAAAGCATGAGTTGGTGTTTGATGTGTGTTGAGATATGTTGAAAGTTGTTTTTTTTGTAAACCTTGGGATGACGTTTATTGTGGTCTTTGATCTGGCACCAGGCTTAGACCATAAAACATCTAGATAGCCATCACCAGAGCTGGACACAAGGAATTGCATAGAGTGGGCAATAAACTGCCAGACCAACCTCCTCTGATCCCCCCCCACCCCCCGGGGTCTGCCCACTGAGAAACAACTAAGTTTGATATATAATGAGGGTGCCAGACTATCCAGGCAGTTGAGTTATTTTTTTTCTTTTGTCAGCAACTTCTAGGAGACCTATACCATCTAAGACTCCCACAAGAATTCTATATGGGGTAACTACATGTAAGGAATTTCTTGTGTTTTCTCCTATTTTATTTTATGTACTGTTTTGTAATTTGTTATCTGTATGTCATTTATTCAGGGGCGTGTTAGCCGCGAGGCAAACAAGGCATTTGCCTTGGGCGGCATTTTCCAGGGGGCGGCAAAAAAAGCCACCCCCAAATGCCCAGGGCAAATGCCTTGTTAGCCATGCGGCTAACAGACATGCCGAGCGAGCGGGCAGGCGGCGCTGTGCGGGCGGCTGGCGAGGGAGCTCTTCCTATGAGCTCTCTGCTCAGCTCCCTCGTGCGCTGCAGAGTGAGGCTGGGAGCTGGAATATGACGTCATCAACCCGGCTCCCAGCCTCACTCTGAGGCGCGCGAGGGAGCTGAGCAGACAGCTCAGGGGAAGAGCTCCCTCGCCAGCTGCCCGCCCAGCGCCCAGCAGCCACTGGACCCACAGGGAGAAAGGGAACCCCCCCCAGCATTCCCAAAGGTAAGGAGGCTGGAGTGGGGGTAAAAAAAAAAAAATGTGTTAATGTGAATGTGTGAGTGTGTCTGTTAGTGTGTGTGTCTGTTATTGAGTGTGTCTGTTAGTGTGTGTTTCTGTTAGTGAGTGAGTGTGTGTGTGTCTGTTAGTGTGTCTGTCTGTTAGTTAGTGAGTGTGTGTCTGACTGTGTATGTATGTTTGCCTGTGAGTGTGTGTGTCAGTGAGTGTGTGTGTGTCTGTGTGTGTCAGTGAGTTTGTGGTTCTGTTAGCTAGTGTATGCGTATCTGTCAGTGAGTGAGTGTGTGTGTGTGTATTTAGTAGGCAGGGCGGGGGGGGAAGGGATGGGTGGGGGTCGCGCGCGCGTGGGAGGGTTGGGTGGGGGGGTTTTGGGGGCGCCTGAGTTTTGTCCTGCCTAGGGCAGCACAAAACCAGGATACACCACTGCATTTATTTCTGTATTTTGTACTCAGCACTGTGAATCCTTTTTGTCAGATTAAATGTTTACTTAATCAGCTTGTGTCTCTGTTCTCTATGAGCTTCACTCTCCAGAGGAAAGCTCAGGTAAACACGTTACCAAAAAGGGTTAACTATATATGTTTTATCAGTAAAAGTAGAACTGTGATACTATAATTCTCCTGTGTGTGGGGTAACCTAAGACGCCCGGGTTTAAAAGTCTTGGTGGTGGCAGTAAAGTGTGTACTAAGGGGGTTAGTGTAGAAGGGATTGCAGGGGTTAATTGAGTGGTTGCTGGGACTAGCAACAGGTAACCAGGGGTCTGGTGTCATTAACCCTGTCACTTCCACACTCTCCCCACTGTCTCGGCTGGGCCTATAGCCCACGCTCGTGACAAACTGGCGGCTTTACCAACTTTTGTCAAAAATAAAGCACAACTTATTGCTGACCTTGTGGAGGCTGACAGCCATGTTTTCCAGCCAGAGACGAACACTGAAAGGGATACTGAGCTCCCTACTACTGCAGGAGTGTTGCTCACTGGAATGCCTGGTGGTTGTACCCCTCAAACCATTAAGGACATTCGCTCAACTGATTTTTTTCAGCAACTGATGGCTGCAAACCCTCAGGAGGCCCTGCAAGTGATGATCCAACAGCAGGCTGCAGAAAGGGAATCTGCAGAGAGGCTGGCCGAAAGGGATGCACAAAGGAGACATGAGCTGGAACTTGCTAAACTGCAATTTACCCTTCAGTCCTCACTGAACAACAATGTATCAGAGTCCAGCACACGTAGGCTCCGTAAGGATGATTTTCCTTCCCCCGAAGAAGGGACAGATTTGGATGTATTTTTAAAAGGTTTTGAGAAAGTATGCAGGCAGCATCAACTACCCTCAGACCAGTGGGGCAGATATTTTACTCCACAATTGAAAGGGAAAGCCTTGGATGTGTTTGTGTCCCTTCCCCCAGAGACTGATAACAACTATGAGGCAATTAAAACTGCATTGCAAAAAACTTTTAACCTTACTCCTGAGTCTTACAGGAAAAAGTTTAGGAGTATGCAGCAATGCCCATCATCTAGCTGCATTCTATATGCTGCACAATTAGAAACCACGTTCCGGCAATGGGTAACAGGAGTACAAGCTACTACCTATGAAGCCCTTAATGACTTAATGGTCCTGGAGCAGTTCTTGCAGACCCAGAGCCCTAATGTACAAGAGTGGATTTTGGAAAGAAAGCCAAAAAATGCTAGGGCTGCTGCAGAACTGGCAGATGACTATGCCGACATCCATGCACCCACATCCAGGCGTGGACTTGTGTCAGCTGCTACTTCGACCTGGAGAGAAGCTACAGTTCAATCACCACCTGTAAGATCTGCAGTGAGAACTTCACCACCGACTGCCAGCGTAGCCGGGGCTATGTCAAGTGAGTCAGATGCCTGCCGTTGTTTTCGATGCAACCAGATTGGTCATCTGAGCAGGACTTGCCCCACTAGGAATATGCCCTCACCAGTCCGTGGAGAGGCACCATCAGTATTGCTTGTGGGTGGGTCCGTGGAGAAACGAGAGGATAACCTGCAGAGTGTAATTGTGGGTGACCGAGTGACCATGGGACTGAGAGATTCTGGAGCTTCCTTCACCCTGGTGCGACCTGAAGTGGTGAATACGGAGGACAGAATCCCTGGAAGAATCATGTCCATCAAAGGAATTGGGGGTGTACGCCCCGCTGTGCCCTTGGCACGTGTGTACCTTGATTGGGGTGCGGGCAAAGGTTTGCGGGAAGTGGGGATTTTGGAGGATATCCCTGTTAATGTTCTGTTGGGGAATGATTTGGGCAGGATGCTCTGTCACTATGCTCCAGAAGACACTGTTTGTGAGCCAGAGGGGCTGACTGCTCCACCTAAGGTATTGTGTGAAACTATGGGAGAAATATCTACCTGTAACTGAACCAGTGATGTCTACCAAATGTGAGAAAGGGGTGAGTAGTGATGTGCCTGTATCAAAATACTGTGAGGCTGGGATGTCAGAGAATAAGGGAGAGGAGGAAGGTGAGAGCCAGGGATGTGTACCACTAGTCGCAGTGGTAACAAGTCAGCAGTGGGTCACGGCTGCAGAGTCTGAGGGACTATGTGAGATTGCGAGAGAATGGCCTGCCTAGGAGAAGAAATTATGTGAGTGTGTGCAAAATTCTGTATCTGATCAAGGGGGGTCAAAAGTGTCCTGTGAAAATGTATGGGAAAAGCCTTCCAGCGAGAGGGGCCTGAAGGAATATATGTGCCAATATGTGCCTGAAGCAGATGTATGTGATGCACTGGGTGAAAATGTGAAGGAACAGCAAGGCTATGAGGGAGGGCAGAGGTTGTGTGAGCTTTACTCTGCGCCAGACTTAGCCAGTTTCCAAAGTTCTGTATGTGTGATGACCTAGAGTGAAAGTGAGGGGCACGGACAGACTCAGCCTGTGGGTCCAGGAAGGTTGGCTGCAGGGAAACATACTGTTGGAGGAACCAGGAACCTTGTCAGTTTATCACAACTCACGCATACACCTAAGCAACTTTCTGATTGTGAACCAAAGGTTCAGAGTCTGATAGTGCAACAAGCCCAGCAGACAGACCGCAAAATGAAAGAGATGATGGGTGTTGATACAGCACATCTATCCTGGGAGTGTTCTCTGTCTGCTTTTTTGTGTGCTTACCGGGGAGTGCTGCAGAAATCCATTGGTTTCTTCCCCTTACAGCTACTACATGAGCGCAGTGGGTGTGGTTTAAGGGATGTTACCAGAGATCGATGGGAAATTGAAACAGGCAAATCAGGCATGTTTGTTGAGGGTGTAGCTGTGGTATGGACTGATCACAACCTGCTGCAGGTGACAGGTAACAATGATAAACTGCTCCATTGGAGCCCTATCCTCCAACAGTATAATTTCACTGCCCAGCACAAAAAGGGCAGCTTGCATGGGAATGCAGATGGCCTGTCTCGGCAACTAGAGAGTTAATGGTAGACAGATAAATCAGCCTGTGGCTGAATTTTTCTGTCCACCATCTTAAGGGGGAGGTGTCATGCCAAAAGCATGAGTTGGTGTTTGATGTGTGTTGAGATATGTTGAAAGTTGTTTTTTTTGTAAACCTTGGGATGACGTTTATTGTGGTCTTTGATCTGGCACCAGGCTTAGACCATAAACCATCTAGATAGCCATCACCAGAGCTGGACACAAGGAATTGCACAGGGGTCTGCCCACTGAGAAACAACTAAGTTTGATATATAATGAGGGTGCCGGACTATCCAGGCAGTTGAGTTATTTTTTTTTTCTTTTGTCAGCAACTTCTAGGAGACCTATACCATCTAAGACTCCCACAAGAATTCTATATGGGGTAACTACATGTAAGGAATTTCTTGTGTTTTCTCCTATTTTATTTTATGTACTGTCTTGTAATTTGTTATCTGTATGTCATTTATTTCTGTATTTTGTACTCAGCACTGTGAATCCTTTTTGTCAGATTAAATGTTTACTTAATCAGCTTGTGTCTCTGTTCTCTATGAGCTTCACTCTCCAGAGGAAAGCTCAGGTAAACACGTTACCAAAAAGGGTTAACTATATATGTTTTATCAGTAAAAGTAGAACTGTGATACTATAATTCTCCTGTGTGTGGGGTAACCTAAGACGCCCGGGTTTAAAAGTCTTGGTGGTGGCAGTAAAGTGTGTACTAAGGGGGTTAGTGTAGAAGGGATTGCAGGGGTTAATTGAGTGGTTGCTGGGACTAGCAACAGGTAACCAGGGGTCTGGTGTCATTAACCCTGTCACTTCCACACTCTCCCCACTGTCTCGGCTGGGCCTATAGCCCAAGCTCGTGACAGCATCCACACCTATTTAACCCCGGATGTGGCTAAGGTGCTGGTACATGCTCTTGTTCTCTCTCGCCTTGACTACTGCAATATCCTTCCCAGTGGTCTGACATGTTCCCAGATTGCACCGCTGCAATCTATAATGAATGCAGCGGCGAGGCTTATTTTCCTATCCGCTCGCACCTCCCACACCTCTCCGCTCTGTCAGTTCCTGCATTGGCTTCCAGTTAGATATAGTGCTCAATTTAAAATTCTGGTGCTTGCTTACAAGTCTCTACATAATGCTGCTCTAACCTACCTATCCTCCCTAATACACAAGTATGTGCTGTCGAGGCCCCTACGCTCTGCCAAAGACCTACATACAGTTGCAAGAAAAAGTATGTGAACCCTTTGGAATGATATGGATTTCTGCACAAATTGGTCATAAAATGTGGTCTGATCATCATCTAAGTCACAACAATAGACAATCACAGTCTGCTTAAACTAATAACACACAAAGAATGAAATGTTGCCATGTTTTTATTGAACACACCATGTAAACATTCACAGTGCAGGTGGAAAAAGTATGCGAACCCCTAGAATTAGGTCATCTCCAAGAGCTACTTGGCATGAGAGTTCAGCCAACTGGAGTACAATCAATGAGATGAGATTGGAGGAGTTGGTTACACTGCCCTGCCCTATAAAAAAAAAAAAAAAAACACACACCAGTTCTAGGTTTGCTTTTCACAAGAAGCATTGCCTGATGTGAATGATGCCTCGCACAAAAGAGCTCTCAGAAGACCTACGATTAAGAATTGTTTACTTGCATAAAGCTGGAAGGGGTTATAAAAGTATCTCCAAAAGCCTTGCTGTTCATAAGTCCACGGTAAGACAAATTGTCTGTAAATGGAGAAAGTTCAGCATTGCTGCTACTCTCCCTAGGAGTGGCCGTCCTTTAAAGATGACTGCAAGAGCACAGCACAGACTGCTCAATGAGGTGAAGAAGAATCCTAGAGTGTCAGCTAAAGACTTACAAAAGTCACTGGCAAATGCTAACATCCCTGTTAGTGAATCTACAATACGTAAAACACTAAACAAGAATGGATTTCATGGGAGGATACCACAGAGGAAACCACTGCTGTCCAAACAAAACATTGCTACACGTTTACAGTTTGCACAAGAGCACCTGGATGTTCCACAGCAGTACTGGCAAAATATTCTGTGGACAGATGAAACCAAAGTTGAGTTGTTTGGAAGAAACACACAACACTATGTGTGGTGAAAAAAAGGCACAGCACACCAACATCAAAACCTAATCCCAACTGTGAAGTATGGTGGTGGGGGCATCATGGTTTGGGGCTGCTTGCTGCGTCAGGGCCTGGACGGATTGCTGTCATCGAAGGAAAAAGGAATTCCCAAGTTTATCAAGACATTTTGCAGGAGAACTTAAGGCCATCTGTCTACCAGCTGAAGCTCAACAGAAGATGGGTGTTGCAACAGGACAATGACCCAAAGCATAGAAATAAATCAACAACAGAATGGATTAAACAGAAGAAAATACGCCTTCTGAAGTGGCCCAATCAGAGTCCTGACCTCAACCCGATTGAGATGCTGTTGCATGACCTCAAGAAAGCGATTCTCACCAGACATCCCAAGAATATTGCTGAATTGAAACAGTTCTGTAAAGAGGAATGGTCAAGAATTACTCCTGACCGTTGTGCACATCTGATCTGTAACTACAGGAAACGTTTGGTTGAAGTTATTGCTGCCAAAGGAGGTTCAAACAGTTATTAAATCCAAGGGTTCACATACTTTTTCCACCTGCACTGTGAATGTTTACATGGTTTGCTCAATAAAAACATGGCAACATTTCATTCTTTTGTGTGTTATCAGTTTAAGCAGACTGTTATTGTCTATTGTTGTGACTTAGATGATGATCAGATCACATTTTATGACCATTTTGTGCAGAAATCCATATCATTCCAAAGGGTCTAACATACTTTTTCTTGCAACTGTATATCCTCTGTCCATACTTCCACCTCTGATGCTCGCCTCCAAGATTTCTCCAGGGTTGTACCTCTTCTGTGGAACTCCCTTACCTTCTCTGTAAAACTTTCACCCAGTCTCCACTCATTCAAAAAATCATTGAAAACTCACTTTTTAAGAAAGCATATCAATTAAACTGTTTGCAGGTTTTTATCCCCCACCCCTTATGACTCCTCCCCTGCAACTGTCAAAGATTACCTACTAAGTACCCATACTTTTACCCTTTGTGTCACTATACCCCACTCCCTCTAGAATGTAAGCTCATTGAGCAGTTTCCTCCACCCCTCTGTTCCTGCACTGTACCACTCTGTTTGGTTACAGTTACATGTCTGTTAGTCCACCCATTGTACAGTGCTACGGTACCTGATGGCGCTATAAAAAATAATAAAATAATAATAATATGCAGTAGTGGGATTTTTGTTTCTTAATCTTTGGGTATCTAAAGGTGGGGTCAAGTCAACTGAAGTCTCCGCAAATGAAAGTATGGCCTTTCCTAAGTTGCATGATCTTTTTAAATGCTTTGGTCAGAAAGAACAGTTGGGAGTCATTAGGGGCATACAGAGAGGCCACAGTTATTTGCAGACCACTAAAAGAGCCTTGCAAAAGTAGCAGTCGGCCCTGGGGTTGTGGTATTCAGTGTCTGGTTTGGACACCTAGTCTCTGTGGAAGAGTATGGAAATGCCTTTAGTTTTATTGTGAGAAAGCGCATGGAATACTTGGGGGTATACCTTAAAAGAGAAGTTTGGTGGGTTGTGTTTACAGAGGTATGTTTCTTGGAGACATATGGCAGCTGTTGGTTTATGTATGTCTTGCAGGGTTAACTTTCGTTTATGCGGACTATTCAAACCCTTCACATTAAGGGAGAATATTTGGATTTCAGGGGTCATTGTACCCGCAGAGGATAACAGCTAGACAGACTACCCCTTACTGAAACCTGGCCTGGCACTCCCTAGGCTCAGAGTGGAAGCTCGGATCCCATAGCATGCTGCGGAGTTTCGCAGGAGATAACTGGAAGGAGACCCCATTCCTGGCAGATATGTGGAAAGATTTGTTCAAGCAAAAGAATATTATAACTATAGGTAACAAAGGGGAGAAAAGGGATAAACCAAAGAAAGTATACACATATCACTCTTAGAGAAAAGAGTAACCATTATGGCTGAAGTGGGAGCCAATGCAAAGTATGTCCGCTCCCAAACATTCAGCTCAAGGGGTGCGTACCAATCCGATGACCTAACCTTATTAGACATACGAGAATATTAACACATCAAGAGCTGTGGAACTTGTTACAGCTAACACAATTTTGTTTTTTTTAAATGTTTTTATTTTTGTCATAACTTGTTGTACAGAGGCTAGTTCCTATGTGACTCAGTCAAACTATATGTGGGTCAGTTATTTAGCCTACCCCCGCCAATTACCCACTCGCTGCATGGCATGTTATCGTGAGGGATCCCTAGTAGAGGATCACCTTTATAGCCAATACCACCATATTAAACTTCTGTTAAAACATCTTATATGAGAATAATAACCTATGCGAATTAAAACCAAGTTGGTATATGCAATTATGTTAACTAATATTGTGCACCTTCTATTATAGCCAGTTTAAATTAAAATTGGTGGCTCTATCTATGCGTAACATAGTAGGCTCTATCTATGCGTTACATAGACAGGCAGAAATATACATGGGCCTCGCGGCCGGTTACCAGTCCTGTGTGCGGTATGGACCTGCAACTGCAAAGTTCTGCTTAATTACTTGTTCTTCCCTGTGGGTTAGCTATCTACCATTCCCCTTGCATACGCTTCGGAGAGGATTTCTGTTGATCTCGTGGCTCCGCAGCTCACAGTAGGCCCCATTCTGTCAGCAGTTTGGCTCCCTTCTCTGGCTCCAATATGGCATGGGATCTATTGTTTTGCCATACCAGGATCTTCGTGGGATATCCCACCTGTATTGTATGTTGTGACTCCTGATAGTTTTTGTTACGTTGTCAAACTCTTTCCTCCTAGCCATTGTCACTACAGACAAATCTGCGAAGTGGAGATGTGCTGGTACGGTTCTGGCAGTGATGGGAGTTTCAGTGGAGCCTGAATAAGTAAGTCCTTGAACTTGAAATAGTGAAAGGGGACGATAGTGTCTTTCGGGGTATCGGCTGAGAAGCGCGGTGGACGGGGCAATCGATGGGCATGATCCATATCCACGCTGAGTCTTCCAAGCCTGGGACAATTGCCCGGCGTAACGTTTTCAAATAAGTAGGTAGTTCTTCATTAGGAATTGTGTCTGTGATCCCTCTAAATCTGACGTTATAACTGTCTTCCATATTGGCCATTTTATGTTTGAGGAGCTTGTGCACTGCGGCAAGCCTCTGGATTTTGTCCACTACCTCATTGTGAGCCGCACATAGTTCTTTGGCTCTATTTTCCAGATGGTTTGTTCGGTCACCTATTTCATCCAGGTCTTTGCGCATCTCAGCTGTAAGTTCTTTTAAACCTTTTTGCAGTGTGTGCCTTAGATCTTGTAGCATCATATGTAGTCTCCTCTCTGTCATCGGCTCATCCGGGTATCGGGACGATGTGAGGTCTTGATCAGGCAGGCCTTCTGATGCAGGCGATGGGGCCTGTGCCTCGTCGCCATCTTGGATAGCTTTTTGGGATTCTTTCTTAAAATGCCGAATTGGGTCGGTTAGCTTTAGTTGCCATGACAGACCTGTGTCCAGTGGATGTTCTCTGTCCGTCTTGGTCAAATTAATATGAAAATATACGCTGTTTGAAGCTTCTATGGTCAGATAAAGCAAGGAGCCATGCCCCAATTTAAATGTAATGTGAACTCTTTTCAAATATTTAACATTTTTCAATAACAATACAGAAAAGATAATAACTATAACAAAAACAAGGGAAATACAATGAATGTACATAATCCAATAATACATCATAACTGTATATTAAATCAGTACTGTAATGATAAAATATAGCAGCTGTAAAATTAAATTATCTTGTGTGTCTTAAGAAGTTGATGTGTTTACATAAACAAATAAAAATAAAAAATAAAAATAATGATATTTTACCGTCCGGTCTGGTGTGGGTCTAAAGAAAAAAAATTCAAGCCAAAACTGCTCTTGACGTCCTCCTCCCAGTGTCACAGCAGATTGACAGTAGGAGAAGGTGTTCTAAAGGCCAACTCACATTGCTTAGTTTAAAAAATGTGACATAATACTTCAGTAATGGATGGAATAGTATCAGATTTCCAATATCTAGGAAGAACTGAAGTCATTGAAACTAATAGATGACCCAAAATAATTTCTGTAGATCTGGATACATTTTCTGTGAGTTTCTTCAGTAAAAATTAAATTCTGGTGTGACAGTATGGACCTGGTCTGTAATGGTTTGTATTAGCCTATGAATATTTCTCAAGTAAGTGTTTAGCTTAGGATAGAACCAAAATATGTGAAAGAGTTGCTTATTTGCCCCCACTCCCTCAGACATGTATTAGTGCTTAAATTAGACAAGAGCAAATCATTAATACATATGACAGAATAGGAAAGCCAATATTCCACGTCCAGATTGTTTAATGTAGGTTGCAGCACCAACAAGGTGGTATCTCTGGACCAGGTAGCAGATGGGTTAATTCTTTTATATAATGCATCATAAGCCTTAATGGTGGCTTTGGTAGTTGGACGCATGTTCGACACCCACGAAGAGGCAACTATATCACTTCTTTAATAAGATGAGATAACATTTTCATAGCCACCATTTCAAGCCATAGAGGGTGACCATGTTCCAAGTTAAATTTAAGGGCTATAGCCACATTAGTCAAAGAATAGTAATGAATGATGTTTGACAAAACCATACCCCCACTACGTCTAAACTTTCGTTGCTCTTAAAAAATATAAATATAATTAACTTATCTTGTCCTAAGTCAGCTATGACCCAGACACCAAGGTGCACAGGTTGTGCAATGTCTATTGTTTCTATCTATACCTGTGTGTTTTCCAGTAAACCCAGGTCTGTTTTACCATTCATCAAGCCTGGAATGATGTTTGGGACAAGCTATAATCACTCTAGCTGCTTTGTCCCAGGGGAAATGGACAAGCTAAAATCACTTTGGCTTCTCTGTTCCGGTGAAGGGGTACTTGGCGGAGATACTCAGCGTGCGTATAGGAGCCCACCTGACGCCATCTTGCCCCCAACCCAGGTAACAGTTTTGAGTCGAGTAAGACAAAGTATAGATCTTGGACTACAGGTGAGATATATTTTTTAAGTGTCTCTGCACATATATGTACATGAGGAGAGAGGAGCATACTTGTGCACTTCCTCCCCAATTAATCTGTCAGCTATAAAGGCTTTGAATTACTTTCTTAATGGTGCCTGTATCAAGTGAGGGATTGTAGATACCCATCAAAGAACTACGCTATCCTGAGTACTGTTAATGACTGATTAACATTGTACTTCCTCTGTTCCAACCTCACTCCTGCGACTGTATATATATATCAACTGTACTGCAACTGTCAGAGTATGCTGCTGCTTTTAACAGCAGTAAGTGCAGTGGGCGGGGCATGGTACACTCTTCAAGGCTGAAGTTCTATTCACCATTAAGAGCCATAGATTGTGTCATTATAATTACATAGTATTGAAAGGCTTCCTTTAAATCCACACCCTACCAAAATTGACATCAATAGATATCAAAATAGCATCAGCTCAGATATATAACATGTCAGCTCACAAGCAATCACAACTCCCTGATAAATTAATAAACTGCTTGGTAGTCATTCAATTAATCTTATCTAACTCTGTCCATATTTTAATTTATTTATGAATTTGTTAAATTATAAACACAACTCAAAATTAGAAAAAAAAAGAAGAAGAGAGAAATAATATATACACATCGATAAGGCATTTTCCTAAAAGTGTGTAAATAGTACATATAATTCTGAGCAGTGCCTCTAAACCTCCTTGTTTCAGAAATATAACATGCTTACTTTCATTGAATATCTCTCAATAAAACACCATCTCAAGATCCCCAACATCCCTTCAGTATTAAATGATATAGTGTCAATATTCAGGAACTGAAACAGCAGTCCCAATTATTCTATGTATTATAAATATAATAATACTTATTATTATTATTTAATATATTAAGCATCAACATATTCTAAAATATTATATCCACATGGTAACTGACATATCTATTCAAGTATCTTTGGAAATTGTGTACAAATGTGGATGCTTGAGGGTTACTTTTGTTAGTATTTTGCAGTACCGGTAAACCATTTAACTGCACTACCTGAACTGATCCGTGACTTGCTACCATAGATTTACTTTAACATCGTTCATCTCCCACAAGAAAATCAATTTCCTGAAGGACTGGCATTTAAAATCTAAGGACTGAAGCTAACTTTGGCAGCTGTATTTCCCTCCTGGTTTGAAACTCTGCTCTGTATGTTTCCAGTGATTGCGTGTCTTAACCATTTAAAAAAGATGCAGGATATCTTACCTTAAGGTCATAGTTTTCAGGGCCAGATTTTTCATAAGGCAGGGACACATTAGCAGGGCCGGACTGGCCCACCGGGATACCGGGAAATCTGCCGGTGGGCCGTGGCACTTGGGGCCACACAGTGCCCACAGTACAAACACTTATGTCAGAGCTGCTGGCTGGGAGTGAGCAAGGAGGTATGTCAGAGCTGCTGGCTGGGAGTAAGCAAGAAGGTATGTCAGAGCTGCTGGCTGGGCGTGAGAGGGGTGAGCAGGGAGGCCTATCCAAGAGCTGCTGGGATTAAAGGGACACTATAGTCTCAGGAAAACCGCTTGGTTTTCCTGACACTATAGTACCCTGAAGGTGCCCCCACCCTCAGGGTCCCCCTCCGGCGGCGCTGAAGGGGTTAAAACCCCTTCAGCTACTCACCCTTTTCCCCTGCCAGGCTCCTTTACCTCTCCTCCCCCAGCATCCTCGTCTGACATCACCGTTGCCGAATGTGCATGCGCTGCACTGCCGCATGCGCAAAGTGTCCGTTGGAAAGCATTTTTCAATGCTTTCCTATTGACGCTCTGCATGATTGAGGCATAATATGCCTCAATCATTGCTGACGCGCCTCTAGTCACCCCCTCCCTCTGTCACTAGTCACACCCTCCCTCACTCTATCACTAATCACCCCCTCTGGCCCTTGTCACCCCCTCCCTCTGTCACTGTGTCACTGCATCCCTCCTTCTGTCACTAGTCACTCCCTCCTTAACTCTGTCACTAGTCATCCCCTCCCTCACTCTGTCACCAGTCACCCCCTCCCTCTGTCACTAGTCACCCCCTCCTTCACGCTATCACTAGAGTGAGTGGGTGACTAGTGACAGAGTGAGGGAGGGGATGACCAGTGTCAGAGGAAGGGGGTGACTAGTGACAGAGTAAGGGAGGGAAGGGGTGACTAGCGACAAAGTGAGGGAGGGAAGGGGTGACAGAGTGAGTGAGAGAAGGGGTGACTAGTGACAGAGGGGGTGACACAGTGACAGAGTTAGGGAGGGAGTGACTAGTGACAGAGGGAGGGAGGGGGTGACTAGTGAGAGAGTGAGGGAGGGGGTGACACAGTGACAGAGGGAAGATGTGACTAGTGACAGAGGGAGGGGGTGACTAGTGACAGAGGGAGGGTGGGGGTGAGAGTGACAGAGGGAGGGAGGGGGTGACAGTGGGGGTGACTAGTGAAACATTGGGGGGTGACTAGTGACAGTGGGGGTGACTAGTGACACAGTGGGGGGGTGACTAGTGGCAGAGTGAGGGTGACTAGTGACAGAGTGAGGGAGGGTGTGACTAGTGACACAGTGAGGGGGTGACTAGTGACAGTGAGGGGGGTAACTAGTGACACAATGGGGGGTGACTAGTGACACAGTGGGGGGGTGACTAGTGACACGGGGTGACTAGTGACAGTGGGGGGCTGACGAGTGACACAGTGGGGGGTGACTAATGACACAGTGGGGGAGTGACTAGTGACACAGGGGGGGTGATTAGTGCCTACCTTTCTCTCTGCTCCCTCTGGTCTCCCAGGCTGCTGCTCCTTCACCTTGCTGATCGGGCTCTGTATGAGAGGAGTAAACAGGAAGTGAGGTCACTTCCTAGCCCCGCCTCTCCCATCACACAGAGCTGCGTGGGACAGGAAGGAGACCTGGCAGAGAGAGAGCTGGTGAAGCTGCCAGGTCTCATTTGAGGGGGAGGGGTGACTTGCAGAGCGATAGGTTGTGGGGCCCTGCACTTAACTAAATTGTTTTATTTTATTATTTTTTAGTTCCAGTTGGAGAGATCTCTGGTCTCTTCAGCTGGAGCATGGCTGTGCAGCCGGGCCCCTGGCTGTCTCGGGCCCTCGGTCCATGACCGATGTGCCCTAGTGGTCAGTCCGCCCCTGGTAGGAGTTTATTTGTACCTATTATTGCCATATGAATTCAGTGGTGTGTTTGTATGTGATTTTGGCATTTAAATGAAGGGTTGTATGTAGTGTTGGAGTGTGAATGCAGGGGTGTGTTTGTGTATAGTTTTGGCATTTCCATACTGGGATGTATGGATATAAACACATATACACTGCTGCAAGCATACTAACGGAGATACCTACACATGCACACTGCCACGCACACATATACACGCATGTTCTGACACAGATAAATATACACACTGACACGCACACACAGATAAACACACCTGACACAGGCATACAAACTGGCACATAAACAGAGATAAACACACATACTGACACAGATACACATACACAATAACACAAACATACACAAGTTCTGACACTTAAATCATCATTGTATCCAGGTCCACCAGGGGTGGAGACATGCTTTAACCCCTTAAGGACCAAACTTCTGGAATAAAATGGAATCATGACATGTCACTCATGTCATGTGTCCTTAAGGGGTTAAAGAATTTTTATCTTGTGAGTGCAATCTACATAAATGGTTTATTTTTATATTTACTGCTCAACTATTTTTTATTTTTTTTTGCTTTGTTTAAAGGGCCAGAAGATCATCTCTTACTTCCATCTCGTCCCCTATTTTACTACCTAAGGATGATGTTCTAATTGTGAGTTCTCCCTATTATATTGCGTGTCTGTCTTTATTAAAGAGGGAATTACACTATGTTCAGTCTATGTTCCCTATAGATACGACAGATCACATCTTTGTTCCCTTGTCAAGGTTGTATTTTCTATTTTTATTATACCTTGGGAGGTGTCACTCTGTTTGATTGAAATTCCTATTCATTATATTTGGTTCACTATGACGATGTTTAGAGGGCACACTTTTGAATAGGTTTTTTCACTCCAGCTTTTGAGACTGGTATATAATCCTTTTTTTTTTTTTGGTTATATGTTTCTCTTTTGCAACATAGTATTACTGGATACAATGTATATGTTTATTGAGTAAACTTGTTAATATGTATGTTTTAGATATTGATGCATGTATGTACATACATTAGTATCTAATCTGGTCTACAATTAGCTATTTGCATTGCTTTTGTATGTGTTTGTGTTGGTTTACAAATAAAGATTATTTTTTTATACAGAGTGTGCATCTGTGAATTTTTTTTTTTTATTGAGAGGGTGTTGCACACTGGAATTCTAGGCCTACAGGCATCTCATTTTTAAATCCAGCCCTGATAGTTGCATATTGACTTAATACATGAGTCTATCAAGTTGTACATTATTACACAATTTATTATGTGTGTGAAACATGTTTTACTACTCTGTTTTTTAATTGATAGAAAGTTCTACAGCCAAACATTCAAATTGTGTTATTTTCTTTCTTCCTTCCTTTTTTTTTTTTTTGTTTAATGCTGTTTCGAGGGTTATCTGAACAAGTTAATTTTTTAAACTATTGGCGTGGACATCTTTTTTTTCTTTCATCATGTTAATGATGGTGAAAACTGGAGAAATTAAAGGAGGGAAATGCAGGGAGCCCAAAATGCAGCAGAATGCGCCATCACTAACTAGAGAGTCCACTGTAAATATACATGACTGAAGAAGTCCCACCACTAGTCCAAAATCCAGACACCAAAAGTACTAATACAGATAATCTTTAAAACAAAATCAATAAACTGTTCAAAAGTACAACCCAGTCATTAAGGTTAACCAACAAAATACATAGTACAAAGCTAGGCACAGAGTCCAAGGTTTTGCAGCAGGATGGAAAGCAACAATAGAAAAGTTATTAATAGACACAAGATACATAGGCAGCTGCTGTTTTTTATATAGTAGACATAGGCTGTGAAAACGCAGCAATCATCATCTCATTGACCACTGTATGCAGTGGAAATGTGTCCCTCGTTAGTGCTCTCCCTTAATAAGGCTGCAGGAATATGCACACAGGGGCTGCTTACAGGGCCCATCACTCTTTGATTAGTAGCAATCTCAGTGGCCCACACAGCAGTAGAACCCAGGATACCACTCTTAGTTGAGTGCCAGAATGTGGTCCTACTTGCCACATGAGCAGGGTGTCAGGTCAAGGATACAAGGGTGTGTTTGTGTTTGTATTTTGCATTCATGACTCTTTTGGAGTTCACCAAAGAGAGCAAAAAGGCATAATGCAGGCTTAATTAGGGGCTTTGTGAACACAGGTCACTACATGTACATACATCTTACCCACAAATTGTCTGGGTTTAAAGCTGCAGGGGAAGGTAAGATAGCCTCCCTAGTTAAAGGACCCCTATAGTGCCCTGAGGGTGCCCCCACCCTCATGGCCCCCCTCCCACCGGGCTGAAGTTGGAGGAAGGGGTTACATTTTTACCTTTGTCCAGTGCCGGGCTCCCTCGGCGCAGGGGACTCTCCTCCTCTTTTGGACGTCATCTGCTGAATGTGTATGCGCTGCAAGAGCCACGCGCACATTCAGTCAGTCCATAGGAAAGCATTCTCAATGCTTTCCTATGGACGCTGGAGTCTTCTCACTGTGAAAATCACAGTGAGAAGCATGAAAGCGCCTCTAGCGGCTGTCAATGAGACAGCCACTAGAGGCTGGATTAACCCATATGTAAACATAGCAGTTTCTCTAAAACTGCTATATTTACAGCAGGCAGGGTTAACCCTAGAGGGACCTGGCACCCAGACAACTTCATTGAGCTGAAGTGGTCTGGTTGCCTATTTTGACAAGACCAATCTCACCACATTGCATTGGAGGAGCCTGGTTACCCGCCTGTTGCCTCTGGACTATGGCCCCATGGTAAACCTTGTATTTTCCCCTGCAGAAATACTTGTACGTGCCTTTCTTCCAGGGTGTTCGGTAAATTCAATGTACCGAACAAATGCATGAATGACTGGACCAGCTGGGAGCTGGAGTGTGCCATCAATTGACCTCCCAGAAGCTGCGGGTAACCGCAGCTTAATTGACGAATGCTGAGTGGCCGTTGTTCGTTTGCCGAACACGTGGCGGCGGCCATTTTAAAGTCCCGAATGGCCAGCGGTGTTCAGCACCCAAACTATGGAACTGGAAACGGACACTTATTTGTGCGAACACCGCTGAGCCGTCAGCCTCCTTGCTTCTGCATTCGGTCATTTAACCGAATGCCTGTTCATTCGGTAGTTTAACCAAATGAACAGCATCACCCCAGATAGCCATGCCATGGAGCCTATTCGTATAACAAAAGACCATGGCGATTGAATTGTATGTAGGTGATCTGAGCGCCATTCGGTAATAATGTGCGCACAGATCTAAGCTATTTGGGGATAGGTATAATGTATATATTTTATTTATTATTTGCAACATTGTGTATTTTTGTGTCTTTTTACTAACATGTGCTCAATGGAGTTTTGCCTCTGTCCTTGGAGATAATTGGATTACTTCCCAATTATCTCCAGGATAGAGGGGAGGGATTGTAATGTACTGTGGGAGTGTTTTAACCCTGTATGCCTGTGATTGGTCATTTTACCATTTGTGTCCAAGTCATCCATCTGGTCCCCTAGAGGAGTGTCCACCAGGTGGAAGACCTGTATAAATACCAGGCAGGTAGCCCACATTAAACCAGACCACTGCTTGACACTTCAACACGGAGCTCTGTCTTGTCTTTGGGGGGATTTACTGTATGCTGTTAGAGACTGATTGCCAGGAGTGTAAGCCGCTTGGGTGCTTTTCCTGTTCGTCTGCTAGCAGCTATTTGTAAGGTTCCAGTTCGGGAGTTTGGAGTGCTACCTTGTATCCAATTCGGGAGTTTGGAGCATTCCCTTGTATCCAGTTCGGGAGTTTGGTGTTCTGCAGTAGCTGTGCCTGTGTCTCTGGAAGGGAAGATCTACTAAACAGCGGTTTAACCCTTTTATGCCCGGGGTGCCGTTACACCTATAGTGGCCCTTTAACCACTTAAGGACACATGACATGTGTGACATGTCATGATTCCCTTTTATTTCAGAAGTTTGTTCCTTAAGGGGTTAATCATCTAGTTTCCATGAATTATGAAAACATCTGGGGATTGCTGCGGGCTCTCTGAGGTCTATGCTGTGGATTCTGGGAGGAGGTAAAAATGTACAATTCTATGTAACTACGTCTGGCTAGTGCTTGTCAGTATCTTTGTGATGGTTTAACAGTATAAAAGATGGCAACATTATGACTACTTTCAGAATGTTTCTCACACTTCTTCCCCATGCAACTTACTTTATCTAAAGAGATATTACATATTTATTCATGGATGATCAATTTATTTTAACAAGTATTCAAGTTAGAAAATCAAGATTAATAGTGAAAGTAAACATCTTTACTCAAAAAATGTCCAAAGTCTTAAAAAGAAATGTGCATTGTCTAATCCAATTTAACCTTTAAATACATTTGTGTGTTACGATTAGTTTCTGAATATACTGATTTCTGAACAATTCTCAAACTAGTTTCAGTCTCAGAAAATGGTATGCTATTTTACAATTTAGTTAAGCAAACATTATTTTTAAAATGCCAATATATTTTCATTAAACATAAATTTTTTATTAAAAATGCAGTTATACAGTCTTTGTAATCATTGTACCTTGATAATATTTCGAGAGAAGAGGGTTCAATTTACTAAAAGTATGATTTACTGAGTTGATAATCAGTTTGTAAATTAATCAAGTTAAACTTAATTCTAAAGTCACAAAATATATTGCTCCAGGACCCAGAAAGAAAGCTTTCAAACCCATAATAACCCAAATAATTTGATAATTATTTTCATTATGTATGGGTATATCAGTGGTGAGTATGCTGAATTGATACTGACCCTACCTTTCCAAGAACTAGAGATAAATTATATAAAGTGGTCAAGATACCCACCAAGCTCCCTAACCTATCTGGTAAAGGTCCTATAAGATGCTCATCTATTTGTTTACACATGATCTCCAATTTTGGAGTTTCTAGAACTAACATTGACAAGGTCAGACAATCTGAAAAATACCTTATGTCTTTGTTCATTTTGTTGGAAAGAATGAAGGGTAATTATCCTAGGCCGGGGATGTTAAAAGCCCTTGCCAATCCCATTTCTGGTGAGATTCGAGGGTAGGAGGTATAAGAACTGGCAAGTTGATCCTCTTGCACCTTGACTCACATACTGAAAGGCCAGGGAAGTACAGTTTTCTGGTTCTCTTTACATCTCGGAGGAAGTGGTGAGTAGTTTGGTCTGCAACACTCAGGACTGTACATATTCAGAGTGATTTTCAAGTGCTCTGAATATGGACTTAATGTCCTGACTGCATTTTGCAGAATGTGTTCCTGTCAATTGATGCTCTCACACTGTAACATGGTCACACTTATTATATGGAGATTTTACATCATGTATTAATTGACCTGAAACATACCAAAATGATGCACATTTAAATACATATTTTGACTTGGAAAAAGCTAATTAACTTTAGTTTAAATAGTAATCTCATGACCCACCATCATTTTTTGTTCTAGGCAGGAAATATTAGCAGTTGCTTTGATGCAAGGAGACCTTGAAAGACTGAGATTGATAGACGTGTATATCCTATCAACTTCATCAACTATCTGGACAATGAAAGACAGCACCATGTTTGAAGATATTGACAGGGCTTCAATTAAATAATTAATTCAGCTAATTAGCAGTCTAGTTACAGGACATGTTTACATTGCCAATAATTTGTAACAGTGAAACGTGCCTTTAGATCTGAAGAGTCGTTTACATTTAGGTCACATAATTCATTTCCTCTTGTTCCATTACTAGTGCCAATCCAATTAAATTTCTATCACTCAGCAGAATCCTCTCTCCTCTTATTAACAAATGCAGTAATCACAGCAGTTTGTATTGCTGGATGTCTGAAAGTTGTACCAAACTGTTCATCTAAACTCACTAAATCTTATGTATTAAAGGTGCATTATGAGTATACATACTTACATAAATATAGTCAGAGAGAGAGAGAGAGAGAGAGAGAGAGAGAGACAGCTCTATAAATATGGAAAACTTGTGATAGCATTGCTTTTATCAAGGTGTGTTTGCCTAAAGACAAAGCTGCAGTCCTAGCACTATAGCTCCCTCACAGCCTCCCCTCTCCCCCTTTATTGTACTTACCCAAGTTCAGCACCACCTCTGACATCACCCGAAAAGAGGACACTAATTAGCATGCATCAGTGAACACTGCAAGCGTATTAGGCCCCCACCATAGGAAAGCATTGCTGCAATGCTTTTCTATGGGGTTTTTCTTGATGCTGGACATCCTCATGCAGAGCCTGAGTCTGTCCAGTATCAGTTAGGTGACCAAATGCCACCTAACCACCAGGAAGTGTTTCTAGTGGCTGTCAGATTGACAGTGTGTGTGTTGTTTTTTTTTATATATATATATATACATATATATATATATATATATATATACACATATCATATGATAATGTATTACCTGATCAGTGATCAACCTGGCTGTAGTGCATAATGTGATGTTTGAGAGGAAAATTAACCATTTAAAAAAAATAGGACGTTTTGATATTTTTTGAAAATATAAATTCTGGTATTCTGGTGAAAAGATAAATGATAAAATTTGTAAAGATAAGTGTCCTTTCTCAATATTGTACCGGTTTTGCAAGAAATAGTAATAACAAATTGATGAACGAGTGGGAAAAAAATAGGCATTAGTTGGGAATGTTTTTTAAAAAGAGCTATTCTAGGTTGACAGACATTATAAATTACAATTACCATTTATTTAGCAACTATTTTTTTTCTTTAATATAAGTGTCTTTATTGTTTTAGAAGAAAACACAAGATAATGGGGGTACAGAAATTAAAAAGGGCAAGTGCAAGGATAACATCACAGGGCATGTTCAAATCAATTTACATCTGGCACAAGTGAAAGCATTCACCATACAGTTATGCAATGCGGTTTGCTGTGGTCTTCCTGGTGCAGTGTTAAAGTTGTGGGAATTTTAGCTATTGCTGTCTGCACATAGCGTTGGACCCCGTAAGAGCTGCCCAAGAACCCAGCTTTATGAAGACCTATATATTAAGAGTTTGTGTCACTGCCAGACTTTCAGTGGGCGGCTACTTCCCTATGGTTCAGCAAAATAGAGTCAATAGTGGGAGTGGGTTATAACAAGGATGGGGGGGGGAGTAATCCTGCCTATCATTGATTCCAGCAATCATCTCAGCTTTCTTATAGTTATGCAGTGTATGCTCTGGTGGGCTAATGCTCGCTCATGTAATCCAAGCCCAACCTTC
Organism: Pelobates cultripes; assembly: GCA_933207985.1. Classification (NCBI taxonomy): domain Eukaryota; kingdom Metazoa; phylum Chordata; class Amphibia; order Anura; family Pelobatidae; genus Pelobates; species Pelobates cultripes. The sequence goes on along the minus strand of OW240915.1, from coordinate 250,169,993 downwards.
CAGGAGAGTCGACATCTAAAGGGGGTCCTTTCAAAATTGGATCTAGGGATCCCATACTTTTAAGTATTTATCTTTTTTCCCTATCACTGATTAGTGCATTTCCTCCTATTCCCTCTTTCTTTCTACCCTCTGTTTCCACTGTTCTCTAGTTGATATTTTTGTCTGATGCCAGTACATTGGGATGAGAGCATTTGCCTCTCCTAATAGTAGATTCGGCAGTTGCTTCTTATGTTTCTCTCTTAGAGAGTTAGCCCAACTGAGCAAGACCTGAGACGGGGGTTAGGCAGGCCTTTAGTGGGATGATCTCTGCTATGTCTGCGAGTATTTGTCACTCGTATTGGTTATCTTTGCATAGCCACCATATGTGCTCCATATCCCCATGCTCATCGTTACATCTCCAGCATTTGTTGCTAACTGTGGGTCAGTAGGTGTGGAGCTGCACTGTGGCCCTGTACCATCTGGTGACTCTTTTGTAAAAGGTATCCTTTCGGGAAACACTAACTGGGGTTTTCATCCCTACTTCTGCGTCTATGTATGACCAGTCCTTATTGGACATGTGAATGGGTTGGCATCTAATCCACATTTGCTGGAATGGGACCTCCTGTTGCTCCACAGAACCAGCTTGGAGTATGTGGTATATTTTAGATAGTGGGTGTCTAAGTTCAAAGGGAGTTTCGTCCCAGGATTTGTTCAGGAAATTTTTCAACTGTGACATTCCCATAACATCTAGTAATATCGCTCGTCTGTTTGGTCGGGGGAAATCCCTTATTTTAGGAGGGTCATCTTTTGTCAAAACTTTGGTTATGTCAGGGTTAGGGTCCCCCATCAGCCCTGGGGCCAAACCCACATGTTTTTATGTTGTCTCCAAGTCTGTAGAGTGTGTTGTATTAGTGGGTAGTTAGTTGGGGAAAAGTCACGTAGTTGGCACGTTTACCAGAGGAGTGAGCAGTGGCGTACACATGACCCATGGGGCCCCGGTGCAAAAATTGATCCGTGGGCCCCCCCGCGCTTACTCGGCGCGGGTCGGGGTCGCAACACATGGTGGCGGGCACCTGGTCGCAGGGGTTGCAGGGCTGCGACACCGCGGTATGCACACACACTTAAAGGACCACTACAGACACCCAGATCACAACAGCTCAATGAAGTGGTCTGGGTGCCAGGTCTCTCTAGTTTTAACCCTGCAGCTGAAAACATAGCAGTTTCAGAGAAACGGCTATGTTTCACTGAGGGTTAATCCAGCCTCTGGTGGCTGTCTCATTGACAGCTGCTAGAGGAGCTTCAGCGATTCTCACTGTGAAAATCACAGTGAGAAGACACTGAACGTCCATAGGAAAGCATTGAGTAATGCTTTCCTATGGGCGGTTTAAATGCGCGCGCGCCTCTTGCCGCGCATGTGCATTTTGGAGCTGAGTGGCGGACACTGGGGAGTCCGACGCTGGAGAAAGGTAAATGCTGAAGACACACACACACACTCTCACGAACAAACGCATACACACTAGCTAACAGACACACACATTTACTGACAGAGACACACTCAGCGACAGACATACAAACACACTCACAAAACATACACTTTCACTGACAAACACACACTCACTAACAGACATCAAACACACTCAGTAACAGACACACACAGTAACACACTCACTAGCAGACACACACCCAATAACAGACACATTCACTGACACACACACTAACACACACACTAACACAAACACTGACACACTAACACACACACACACACACACACATACATACACTAACACACACACACTCTAACACACACACACACACTAGCACACACATACACTAACACACACACACACTAACACACACACTAACACACACATACACTAACACACACACACATTTTTTTTTCAAATTTAATCCCCCCAGCCTCCTTACCTTTTGGAGTGCTGGGGGAATTCCCTGGGGTCCAGTGGTGCTGCTGGGCTCCTGGAAGGCAGGTCACTGGGTGGGCGGGGTGCCTGGCCGGCGCGCGAGAGGAGCACTCAGTGCTTCCTCTTCAGCTCCCTCACGCGCCGCTTAGGGATGCCGGCGCCGGAAGATGACGTCATCTTCCGGCTCCGGCATCAGTGCGGTGCGCGAGGGAGCTGAAAAGGAAGCACTGAGTGCTCCCTCGCGCGCCCGCCTGCCCGAACGGCCACCTGCCCGCTGGGGTCAGCAGGGTCAGCCTCGGGGGGCCCTGGGGTGGTCGGCTCCTGGGCCACCCAGGGGAAGAGGCTGGCCCTGTGGCTACATACCGGGTCGCAGGGGCGACCGGGCCCCCTGGTGGGCCGGGCCCGGTCGCAACCGCGACCCCTGCGACCCTGGTATGTACGCCACTGGGAGTGAGTGTAGAGGCACCTTCGCAAAACTCTGTTCCAGGTTGTACCAGGATATTTTCCTATCTGTGTCTGTCCACTCTTTTATTCATGTGAGCAAGACCGCTACAAAGTATCTGTATAAATTAGGTAGGCTAAGTCCTCCCCTGTCTATGGTGGAAGTCAGAGTGTTATAGGTCAAGCATGCCGTTTTCTTGCCCCATATGTAAGTCTTGAATATTGTCTGCATGATGCGGAAATATTCCCCTGAGAGAAGGATTGGAAGAGCTTGAAACATGTACAACACTCTAGGAAGGATCATCATCTTCAAGATGTTAACCCTACACATTAGCGAGAAATGGGACAAGTCCCACTTTTTAATATCCCGTCTAATGTCCTCCATGAGAGGGGAGTAATTTAGTTTATTTAGGTTTATTTAGTTTATTTAGGTTTTGTGGCTAGGTGTATCCCTAGGTAAGTGAGCACAGAACTCATCCACTTAAATATATGTGCTAGCTGTATGTACTCTTGACATCTCAGTGGTACCGAGACCCCCAAAATTTCACATTTGTCTGCGTTAATCTTAAAGTTTGACAGGACTCCAAATTTCTCAATTTCTGCCTGCACATGTGGTAGTGTACGTAGTCGGTCAGTGATCGTAAGGACGTCATCAGCAAATGCGGAGACCTTAACCTCTCCCCCACTATTGTAGTAGATTATTTTCTGCAAACCAATTAGTTTGAATGACTATCTGTTCCTGTCCAAATTAAAGATAATAAAGTTGCGTGCACGCAGAAGTAAATTCACACTGAGACACAAGGTTCAGGTTAATGAAAGAACTTCGGAGCTTCTAACAGAAAATGGGTGCGCAGACCCTTATAAAGGCATTTTTACATCACTGAAGAATTCAAGATAACAGCAAATAAACACTATTGATTGGTCCAGGTGTTAAGTGGTTAGTTAGATGCCTTCCCATCAAGAGGTGATGTCATCCTTGACACGGGAGTGGACACAAGATGTAGGCGCCATCTTGTTAGCACGAGGTGTTCACTCGATGGGAGGGGTGCTTTGGCAGCCATTTTGAGTAGTTAGTATTGTTAGCTTCAAGGTTCTTTTAGTAAATACACATTTTATTATTCAGCACATTTCTTCCTGCCAAAGCATTAGCTTAGATAATTTCAAGAATTCTATAATTCTACAACAGTCCCCCCTTAAAATGTTAGTTACTAAAAGATAAACTTTATTTGTTAATACCAGAAGACTTGTTAGCCCAAAGACACAGAAACCCCGTGGTCGCTAGCTTGGTGTTATTGCAAAGTGCATGTCTACCCCTATCTGACCCTAACAGGCTGCAGCTCATCTGTCTTAACAAGCATCAAACACTTCACTCCGTGGGTAACCCGCAGCGGCTAGTCCACCACATCTCCGCACGTGAGACTCGCCTGTAGAGACAGATGCTGTCCCTGCGCTGGTTCCCTTCCTAGAACATCTGCACTTTATCAGTATAAGGGAGAGTTTGTAGCGGAATACAGGGTGAGATCTTGATCATCGATTGTCAGATGAGTGAGAGTTAGTGTCGCTTGGTCTGTAGTCTTCTGTAAGAATTTTCTAAAGCATGGGAGGACACAACAAACGAGAAGAGCGAGAACAAAAAGGAAAATTAGTAGAGCCATACCAATATGGACTAAAGCTTCTGCCAACCTGACATCCAACCAAACCACCTTTCCCAGGGATCTGTTACCCCAGAATTCCTTTTCAACTCCTCTGAGAGTTTCTCTAACTTCGCTATGGCCATAGTGACTTTACCATTTGGACCTGTGTTTTCTGGGATATAAGTGCAACAAGTCATGGTGTCAGGTAGTATTTTACATACACCCCCTTTTCAGCTAGGATCATGTGTAAGGCCATTCTGTTCTGGAAGGTCATCTGGGATGTGGCCTGCAACTGCTCGGCCAGGCCCTGGAGGGCATCCCTGGTGTAGCCGACAAAAACTGTTGGTTGTAATAAATGTAGTTAATCCAATTAAGGTTTTTGTTGGCAGTGACTATGGTATAAAGTGGAAAAAACCTACAGCTACTTCACTCTAGCTTTAAATTCATTAGGCACCCCCCCATAACAAAAACCCATCTAAATCGTGTCAAAACTCCTTTTACTGGGGTTTCGGGGTACTCTGCCTAACATTATGTGGATCAAATATATCATGATGATTATCAGAAATAACATGAATGGGCATGATAACTTTGATTAGGGTACACTCACCCCACCACTGAGTTTCCAGCCACATAGCATGTAGATCCCCACATAATCATAAATATCCTTGCATGATATGGTTGGTGTTGCAACAGGCGTATAGGAACAGTTCTGTAGGTGGCACAATAGCCATTGGAAAAGTTACCCATGAATTTACCAATCCCGTCATAGATAGCATAACAAGTGTAATTACCCTTGTAAATCGTGATTCCATCTGGGGGTTTGACATATTTCCAATTAAGAGGGGAAGTACTCTGCCGTCCATGATTCGCAGAGGGATCTGGTTGAAGCTTATAGCGGTAGGCACCTTATTTCAAAGACTGGCGATGGGAAGCAATTCTCTATCATCCAAAGGGCAGAGTTAGAGGAACGGTGCCAATGGATGGGCAGGAGGTCGAGCACCACTGGCACATTTACTGATTTTTGGTTATGTTTATTTGCATTATATCTTTGTAACCATGGTTTGAATTGTGACTTGGGAAATGACAATCTACTATACACAGTAATCATTAAGGTGAATGTCTTTTCTACCGGGTACATTGTGATTTATACCAGAATGTGTAAACACTCTAGCATCACAGTTTGGAATGGCCACTTGTTGGGCCTCAAGGAAACTAATCAAAGAGATGATGTACCAGAGGTACATGGTTGTGAGGAGTCTGCTTCCTCTGGGACAGGAACCTTTTTTGCAGTGGGAGGCGTGTATCCAGTTGCTTTTCCCAGCCAACTTGACGGAGGTGGAGGTGATCAGTAGAACTTGGAATGGTCCGTCAAATCTTGGTTCCAGGGTGTGTTTCCGCACAAATTTCTTGACTAGGACCCAATCACCAGGGAGCAGACTGTGGTTGCCCGTATCAGAATCAGGATCTGGAACTGAAGAGAAAACTTGGGCATAGATTTTGTTTAAAGCATTTGCGAGTTCAGTTACATAATCTACTAAAACATCAGTTTGAAGTTGTAGTTGTTGGGGAAAATAGCAACCTAGCCTAGGTGCAGTCCCAAATAGAATCTCATATGGGGACAGTGAGGTAGTATTTTTGTACAAGAGCATTCATTAGATCCTTTGATAAATGTGCAGGTCCGTGTGCCCATTGTACGACTGCTGGGTACAAATTCTTAGGGAGGCAGAACTTGAGGTTGTTGGAGTACACTCCATCCTTCAGAACTGCCCCTTTCTGTTTCCATCTTTGTATTTCTTCAGGAGCAACTGCAGCCTGTTGTTCCCGTAGGATTTTTAGATCAGTTGGAAGTGTCTGCAAGGTAAATGTGGGAGTTTCTTCGTTTCCGGACACACTTCTGTCCACTTCCTGTAGTTCTCTTGCAGCTTGTTTTGCAGCTTGATCAGCCAGATGGTTGCCCCTTGCTTCATCCGAATCCAACTTCCCATGTGCCTTTACCTTCAGAATGGCCACTTCTTCTGGGAATAGGAGGGCATCCATCAGCTCCTTGATTGCAGAACTGTGCTTGACTGGTGTACCGGCAGTGGTAAGAAATCCTCTTGTTTTCCAAATTAATCCGAAGTCATGAGCCACGCCCAGTGCATATCTTGAATCTGTGTAGATATTGGCGCGCTTTTCTTCAGATATCTTGCATGCTGAAGTTAGGGCTTGTAATTCAGCTTCCTGCGCAGACATTGTTGATGGTAGAGATGATGACTTGATAATTTCATCTGTTGTGGTGACGGCATATCCTGTGTGATATTTTCCTTCTTCATCAGCATACCTTGAGCCGTCCACAAACAGGGTGAGGTCAGGATCTATTAGTGGATCCTCATACACGGTTGGCAAATGTGTTTCCATTTTCATCTGTTCAAAACTGTTATGGGGCGTTTCTGGATCATAGTTGTGCTTTATGACCAGATCTTCAAATTCTTCTTCCAGAAAGTACCGTGGCCAGGCTTTTACATGTTCAGTTGTTGGGTACTTGACATCGCCTTTTTCTTGGAGCTGTAGTTCATCCATGGTGGCCCATAGTTTTGCCATGGGCCCGAGATCACCCCATGACTTTATCTTTGATTTGGTAACAGGGACATGTGGAATGGCTGTGTCCCAATAGTGATATAGATGTTCAAGTCCAGGTGATAGTTGAACCAAAATCATACTGTTGCTTTCAGTATCGCAGTAAAAATCTTGTAGAATGAGTTTTACCTCAATTAATTGATAAAGTTCATCTTCATAATGAGGGTCAGGGTTGATGGTTGGCTTGTACCACATGGTACAGAAGGCATATTCTGGCCCGTCACAGATGGGTAAATTGAGGTGCATCTTTTTAATGGTGTGGGTAAGAAGTAGGACATAGCCTTCATCCATGATAAATCCATAGTAGCTACCCCCCTCAAGGAGTGGCAGAAGAGTGGACGGATTCAGAACCTGATATCTTTGAAGGGTAACATTGTCAGGTAACAGGAGATGACATTGGAGACGAAGGTGCCTGGCAGGGGTGACATGTTTGAGTTGGACCTGGTTAAGTATGGCAGAAATATCATGAGGTGCCAAAACAGTCAGAGGGTGGCCAAGAACCAGGTCCCCAGTGCGGTTGATGAGTTCCTGAGCAGCAAAAACAGCTCGGAGGCAAGAGGCGGTTCCTCTAGCCACAATGTCCAGTTGGCAAGAGAAGAAGCCAATAGGCCTTTGGCGGCCGCCAGGTCCGTGGGCTTGAGTAAGGACTCCTGTAGCGTGGCCTTGTCTTTCAGACACAAATAATTTGAATGGTTTGGTGTAGTCTGGCAAGCCAAGGGCGGGAGCAGAGGCAATAGCACGTTGGAGAGTGTAGAAGTTGTCATGTGCTTCTGAGGACAGACAGAATGGGTCTGATTTAAGAGCATCGTACAAAGGTTGCATGAGTAGAGAGGCCTCTGGGATCCATGCTCGGCAGTAAGAAATGAGGCCTAGAAAGGCGTGGAGGGATTTAGGAGTTTTTGGAGGCGGAATGGCCACGATCACAGGTGAGGTGTCTGGTGCCATGGGACAGGCAATGGCCTAGAAAGGTTACTGTGGCCTGGCAAAATTGAAGTTTGACAAGAGATGCCTTACACCCCTGATCTGCAAGATAACAAAGGAGGTCCAGAGAACATTTTTCTGTCGTGGGGATGTCATCTCCAAGTAAAATGGGAAGGGAACAAAGAACTGTAGTTTCTTTTCGTGACAAAGGTGTATTTAATTGAACCTGGCCGTCTGCAGTGAGGGTGATGGATGCTTGGAGGCGGGATAGGACATCAGCACCCAAGAGGTTAATGGGACATGTGGAGGAGACAACAAACCGGGAAAGGATATCAGAATCCACATGGAGGAGTTTAGTGAGTGGGTTACTGCAGGAAGTACCATCAACACCAACACAAGAGACATCGGTGTCAGACAGGAACGATGAGTCAGGCAGGTCTTGTTCTCTAAGAACACTGCGGGCTGCACCTGTGTCAACCAGGAAAGTAGTGGGATGACCCTCAACGGGTAGAACTACTGTGGCTAGTGGCCCTCCCCCATCCCCTGTAGACACGTGGCAGGGGCATTAAGCATCAGCGGGTTTGCTCTCCTCTGTATGGGCTGTATTACTGACTCTAACCCCTTTCTATGTCATTAGCCATAGCTTTTTGCAGTCTGAACATGTCTATCATTATAAATAATGGTTAATAGTAAGTGAAGTAAAGTTCCTATATGTCTCTGGATAAAACAGTAACTATTGCGGTACTATCATTTATATTAATTAGACCATAACAATTATACCACCCTGTAACTAAAATGAATAACCAGTAGTGTCTGGGTTAATAAAACATGTCACTAATCCTTCTAAAACTAAACCATTATTTAACGTAAAGGATGTTACTGTAAACATACGATCTGTAACTAGCAAGATTCGATTAAGTAAAGATACAATGTTTAAAATAACTTGCATTATTTGGCTATTTCCCTTGTTGCAAGATTAATCTGGATAATCAGCTGTTATGCTCTTATATTCGTGTCCAACAGATCTCATTTGTAGGTCACACCACAGTTGCAAATGACATTTTAGCAACCTTTTTTTTTTTTTTATCACGGACACATTTCTGATACAGGGAAACAAATGGCATGATTGTTTTAGTAATTATAATGTTTCTGTTCATAATATGTAGAGTGTAAGGAAAACAACATGTCTCTAAATAGGACGAGCATAATAGGGGTAGGCCTCATGATGGAGGCAGCCATGACAGGGGCGGGGAAGGAAATGACAGCAAGGGAGGAAGTGAGGTGATGTCCATGATAGGTGTGGGAAAGGAAGACAGGAGGTGTGGGCATGGTAAGGGCGGAAGTGACGTCACTTTAGAAGCAACTGTGACTGTAGATAGGTCACGGGACTGGCAGAGTCAACCTCCTTCTCTACTAGGCGCCATCTTTAGGGTGGTGGCTGACGCACTTTCAACAATACACTATATTATAACTAATAAAATAAGTCGGAGAAGCAACATTCCGTTCTGCAAAATGAAATACTAAACTATGAACAGACCTGGCAGGTTAAATAAGACAGTTGAAAACATTATGCATTCAACAACCCATAAAGCTGTCCGTAGAAACATGTACTTTAACATGATGCAAGATAAACTCACAGAATTCAACCAATTTCCCTTATCATCCTCCAACCATTAATCACTTTCCTCTTCTTATACTAACTTAACAACTTCGCATATTCCCTCTATCCACATTGCATAGTTTTGCAACAAATCACGCTTGCCTTTACACTTAACACGTCCAAATATTCCTCTATTCTTGTATCAGATTCACTTACCTAACCTCCGTAATCAACACTGAGCTACATTCTTGTGAGCGAGTCTCCCCCACAATCTTCACTGCCTTATCACAAAACACAATTTATATATATAAATATATATAGCATCGTGGAATCTGCCGGCGCCATGCAAACGGCAACAATAATAATATTATTACACAATTATAACACCATAACCTTTGAATTAGAATATTTTCCAGCAAAAATCCCGTCTCTAACTCTTATCAGTAGCTCCGAAATGCAGGCATGTCACTCCTCCCCCCTAGGCAAGGGGGGGGGAGAAAGTGAGACAGAGTGCAAAAAGGGGAGAGAGAGAAATGGAGAGAAACTGCAGGCATGAAGGTTAACCATGTGAGCGCCGTAAAGTAACAAGACAGAAGGACAGAGACTTATACGTTTGGAAACCAGAAATCTTTGACGGGAGAAACGGACTGGAGGTGCAGGGAGCTGCAGAGAGAGGATGAGGGTGACGAGATCTGTAGGACTGATGGGGGGGAGAATAGGGATCCATCAGCATTCAGGACTGGGCAAACAGGGGCGGTGGTAGGGTGGGGACCAGGGGTGGGGACCATGGTCAGCTACATTTCGGTCATTGCTGACGCGATGTTGGGAGTGGTCACCTCCTGGGCGCCATCATAGGGCGCTGGCTGGGAGGACTTCCCAGTAACACAATTATTATAATACACAAACAATCTTAAACCTTTGTGATCAATTTCTTCCTCAACCCATCCCTCTTGCTGAATAGCTCTTGCTACTCGGTACCAGGCTTCTGCTGTACGAACCAAATCGTGGTCTGACAGCTTCCCTTTCTTCTCTGTCAGTAACTTACGCCAGCTCTCTGGCTGCAATCTGCCGCACGGAGGTAGGGTAATTCCACATACTTTATCAATCTTCCTCACTTTCTTAACCATCTCTTCTCCTTCTCTGTCTTCCACTAGATCACATGCTAACCAACCTTACTGGGTTTATCTAACTTCTGTCCCATCCTCCCTATATAAGGCATCCCAGATATAGAGAAAGAGAGAAAAGAAGGTCTACAGTGCTCGACTGCTTCGTAAGAGTGGGTTCCTACGTACGTCTTCCCAAAACGTAGACTAGTCACTAATTCCGCCTACCCGAGGTAGCCGCAGAATTGGAGTGTGGCGAGAAGTGTGTGACCAATCACTTCTCTCAACAAAGAGAAATAAGAGGGGAAAGTGTAAATAACACAGAGAGTAAGATAAGATTAAGCACAGGAATCTGTGTGACAGACAATTAAGACAACATTTCAAATAAAATACAGTGCATGCATCACAGTTCAAATCCCTTTCCTTTACTCGTGTGGCCTTAGCCACCTCCCTCAACCTCGTAGTGTCCCTGTTGTGGACCCACCCGCAAGTCTCACTACCGCACGGTGATGGAAACAGCAATGCCTGCCCGAATCCAATCCCACCACAACCTAACAGTGTCCGTATCCGCGGGCACTGAGAGGTTAACAGAACACTACCAGCGTCAGCGCTCGAGGCTGAAGTGTCTCACCCTCTGCAAGCAGAGTAACGTGCACAATGAGGTTAGCCAGGCCCTCAAAGTGACACCCTGGACCTGAGAAAGTAGTGAGTCCACACAGACTTCCACCAGGTCCCCTCCCCTTTTTCCTTTACCGCTAGAGCGACCTAGCACCTAAAAGGGGTAAACAGGCACTCACACTACCCGGGGACTAAGCTAAACACAAACCAATACAAACACACCCAGGCAACAGATAGTCAACATGCAGGTAAACTAGGTATCATTAACAATATAAAGACTCTGGGCAAGTTATTACCTGACTTTGATGTCCTCTCGGCAGCAGTCACAGACACTGGAACAGGTCAATCACAGGGGTAGGAACATACCGGCTAGGTGCTGCAGCAGTCTCCACCGTGTACTCAGAGGTGATCAGGCTCTTTTCCTTCCCCCAGGATTCACCCCCCCGCGTCTTCTTGGACGGCTGCCCGGGCAGGACATAACCCAGAGCCCCACGTTGAAGGCGCCAAATTGTAATAGATTATTTTCTGCAAACCAATTAGTTTGAATGACTATCTGTTCCTGTCCAAATTAAAGATAATAAAGTTGCGTGCACGCAGAAGTAAATTCACACTGAGACACAAGGTTCAGGTTAATGAAAGAACTTCGGAGCTTCTAACAGAAAATGGGTGCGCAGACCCTTATAAAGGCATTTTTACATCACTGAAGAATTCAAGATAACAGCAAATAAACACTATTGATTGGTCCAGGTGTTAAGTGGTTAGTTAGATGCCTTCCCATCAAGAGGTGATGTCATCCTTGACACGGGAGTGGACACAAGATGTAGGCGCCATCTTATTAGCACGAGGTGTTCACTCGATGGGAGGGGTGCTTTGGCAGCCATTTTGAGTAGTTAGTATTGTTAGCTTCAAGGTTCTTTTAGTAAATACACATTTTATTATTCAGCACATTTCTTCCTGCCAAAGCATTAGCTTAGATAATTTCAAGAATTCTATAATGCTACAACACTATATTTATACCCCAGGATATTACTATTATTCCGAATGGCTGTTAGAAAGGGTTCCAATGTTTTTGTTTTTTTGTGTTCTGTTTTTATTTTTTATTTGTTTGTTGCAATGGCCACTAAGAAGAATGATTCCAAACAGGGAAATAAGAAAGAAAAGAAGGTGGAACAAAAAACTGAAAACCGTTTATCAAACTTTTTCTCACCTCAAGAAAAAGAAAAAATGGCGAGAAGGGCAAGTCATTATGAAGTAGATAAACAAGGGGAGAAGAAGTCACAACAAATAACACCGAAGGTTACTGACAAGGAAGCTTTAGAGACGTCAACAATGGAATCACAATTTATTGAAAAAGAATATTTAAATGCGTGTTTACAATTACAACTAGAAAAAATTAAAGAAGAAATGCATTAAATGACAGAGGATTTCAGAGTTGAAATGGCCAAAATAACAACTAAAGTTAATACACTTTAAGAAAAAATTGAATATTCAATACTACAATATGGGTTACAGGATGAAAAGATGCTGAGATTGGAAAAAATAATAGGATCATAAGAAGCTAAAATCACGGACAGTAAAGATAAGGCGCGAAGAAACATTTGAATAAAACATTCGAATAAGAGGAATTCTGGAAAACATATTAAAAGGAAACTTGGAGAATTATTTAAAATAATTTATGCAATTTCTTTGAGTACAAGATAAAGGAACATACTTTATTGAAAGAGCCCATAGAGTTCCAAAGGCCAGTAAAATCACTGAACATGTTCCTAGAGATGTAATTGTATGCTTGCATTCTTTTAGATACAAGTTAGAAATTACATAATTAATGAGATATAAGTCTTTAAAGGACTCAAAATATGAAGCAATTAAAATATACAATGACTTATCTAAGAATACAAGAACAGCTAGAAGAAACTTTTCATCTTGCACTCTTAAACTAAGGAACGCAGGAATAAATTATATGTGGATATTCCCAGTGGGCCTCAGAATGACATTTAAAGAAAAAATAGAAACATTTAAGGATGTATAAAGTCTGCAACAGTGGCTAAAAGAAAATGAAACCCAATAGCACAAAGAGAAGAGAGTTATGTATAAGGCACCAGCGAATGGCTCCCTTCCCCTCCTCCCCTCATATTGGGGGACGGGAGCAAGGGATCAAGGTCCGCTGAGTAAGTTACAACAAGTAATGAAGCATCTTCTTGGCGTTTATATATAAATATATATAAAAAGGGCATATAAAAGGTCAAAATATCAAGGTCAAAATAGAAGGTATTTGTAAGTATAGTAGGGAAATGAGATAAGGGGGAACACAAGTATGAGTATGACAATTATTTCTTATGTTTTAAAAATGACAAACTTCAAAATCTGAATTTAATCCATAGGGGATCAGGGTTTTAAAATTGTAAATAAAACGCATTTCTTCTTTACCCAATAACTTTATATAATTACCCCCTCTCCAGTCTCGTCTGACTTGCTTTATTGCACAAAAGAATAGTGAAGTTTGCCATTTTTAAAACATAAGAAATAATTGTCATGCAATGCTAAAGTTCAACTTTCTTAAATCTAAGTATCTTATTATGTACCTGCTCCTTTTAAAATATTTTACTTATTTTTTTAAGGTTTTATTTATGTGTTAGTAATAATTATTGCTTTTTTCCTCCCTTTTTAATATATACCCTTTATTGTCTATTAAGATGTAAATGTATACTTTGTTTCTACTGTAGGTTTCCCTTTTTCTGTTTCTATAAGGGTTACCCACTATATATAAAAGATTGGTTATGCAGCACAAATGTAATAGAACACTAGGATGTGCTCTATTACATAGGAAACACGATCGCGATCTATGTGTTCCACTGTTGGAACGCAAATACCCAGAAGCGGAAGTCCCGCCCGAACACATACATGATGATGACGCTTGCGTTCCACTGATGGAACGCAACTACCCAGAAACGGAAGTGACGTCCGGACGCCAGGACCACCAGCCTTAAATGAACTCTAATTATGAACTACTTAAAAAGGACAAGTTTTATATACCCCACAGCAACTGATGAAGCCTCTGAATGAGGTGAAACGCGTTTTGCACCAAGGACTCACCCCATCAATTACCTTCAATCCTGTAAGGTCTTGTTACTTTTATACATTTTATTTTTGTATTTTACTACTCTTGTGCACTTTAGAATAAAGCACTTTTGGAACAACACACCTGTCCCTGAGAGCATATTTGGCTACTAGCAATATAAAGAAGGCAGTGGGAACCTTATTTCCCACAACACTGGATAATTGTGCCCTATTTAGAGGCTCTTTATTTGTGAGTGATATTCCATCTACCTCACTATACTTTCATTTTTTACAGGCAATACTGCACTATCATGTGTTTTATTTTTGCTTTTAGGACTACCTACTATTGATTACCTGTTATAATAAGAAGAGTCTCCACCTTATATTGTATGGATTTGAATTTGTTGCGAGGTGAAAGGGAAACTCACTAAGGTGTTTTGAGGACTTCTTATTGCATTTTATTGTGTGTGTCACACTGTAATACTACTATATTGTATTGTGTTGTATAAGTGTATGCACTATGTGTGTTGTATAAGTGTATGCACTATGTGTGTTGTATTAGTCTTTGCAGAGTGTGTGTTGTATTAGTGCTTTGCAGAGTGTGTGTTGTATTAGTGTATGCACTATGTGTGTTGTATAAGTGTATGCACTATGTGTGTTGTACTAGTGTATGCAGAGTGTGTGTTGTATTAGTGTTTGCAGTGTGTGTGTTGTATTAGTGTATGCAGAGTGTGTGTTGTATTAGTCTTTGCAGAGTGTGTTGTATTAGTGTATGCAGTGTGTGTGTTGTATTAGTGTATGCAGAGTGTGTGTTGTATTAGTGTATGCAGAGTGTGTGTTGTATTAGTGTTTGCAGAGTGTGTTGTATTAGTGTATGCAGAGTGTGTGTTGTATTAGTGTATGCAGAGTGTGTGTTGTATTAGTGTATGCAGAGTGTGTGTTGTATTAGTGTGCAGTGTGTGTTGTATTAGTGTATGCAGAGTGTGTGTTGTATTAGTGTATGCAGTGTGTGTGTTGTATTAGTGTATGCAGAGTGTGTTGTATTAGTGTATGCAGAGTGTGTTGTATTAGTGTATGCAGTGTGTGTGTTGTATTAGTGTATGCAGAGTGTGTGTTGTATTAGTGTTTGCAGAGTGTGTTGTATTAGTGTATGCAGAGTGTGTGTTGTATTAGTGTATGCAGAGTGTGTGTTGTATTAGTGTATGCAGTGTGTGTGTTGTATTAGTGTATGCAGAGTGTGTGTTGTATTAGTGTTTGCAGAGTGTGTTGTATTAGTGTATGCAGAGTGTGTGTTGTATTAGTGTATGCAGAGTGTGTGTTGTATTAGTGTTTGCAGAGTGTGTTGTATTAGTGTATGCAGAGTGTGTGTTGTATTAGTGTATGTGTGTGTTGTATTAGTGTTTGCAGTGTGTGTGTTGTATTAGTGGATGCAGTGTGTGTGTAAATGTGCAAATTAGGGTCTGG
This sequence comes from Pelobates cultripes, assembly GCA_933207985.1. Lineage (NCBI taxonomy): Eukaryota > Metazoa > Chordata > Amphibia > Anura > Pelobatidae > Pelobates > Pelobates cultripes. The sequence continues at coordinate 250,154,638 of OW240915.1, read as the reverse complement.
GGGAGGGGAGGGGCATTTTTACATTTTACAATATAATAACTATGAGGAGATAGAGAGTGTTATTTCACAGTGCCTGAAGAAGCAGCTCAACACTAAAAGTGAAATACCCTTTACCCACAATAAAATATAAATATATAGAAAAAGAGGAATAGATATACCAAACAAGTGGAGCGCTATAAACAATAGAGGGATACACTCATCCCTTTAATACAATGACAATCCTGAATATTTATGCTTGGGTGTACATATAAGAGGAAACAGAAAGAAAACAAAAATATATAGTGCAGACGGTTCAAAATAAATAGACAAATGATGGTAATAAATGGCTGAAGCCACTCACATGGATGGGAGCCTATGTAATATTGGCTCTGTAAACAGATCCTCTATGCTCTTTGGGCAGCAAACACACCCCATTGTCCCAAGTGGTACTCCTCCAGGGATATACAACGAGAAAATAAAATAAAAACCAGCTGTGTAGAATGGCACAAACTGTAATAGTGGTACAGGTGGAAATGGTTATGTTCACCTTTGCCAAAGCCCTGGAATCCCGGCTCTGAGGTTGATGGACAATGTGCTTTTTTGGGATAGCACTCTCCCAAATGAAGTTCCTGATGGCTGGTCAAAATTACTTTTTAAATGCGACAAAGTCATTCACAATACACTGGACGCCCACCTTCTAGCAATAGCTTCCTTTAGTGGGTTATGCACACCAGTTCAGGAGATCGCCGCTTCTCCCTGTTACCAGACATACGAGGCCGCGGACCTCGGGGGAGCAGCACAGCACAGAGCTAGCAGCTCCCAGCATGCAATCAGCCCACTGATCAGATTGTTCCTATCTTATGAGCTGCTGCATCAACTTGGCTCTGCGGCCTCGTATGTCTGGCAACAGGGAGAAGCGGCCGATCTCCTGAACTGGTGTGCATAACCCACTAAAGGAAGCTATTGCTAGAAGGTGGGCATCCAGTGTATTGTGAATGACTTTGTCGCATTTAAAAAGTAATTTTGACTTTTGTGTTTGTGACTAAGTGGCTACTAAAAAAGACTGCACATACCCCGTTTGCAATACCTTGGGTTGTCTACTATTGCAAATGGTATGCCATCATAGGAGTAATTTTCATTCTTGGGCTACCATAGGGTCTCAAAGGCAACGTAACCAATCTGGCGAATTTTAACCCCTTAAGGACAGAGCTTCTAAAGCTTGTCTTTCACTTAATGACAACAGCATTTTTTTCATTTTTTGCTGTTTGCGTTCAACTGCAATTTGCATTTTACTAATTTGTTGCACCAATACATATTATACATTGTTTTTTAAAGGACAGAAAGGGCTTTAATTTGATGTAACACACATATATATATAAATGCTTATTTATTATTAAAAAAAAATACAGAAAAATGTAAAAAAAATGAACATTTTGTGTTTTTTTTTACAGTTTTTGCAATAATAATGTGTGCATAATTAGTGCATGTTAAGAAAAGTAATTAAAAATAAATTAATTTAGTTGTTCTGATTTACAGAATATACAATGTGTCTGGGATTTAAAGTTTTTTTTGGTAGTTACAGGTCACAAAGCACAAGTAGTAAAATAGACTTTTAATGTGGAACGATTTTAGAATTTGGTATGTTTGTCTTGTAAGCCTAATAGCCATAAAAGAAAACAAAACTGCCACACAAAAGTATATATTTATATAAAGTAGACATCACGGGCTATTTACCTAAGGTTGTTTTGACACTTTCTACATAGCCATTTCACCGCCAACCTCTGCTAAATATTGGAGTAAAATTGTGTTTTTTTTGGCACACAAACTTATAACAAAGAAATTCTCGTGTATATTTTGTAAAGTTGGTGTGTGCTATTCCTGTACAAAGTTTTATTTTGTGTTCAGTTACATCTGCTGAGTAAAACGACACCCCCATTGTATGTCTTTGCCACTATTTTGTGAAGTTACAGTGCCACACAAGATACCTGTCCTTTTCAGTATTCACAGTAGAATTTTGAGAGATGGATTTAATGAGCCTTAGCTTCCATTTGGGGTATTATGACAGTTTGACTGTTCAAAAAACCCCCACAAAGGCCTACCATTTGTAAAAGTAGACACTCCAGTGTATCTCATAAGGTGCATATTGTGCCTTAACATGCCCCCATTTTTTCACCAATATATGCCAAAGTATGTGGTAAAAAATAATTTTGTGCATTTTTTACATACGGATTGCATTTTTGCTGGGCGTTTTGTATATTTCATATGTGCCACTAAGTTCAAACCCCCAAATTATGCTCAGCTAAGTCTTCTGAGTAAAATGACACCCCATATGAATGTCTTTGGCACTATTTCGTGAAGCTACAGTGCCATATAGGAGACCTGTCCTTTACAGTATTCACAGTAGAATTTTGAGAGATGGATTTAATGAGCCTTAGCTTCCATTTGGGGTATTATAACAGTTTGACTGTTCAAAAACCCCCACAAAGGCCTACCATTTGTAAAAGGAGACACTCCAGGATATCTTATAAGGTGCATATTGTGCCTTAACATACCCCCATTTTTTCACCAATACATGCCAAAGTATGTGGTAAAAAATTATTTTGAGCATTTTTTACATACGGATTGCATTTTTGCTGGGCGTTTTGTATATTTCATATGTGCCACTAAGTTCAAACCTCCCAAATTATGCTCAGCTAAGTCTTCTGAGTAAAAAGACACCCCCAATGAATGTCTTTGGCACTATTTCGTGAAGCTACAGTGCCATATAGGAGACCAAGCATATCCGTTTTTACCAAACTTTGAATTTTGACGCTGGGCCTATGTGCAATTTCCAAGCATCTTCGCAGGTTTTAAATTCAAACTACCCCACAAAGGCCTACCATTTCTTAAAGTAGCCACCCCAGGGTGTTTCAAAAGGTATATTTTGAACCTTAGCGTGGGATCATTTTTCCGCTAGCTTGTACCAGATGTAGTGGTAATAAGCGTTTTTTCGGCCTTTTTGACATACAAAGTGAGTTTGCACAGTATATTTTGCAAACCTTATGTGTGCTACGACTGTATAATACTTCATATGTTGCTCAGCTATGTCGGCTGAGTACAGCAATACCCCCGTATGTACCTTTGCCAGGTATGTGTGGACATCGGAGGGGCACATTTGGGACACAGCAATTCCAGTTTTTTTCAAACTTTGAATTTTTATGCTGTGCCTATGTCCCATTTTAGAGTATTTTAGCAGGCTATATAATCCAAATACCCCATAAAGCCATACCATTTCTTAAAGAAGACATCCCAGGGTATTTCAAAAGGCATATTTTGAACCTTAGCGTGGGATCATTTTTCCGCTAGCTTGTACCAAGTGTAGTGGTAATAAGCATTTTTTCTGCCTTTTTGACATACAAAGTGAGTTTGCGCAGCATATTTTGCAAACCTTATGTGTGCTATGACTGTATAATACTTCATATGTTGCTCAGCTATGTCAGCTGAGTACAGCAATACCCCTGTATGTACCTTTGCCAGGTATATGTGGATGTTGAAGGGGCGCATTTGAGACGCAGCCATTCAGTTTTTTTCTAACTTTGAAGTTTTACGCTGTGTCCATGTTCCAATTTGGAGTAGTTTAGACGGTTGGTTATTGAAACTTCCCCACAAACACATACTATTTATTAAAGAATACACCCTGGGGTGATTCAAAAGGCATATTTTGAACCTTGGCGTGGGATAATTTTTTCTCTAGTTTGTTCCAGGTGTAGTGGTAATGAGCGTTTTTAAAATGTATTTTTTAACTTTTTATAACTTTTTTACTTTTAAAAACTAGTTTTTAAACTTTTGTTTTGCTTATAAATTTTTTTTAAACTTTCCTAAACTTTCTTAAAACTTTTTACAGATTTAA
>OW240915.1:250052235-250148414 GCA_933207985.1 Pelobates cultripes | reverse complement strand
ATGGATTTGAATAAAGTGCTCCCATTGCTCCCATGAACCAGCCTTCGTAACCAAACTGCATCATAGTTCGCTTCAGGAAGTCCCAGCTAACCCTGTCGAAGGCTTTCTCAGCATCTAACGACAGGGTCAGTAGGGACGTCTCTGTTGTCTCGGCCCAGTCCAGTATCTCTAATATTCTCCGGGTGTTATTACTAGAATGTCTCCCTGCCACAAAGCCTATCTCATCTATATGAATAATTGATGGAAGTACACTTTGTAAACTATCCGCCAAAATAGTCGAATACAATTTAACGTCTGTATTAATCAGCGATATAGGGCGATAATTAGAAATATCTGTTGGAGATTTGCCTGGTCTCAAAATTGGGCTAATATGAGCTCTTAAAAAATCAGATGAAGCATTCCCCTTTGTTGAGATTTCATTAAAAATATCTGTTAATGCGGGGATAATCTATGTTTTAAAGATTTTGTAGAACTAGTTGGAATATCCATCCGGTCCTGGAGTTTTTTTATTTACCAGGTTATTTGTTGCTCGTTCTACTTCAGTCGTAGTAAAAGTCTTGTTTAATTAATTTCTTTGTTCAGATGAGATTTTAGGTAGCTTTATATTTAATAAATAATTCTCCAGAGCATCTGTTGAGGGCTTTAGATTTAAATTGTATAATTTTGCATAGAAACCTCTAAAAGTCTCTGCAATATCCTCGGGCCTTATAATGTTCTTATCTTTCTCTATTATTTTAAAGATTTTCCTATCCAGGTTTTGTTTTTTCAATCTATTTGTTAACATGGAATCTACTTTATTGTTCTTATAATAAAATTTAATTTGTAATTTATTTACATTCCGTTGTATTCTCTCCTCAAAATGCTTGTTTATTTTAGTTTGACAAACCTTAATTTTCTGTTTTCTCCAGAGAGAAATTAATCTTATTTAAACTTGATAAGTTATAAAACTTGATGTACAAGTCTGATAATTTAGGATTTTTACTACTTTTCTGCTGGCTGGCTAGCTTAATCCAATAGCCTCTTATGACTGTTTTAAAAAGAGCACCATAAGCACTCTTTAGATATATCCTCCGTTGAATTTTCTTTGTGAGAACTCTAACATTCATAATTAGTAAATTCCTTTCTCCATAAATAAAAAAAATACTACTTAAAATATTTAACCATTTATAGATATTTAGACAATCTAATTTAACTTAATTCTAATTATTACATATGTGTTTTAGTGTTTGATCATTCTTATAATTCAGTTTTCCTTTACTTCAGAAATTTCCCTTTGCACCATGTTGAGACATACAAATTTCTTTCATTATTTCCTTCAAGAAACAGATTTCCCTTCCTGTGTTGCACTTCTAACGTATTCTTTCCAACCTTAATGAAAGCCCTTGTAATTTTCCAATCCTTATTTTATATCACCATGCAACTATTCACAATCAAACGTAATGAAATAGTAAATGTACAATAAATGTTCTCATGTGTTTTTAAACCGATTATACTTAATCTTATTATTACTTCCAATCACCTCTATGAGCAAAGGATGCCTATCAGTTGACAAAAAAAAAAAAATTCATGATAAATCATTGGTAGTTAACCATTCTGTCGCTTGTTCAAACGAGCCAAACGATATCCATACATCTTTAAAGAGAATTGACAATTTTAATTGTTGGTTCCATCTAAACTTCAAATTATGTTTTTTCAAAACAGGAAATATAAGTGCAAACGATGATCTTCTTGACCTTGTAGCGGCTGACAGATCATTTAAAACTTTCAAATTTTGTTATTTTTCGTCAGTTACAGATGTCTTTTTTGCCATATAGAATATCTGGGTTCTAAGTTCATATGAATGAAAATCTATAATAACATCTCTGGGGTATTTCTGGTCCAGTTTCTTTTGTGATAATCTATGTGCTCTAATAATTTGTGAATCTAGTTGTAACTTCTGTATTCCTAGATGTTCTAAAAAATTTCCTAAATATTCGCATAATTTATTATCCATAATTTCTTCAGGGATATTTCTAACCCTCAGATTAAATCTTCTTGATCTGTCTTCTATTGCACAGACCTTGTCTTCCATTTTTTTAAAGTTTTATTATAGTCTTATTGTGTGACTCTTTCAGCTCTTTCATCTGAAGTTCTCTTGACTCTTCCATACTTTCCATTTTTTGAATTCTGTTATCAAGTATAGCAAGGTCTGACTTAATATCTAAATATTTCTCCTTAAGCTCCTTTTTTATATTGTTTAAAACGTCTTCCAAGCAAGCCTTTAACTCAGGTAGGGAGACAATCTCTTTTTCCGAAGGTGCTTTAAGAGGGGCAGAGGCAGCTGAAAGAGAGAGCTTCATAACAGAGTTTTCCGTGCTTTCTTGACTGTTAGAAAGCCTTTTTTTGTTTTTTTGCACTTTATCAGATTTTAGTATAATTTGATTTTGTTGTGCTTTTTTTGACGCCATTTTTTTCCTTTCTCTCTCCTCCTCCCTCCTCTCCTCTCCTTCCCCTCTATTCCCTTCTTATTTTCTTCTCTCTTTTAATAACTTTCCTTGTCTTCTCTCCTTTTGATTATCAAGTATCAGCGTTATCCATATAAAGAGAAAAAAAATAGTAATCATGTAACGGATCGCCTGGCACCCCGACTGGGTACCTCCGTTAAAGGATGCTCCTAGCGCTTCCTGAGGACTCCAAGCACTCTGGCAGACACCACAATCACCGAACCGGAGAAACAAATAAATTCTCCCAAGCATATGAATGCTGTAGACAGTTGAATAGGAAACCATACGAATAGGTTTACTCTCCTAGCAGTCAAACTGGAACAGCATACAATAAATCCTTCCCCCAATAATGAGACGACACTTCACTTTGAGGGTTAAACAGGAACTCCCTGTACTGTCACATACAGTCTCTTTTATTCCCAATCCACAAACATAGTACAGCCCACAGGGCGTTACAAAACAACCAATAACATCACAGTTACATCCCACATATTCCCTCCCCTTATCCTGAGAGGAAACTCAATTATACATACAGTTAAAACATACTTTCTACCCAACTTTCATAACTCCAAAACCATACATCACATTCACATAAAATTACATATTCACAATCAATCCATTCAGGGGAACAACATATTCAAAAATGGCACAAATCAGACAAGGGGTTCAAAAGTTAGTAAAAAGTCCTTTGTGACTAAATGAAGCATGGCTTTCTGGCCCAAACCAGTTTCAGAGTCTTCTATCCTGGAGATAAGTAATTCAATTATCTCCCAGGACAGACACAAGACTCCATTAAGCACATGGTTGCAAAAGACACAAAACACTTTAAAATACATAAAGTCACATTTTACACATAACACACAGACATTTCACATATCCCCAGATAGCTCAGGTCTGAGCGCATTATTAAGTGAATGGCGCTCGGACCACACAAATACAGTTTAATCGCCATGGAGCCAAAGTCTTTACAGTCAGTTTCATACGAATGGGCTCCATGGGATTCCTATCTGGGGTATAACCCATTCACATAAAGTCTGGTCCATAGTCCAAAGGCAAGAGGCGGGCAAGCAGCCCCCTCCAAGGACACGTGGCGAGGCCGGTTTCGCCACATTTCTCCCCTTTACCATCTAAAACTAACAGGGTATCTGACCTCCTGCCGGTCAGTGCCCTGCTTAGTCCAGCAACCCACCCACGAAGCACAAACAGCAATACAGCCCACCCACAATAACTGGTTACTACACCTGGATAAAATAGCAACTTGTCCATGTCCAGGTGCCTCACCACAGCTGTGTGGGGGGCTGGTAGACTGCCTTGGTGGGTTGCTGAGTGGGCAGAGACCAGCGGTACTCTGCCCGGGTGCCAGCGCTACCACTGAAGTAGCCTGGTTGGAGCCTGGTTGTGGGAGGGGGAGACCGACTGTCTCCCCTCTGGATACACTGCTCTGTGGCTGGGGGACAGGACCGACCGTCCCTACCCCTGGTGCTGCAAGTGCAGAGACTACGGTCCCATCTGCATAGTTGTGGGGCTTAACATCTCCCCTTGGTGGGTTAGGCTGCCGCTGGAGAGAGGGTGTAACAAGCTCCTCTCTCTGAACTGTAGACTGCCGCTGGGGAGAGGGGGTAACCTGCTCCTCTCCCTGACACTCTCTTTGCTGGTGGAGAGGGGGACCAACTGTCTCCCCTTTCAATATTTTGTCCTGCGGCTGGGGTGCGAGACAGATGGTCTCTGCTTCCTGGGGTACACACTGCCGCTGGGGAGGAAGGACGGCACCTTCATCTCCCTGGGGTACACGCTGCCGCTGGGGAGGGGGGGTAACAAGCTCCTCTCCCATACATACTTTCAGCCGCTGGGGAGAGGGGATAACAAGCTCCTCTCCCTGACACTCTCTCTGCTGTTGGAGAGGGGGACCAACTGTCTCCCTTTTAATATATTGCCCTGCTGCTGGGGAGCGAGACCGACTGTCTCCGCTTCCTGCAGGACACACTGCCGCTGGGGAGGAAGGACTGCACCTTCTGCTCCCTGGGGTACACACTGCCGCTGGGGAGGAAGGACTGCACCTTCTGCTCCCTGGGGTACACACTGCCGCTGGAGATCTGGGCCGACCGCCCAGCATCCCTGTAGGGCCGGTAGAGAGACCGCCATCCCATCTCCACCTGCCATCTGTGGGTCTTCCCAGGACCAGTCTATGAGGTCCCCTACTTCTGCCGCTGGTAGTGAAGCAGGGGGTACCTCGGCTGCGTTTTCCCAGCTGTAGGTTGGCAGGTCTGGGTCTCCCAGCCAGTTTTCCTGTTCTGTGTCTATGCCCTGTGGCTGACATGAGTTTAGTAGTTCCACATAGTCCATCTCTAGCTGTCGTTCCATGGCAGCCAAACGGTGGAGGTCTTGTCCCAGTCCCATAGATCTCGGGCCCTGTACCATCTCACCCCGGTAATAAAAAATAGCCCAGTACCGTGACTCTGCTGGACTGCCAAAGTCGACGTCTTCTGCTAAGGCCTTCCACAACAGGCCAGGGCTAGTGTAGTTCTCCCCCTCCGGCTGGATGCCCTCTGCCCTCCATGTCTCTGGCTGGACAGTGCACCACCACAGTGCCCGGTATGAGGCGTCAAGGCTCAGTTCCCTTTCCACGAGGTACTCAAGTTGTCTGACCTGCTGCCCTCCGGGTTGGTCTCCCAGAAGCGGCATCCGCCAGGCCATTTGTTCCTCCAACCGGTATGCGACACCAGGAAGGCGCTGCTGCCGTTGATACTGGACTTCCTCCAGGGCATTGTACCATAGTTCTTGCCGGGCAATATCTCTCCAGTCCAATTCACCCTCTTCCTCAGGTGTGCGAGGTGCCCAAGGATCCACGAACCCCATTTTCCCAAATCTTTATGTAGACAGGGACGCTGTATAAACCCTAGCGTCGCCTTCAATTTGTAAATCCAAACGACTGTGTCTCTGAGCTGCTTTACCTCGCACTAGGATGCCATCCCACCGCTTGCCACCAATGTAACGGATCACCTGGCACCCAGACTGGGTACCTCCGTTGAAAGATGCTCCTAGCGCTTCCTGAGGACTCCAAGCACTCTGGCAGACACCACAATCACCGAACCGGAGAAACAAATAAATTCTCCCAAGCATATGAATGCTGTAGACAGTTGAATAGGAACCATACGAATAGGTTTACTCTCCTAGCAGTCAAACTGGAACAGCATACAATAAATCCTTCCCCCAATAATGAGACGACACTTCACTTTGAGGGTTAAAACAGGAACTCCTGTACTGTCACATACAGTCTCTTTTATTCCCAATCCACAAACATAGTACAGCCCACAGGGCGTTACAAAACAACCAATCACATCACAGTTACATCCCACATATTCCCTCCCCTTATCCTGAGAGGAAACTCAATTATACATACAGTTAAAACATACTTTCTACCCAACTTTCATAACTCCAAAACCATACATCACATTCACATAAAATTACATATTCACAATCAATCCATTCAGGGGAACAACATATTCAAAAATGGCACAAATCAGACAAGGGGTTCAAAAGTTAGTAAAAAGTCCTTTGTGACTAAATGAAGCATGGCTTTCTGGCCCAAACCAGTTTCAGAGTCTTCTATCCTGGAGAGTAATTCAATTATCTCCCAGGATAGACACAAGACTCCATTAAGCACATGGTTGCAAAAAGACACAAAACACTTTAAAATACATAAAGTCACATTTACACATAACACACAGACATTTCACATATCCCCAGATAGCTGGGATCTGAGTGCACATTATTAAGTGAATGGCGCTCGGACCACACAAATACAGTTTAATCGCCATGGAGCCAAAGTCTTTACAGTCAGTTTCATACGAATGGGCTCCATGGGATTCCTATCTGGGGTATAACCCATTCACATAAAGTCTGGTCCATAGTCCAAAGGCAAGAGGCGGGCAAGCAGCCCCCTCCAAGGACACGTGGCGAGGCCGGTTTCGCCACAAATCATTTACTGACCATTATGCTTCCTTGGTATCTTATACGAAGAGCTCAATTAGTTTTCACTCCGTTTATATATAACTCAAAGCGTCTTCAAGCTTCAGCTGTGACCCCAGCAGTGTGTGTTTGTTCATGCGGCCTTAACAAAAGTTTATCCACCTGGACAAAATTTGAAATTTATTTTATTTTTTTTTAGGCTGCTACAGATCCATGGGGCACAACCAGTAAATGTAGGTAAATAGGTCAGCCTTGTTCATGCGAATATGTCCGCTTCAATTCTTTCCAATTCTCTCCAACTCTCTCTATCCCTCCAGACTCTACTCTCCCGCTAAGCGCTCGGCTTTCTCCGCTCCATGGCGTTGCGTCCTCTCCTCCAGCGTGAGCGTGCACATCTTCACGTACCTCACGGCATCACAGCCCCCCACGTGGTTGTACCATCATGCGCCTCTGACGCACATCAAAGAATGTTTTATCTTCCACAGAGACTCCAGTCAATAGTTGCTTTATTTTCTTCAATGAGATATCGTAATTCTTTAGAGAAACATGGGGTGGGATCAGAAGCTAACTTCAAATAATAGTTCTCATCGCCCAAGATTCTTATAGATTCCTTAAGAGACTTGTCTCTGTCAAGTACAACTATCCCTTCTCCTTTATCAGCTTCTTGAGATTTTTTAAGGCACCAATTTCTTCATTAAGATTATATATTTTAGTGCCATCTTGTTTTATGGATTTAACCAAACCATTAAAGTCTTTCAGGACTAACTTATAAAAGATAGGCATGAAGTGGCCTTTATCAGAGGTAGGATAATAAGTAGAAGGTGCCTTTAGACCAGAAGTGATATTGGCATTAATCACTTCAAGAGAATCAATTTGTTAGATATTAGGCTCTTGCTCTTGAAGTAAAGACATAGGGGTTTTCAGAAGGATCTTATCTTGTGGATCATTTAGGGATCTGGAACACTGCTCCAAACTGTTGACTTCTTTTAAATTCTGGTTAATGTGAGTTTCATCACAAAATAATTCAGATCCTTAAAGGATCACTTTAGGCACTCAGACCACTTCAGCTTAATGAAGTGGTCTAGGTGCCAGGTCCAGCTAGGATTAACCCTTTCTTCTATAAAACATAGCAGTTTCAAATATGTTTATAATAGGGTTATTCCAGCCTCTAGTGGCTGTCTCATTGACAGCCGCTAGAGGCGCTTCCGCGCTTCTCACTGTGATTTTCACAGTGAGAAGACGCCAGCTACATAGGAAAGCATTGAGAATGCTTTCCTATGCACTGGCTGAATGCACGCGTCATTCAGCCGATGACAGAAGAAGAGGGAGGATAGGAGGAGGAGAGTCCCCCGCCCGGTGCTGGAGAAAGAGGTAAATTTAACCCCTTCCACCCCCTAGTATGTTTTCCTGGCACTATAGTGGTCCTTTAAATAGATCTAAGATGATGGGATATTTCATAGGAGCAAAACTGAATCCTTTATTAAGAAGGGTGATTTCTGCTGAACTAAGTGTAAAGGAAGACATGTTGAAGATACCTTTCATGGAAGGCATCGAATCTTGTTTGGGGTTGGTGCTTTCCACTTCCTCTTGTTGTGCTATTCATTTCCTCCTGATAGAACTTGTAAAGAGGGGGAATATCTGAGAATTTCCCCCCCATTCCACATCTAAAAAATCATTAATATTCTCGGAGCTGGAGATCCTTGTCTTTGGATGAGCTGTATCTATAGGACTTGGGTGGTTGGACTTATCAGAATAACCATTGATCCTGAGACGGTTAATAGCAATATGATTTGGGTTCTTGGAGAAGCATTTGTCATGCCCCCTCCTATAGGGTGGGGAGCAAGGCTGGACTGGGAATTAAAAGCAGCCTGGAAAAAAAATATTTACCAGCCCCATAATGCGTCGCGCCAGCATAGTGTGCAGATACAGAGTTAGAACAGATAACTTAAATTAAAAAGTACTCCAACGTAAAAAGCGCACTCATAGGCTTCAAAATAAACAAAAGTGCAGATTTATTTTAAGCAGACGTGCCTTTGCATGTAATCAATGTTTCAGTACAACTACCTGATCATTCTTATAATTCAGTTTTCCTTTACTTCAGAAATTTCCCTTTGCACCATGTTGAGACATACAAATTTCTTTCATTATTTCCTTCAAGAAACAGATTTCCCTTCCTGTGTTGCACTTCTAACGTATTCTTTCCAACCTTAATGAAAGCCCTTGTAATTTTCCAATCCTTATTTTATATCACCATGCAACTATTCACAATCAAACGTAATGAAATAGTAAATGTACAATAAATGTTCTCATGTGTTTTTAAACCGATTATACTTAATCTTATTATTACTTCCAATCACCTCTATGAGCAAAGGATGCCTATCAGTTGACAAAAAAAAAAAAATTCATGATAAATCATTGGTAGTTAACCATTCTGTCGCTTGTTCAAACGAGCCAAACGATATCCATACATCTTTAAAGAGAATTGACAATTTTAATTGTTGGTTCCATCTAAACTTCAAATTATGTTTTTTCAAAACAGGAAATATAAGTGCAAACGATGATCTTCTTGACCTTGTAGCGGCTGACAGATCATTTAAAACTTTCAAATTTTGTTATTTTTCGTCAGTTACAGATGTCTTTTTTGCCATATAGAATATCTGGGTTCTAAGTTCATATGAATGAAAATCTATAATAACATCTCTGGGGTATTTCTGGTCCAGTTTCTTTTGTGATAATCTATGTGCTCTAATAATTTGTGAATCTAGTTGTAACTTCTGTATTCCTAGATGTTCTAAAAAATTTCCTAAATATTCGCATAATTTATTATCCATAATTTCTTCAGGGATATTTCTAACCCTCAGATTAAATCTTCTTGATCTGTCTTCTATTGCACAGACCTTGTCTTCCATTTTTTTAAAGTTTTATTATAGTCTTATTGTGTGACTCTTTCAGCTCTTTCATCTGAAGTTCTCTTGACTCTTCCATACTTTCCATTTTTTGAATTCTGTTATCAAGTATAGCAAGGTCTGACTTAATATCTAAATATTTCTCCTTAAGCTCCTTTTTTATATTGTTTAAAACGTCTTCCAAGCAAGCCTTTAACTCAGGTAGGGAGACAATCTCTTTTTCCGAAGGTGCTTTAAGAGGGGCAGAGGCAGCTGAAAGAGAGAGCTTCATAACAGAGTTTTCCGTGCTTTCTTGACTGTTAGAAAGCCTTTTTTTGTTTTTTTGCACTTTATCAGATTTTAGTATAATTTGATTTTGTTGTGCTTTTTTTGACGCCATTTTTTTCCTTTCTCTCTCCTCCTCCCTCCTCTCCTCTCCTTCCCCTCTATTCCCTTCTTATTTTCTTCTCTCTTTTAATAACTTTCCTTGTCTTCTCTCCTTTTGATTATCAAGTATCAGCGTTATCCATATAAAGAGAAAAAAAATAGTAATCATTTACTGACCATTATGCTTCCTTGGTATCTTATACGAAAAGCTCAATTAGTTTTCACTCCGTTTGTATATAACTCAAAGCGTCTTCAAGCTTCAGCTGTGACCCCAGCAGTGTGTGTTTGTTCATGCGGCCTTAACAAAAGTTTATCCACCTGGACAAAACTTTAAATTTTTTTATTTTTTTTTAGGCTGCTACAGATCCATGGGGCACAACCAGTAAATGTAGGTAAATAGGTCAGCCTTGTTCATGCGAATATGTCCGCTTTAATTCTTTCCAATTCTCTCCAACTCTCTCTATCCCTCCAGACTCTACTCTCCCGCTAAGCGCTCGGCTTTCTCCGCTCCATGGCGTTGCGTCCTCCCCTCCAGCGTGAGCGTGCACATCTTCACGTACCTCACGGCATCACAGCCCCCCACGTGGTTGTACCATCATGCGCCTCTGACGCACATCAAAGAATGTTTTATCTTCCACAGAGACTCCAGTCAATAGTTGCTTTATTTTCTTCAATGAGATATCGTAATTCTTTAGAGAAACATGGGGTGGGATCAGAAGCTAACTTCAAATAATAGTTCTCATCGCCCAAGATTCTTATAGATTCCTTAAGATACTTGTCTCTGTCAAGTACAACTATCCCTTCTCCTTTATCAGCTTCTTGAGATTTTTTAAGGCACCAATTTCTTCATTAAGATTATATATTTTAGTGCCATCTTGTTTTATGGATTTAACCAAACCATTAAAGTCTTTCAGGACTAACTCATAAAAGATAGGCATGAAGTGGCCTTTATCAGAGGTAGGATAATAAGTAGAAGGTGCCTTTAGACCAGAAGTGATATTGGCATTAATCACTTCAAGAGCATCAATTTGTTAGATATTAGGCTCTTGCTCTTGAAGTAAAGACATAGGGGTTTTCAGAAGGATCTTATCTTGTGGATCATTTAGGGATCTGGAACACTGCTCCAAACTGTTGACTTCTTTTAAATTCTGGTTAATGTGAGTTTCATCACAAAATAATTCAGATCCTTAAAGGATCACTTTAGGCACTCAGACCACTTCAGCTTAATGAAGTGGTCTAGGTGCCAGGTCCAGCTAGGATTAACCCTTTCTTCTATAAAACATAGCAGTTTCAAAGAAACTGCTATGTTTATAATAGGGTTATTCCAGCCTCTAGTGGCTGTCTCATTGACAGCCGCTAGAGGCGCTTCCGCGCTTCTCACTGTGATTTTCACAGTGAGAAGACGCCAGCTACATAGGAAAGCATTGAGAATGCTTTCCTATGCACTGGCTGAATGCACGCGTCATTCAGCCGATGACAGAAGAAGAGGGAGGATAGGAGGAGGAGAGTCCCCCGCCCGGTGCTGGAGAAAGAGGTAAATTTAACCCCTTCCACCCCCTAGTATGTTTTCCTGGCACTATAGTGGTCCTTTAAATAGATCTAAGATGATGGGATATTTCATAGGAGCAAAACTGAATCCTTTATTAAGAAGGGTGATTTCTGCTGAACTAAGTGTAAAGGAAGACATGTTGAAGATACCTTTCATGGAAGGCATCGAATCTTGTTTGGGGTTGGTGCTTTCCACTTCCTCTTGTTGTGCTATTCATTTCCTCCTGATAGAACTTGTAAAGAGGGGGAATATCTGAGAATTTCCCCCCCATTCCACATCTAAAAAATCATTAATATTCTCGGAGCTGGAGATCCTTGTCTTTGGATGAGCTGTATCTATAGGACTTGGGTGGTTGGACTTATCAGAATAACCATTGAACCTGAGAGGGTTAATAGGAATATGATTTGGGTTCTTGGAGAAGCATTTGTCATGCCCCCTCCTATAGGGTGGGGAGCAAGGCTGGACTGGGAATTAAAAGCAGCCTGGAAAAAAAATATTTACCAGCCCCATAATGCGTCGCGCCAGCATAGTGTGCAGATACAGAGTTAGAACAGATAACTTAAAATTAAAAAGTACTCCAACGTAAAAAGCGCACTCATAGGCTTCAAAATAAACAAAAGTGCAGATTTATTTTAAGCAGACGTGCCTTTGCATGTAATCAATGTTTCACTACAACTACCTTGACATATTAAGGAAAGCTTGTTAATGGGACTGAAATGATGAATGTATGTAGGGCACAACTGTAAAAAATGTTTATTTTGAAGTCCTGTGGGTGCGCTCTTCACTTTAAATATGTTATTGTGCTGGAGTATGCACCTAGCAACTAAACTGGGCCAATATCTGCTCATTACATATGGTACATATTAATGACATTCCTCTGTGTATTATGCATATAGAAATGTACATTAATATGTGTAAATATAATAGGCATAATATATATATAACTAATACACACATTAATATACGCCATATACCAGTGGCGGATCCAGAGCCTGATCCCGGGAGGGGCACTTGTAGATTATTTAAATAAATATTCCATGCACAATAACCACTACTCCTCTGTGTAGTGGTTATGGTGCCAGGAGTGTTGGGACCCCCTCCCAGAGTAAGTAGTCAAACCGTTTAAGAACAGTTTGACAACTTACCTGGAGTCTGCTGGGATATGGGGCTGTAGTAGGGTATAGGAGCAGTGGTGCAATGTGTGAGGGGTGCAATGTGTGTGAAAGGTTCAGTGTGTGGGTGTGTGGGGGCAGTGTGTGAATGTGTATGGTGTGTGTGGGGGCAGTGTGTGAATGTGTATGGTGTGTGTGTGTGTGGGCAGTGTGTGTATGAGGCTAGAGTTCACTCTCACTACTGCGACCACCAGGAAGTGGTGATAGTGAACTCTAGCCCATAGCTCCTGGGCTAGAGTTCACCCTCGTGAGAGCTGGAGCATTGCCCCAGGTCCTCTCTTCCTCCCCTGCAGGCTGCCCGCACGGTGCCTGCGAAACGGGGAGGGAGATCAGGGGAAAGCCTCATGGGGGGGATTTGCCCCATTGCCCCCTCATTCACCATGCCCCTTTGTGTCTCTTTATCTCCAGCCCCTCTGTGTGCCTTTTTGTCTCCCCCAGCCTGGAACGCCTCTGGCCCCCTCTGAGTGTGCCACCGGACCGGCCACCTGGTGGCACCTATATGCGCAGCCCCCAGGTGCCGCGGCCCACCGGGAAATTTCCCATTATCCCGGTGGGCCAGTCAGGCCCTGGCGGGGAGGACACATCTCTATTTTTAGGATGGGACTTAGATGTGGATTTTACAACATCAGCATAGGACTTTGGTACAGCTGATCTGTTCCTCATGTTAAATTGAGTGGATGGATGGTAGCTGGTAGATTTGTTGTTGTTCCTCCTAGAGTGAGAGGTAGATCTCCCTGGATTTTGGGGCCATCTCTCTTACCTTTGATATTTCCTTACGGTCCCACTTTCATAATCCTTTTTATCCCTTTGAAATTTAGAATTCTTTTTGTTAATTATTTCTTTCTCAAATCGGATCATTTTTTTGATTAACTGTATTGTCTAAATTTTTAATTAGTGATTCCTCCCCTGTTACAGAACCAATCTGGGCCTGTATCTGATCTATTTTAGTTTCAGAGCCTTTAATACTATATTGTCTATATCTAATTAGAATTTGCATTAGTATCAATGAGCAATTATCAAGTGCACCAAGCCACTCTTTTTCTAACTCAAAGTGGTTATTATTATCAAGTGCACCAAGCCACTCTTTTTATAACTCAATGTGGTTATTAAAAAGGGGCGTTTGTCATTAGTTATTATATTTACTTATTATAATTTAGGGAATGCATTGTCTTTTCCCTAACAGGACAAAGAAATTTGAATAATGTCATGTTTCCAATTATCAACTATTTTAAAGAGATTAAGAGATTTTGAATAAAAGAGTATATTTAACATTTAAAGAGAATGTCATTTTATATACCATTGTGAACAAAGGCGGTAAATACTTTGCTACTTCAAATTATCCTTATATATCTAAATCATATACAAGGGTGTTGATCTCTAAAACAGAACACTGTAAAGATGAACTATGTTACTATTTCATCTATCATTATTATACAAAGTATAACAAATGTAAAGATTTTTCCACAGATTTTACCTGCTAACATTTTTAGCACAACAGCACCTGATGTTGTTATATGTCTATCATTGAGATGTAGAGGTGTTACCAATATTCCAATAACCGCAAAAAGAGGCGTTCTTGAGTTACCACTTTGATTGTTGTATTAACATGACATGTACTCTAATGGAATCCACTTAAGACAATGTCTTGAAAATGCTATAAATTAATTTTTTCCATAAAGGAATATCGGAGAGTATCCAATCTATACATATTATAAACTGTCAAAAAATGGTGATAACAGATGATGCTGATTCAATATCTGCAACCAATTCTAGCCAAATACTTGGATAGCTGGAGTCTACAACCAATTAGGGATGTGCATTGGAAAAATATTTGGTACGGTTCGGCATTCAGAAATTCGGGATTTCAGCACTTCGGTACTTTGGGTAAGTGTAGGGTTAGTGGTAGGGTTAGGGTTGGTGTAAGGTTAGAGGTATTGTTAGGGTGGGATTAGGGGTAGGGTAGGGTTAAGGTAGGGTAAGTGTTAGGTTAGGGGTAGGGTAGGGTTTAGGGATAGGGTTATGAATAGTTTACCTTACCCCTACCCTACCCCTACTCCAACCACTAACCCTAACCCTACAAAAACCCTTAACCCTACCCCAACCACTAACTCTACTCCAACCCTTAACCCTACCCCTAACCCTACTCCAACCACTCACCCTAACCCTAACCCTAAACCTAACCCTACCTCTAAACCATACCTCTACACCAACCACTACCCCTAACCCCAACCCTCTCCTGTTTTGCCACTTTTCAGAAATCCGAAGCACTTCGGCACTTCCAAAATTCAGCAATTCGGAAATTCAGCACTTCGGTTCGGCATTCGGAAATTCGGCACTTCGGAAGCACCCGAATGTCCGAATTTCAGAAATTTGTCTGAATTTGCATTTGGAACGAAACAAATTGCACATGTCTACAACCAATACTCTACAACAAATACCCTGGTATTCTACAAACACAACCTCCAGCAATGCATCTAAGGAATGTAAACTTCTACAGGCTGTTAAAGACTTTGGATTACAAATACAATTATTACTTTGAACTTTGGATTACAATTCCTATCAGGATCTATCCAAGAGTATCTTACTCTGGAACCTGATATTCTTTTTAATTCTTTCCCAGACAAAAGCTTTGCTCATTTTAATCAACCACCTTTACATGCAAAGATCATACTATGGATGTTTTACCATTACAACAATGATCAAAGGCGCTGGGAGCATAAAAACCTAAAGACTTGGAGAACTTTTGTTTACTAATTTAAGTAAGACATGTTCTACAATGCCCACAATTTAATGGAGAGGGTGTTATGGGCGAATGCAAATCTTGTATTTCTCAAACTGTCTACTGCCTTGTATTTTTGGGAGGACCTAAAATGAATAAAGTAAAAGAAGTGTTACTTTTTCATATATGAACTATGGTAACCCTAAAATGAAGACAACTAAGGTATAAATAGGTGTACTTTTAAATGTTAAGGAGCAGAGGAGAGATTTGGAGACAGAGACACTGTCGCTCCATATAATGACAGAGATATTGACATGTTCAAGAGGGTATGTTATTCTATTTAAAATGATATTTGCAAGCATCTAGTTTAATCTTATAAACTCTGCTATAAATTATTGTAATGGATTTTATATATCTAGATTTTATTGTTATACAATAAATATCTAAAAAGACAAAACTTTATTGCTTCCAAGACAATCCTTATTTAATATTGTATTCTCAATCATTTATATATGTTAAATAAAGGATCTCTTAATAACTATATAATATTATGGCTAAAGATATCTGTATGGTAAGCCCTGCTAAGTTCTATGCTTTAAGACGTTATAGTGGTAAAAAAGGGAACCAGCCACGGTTACAATAGCTTAAATACAATAGCTTAAATAACAAAAGGATGAACAAGCACATATTTCTCAGGCAAGGATTGAAAATGTGAAATATTTAATAGTAGATTAATAGAGTACATTCATAAAAGGATGAATACACACACATTTTATTTTGGTAGGTAAATAAAAGATGATTGAAATGGACAGATTAATCTGGCCTACTACAGTGGATATTGTGGAATAAACAGATTTCTAACGTTTAATAATAAGTATCTAAAAGATGGTCTCAACTAGTAAAAGAAAGCTCCCATATAGGCTTTAAAATAAAATAAAGTGAACATAGATAGTAGTACTAGGAAAATCACCTAACAAATAGCTCTTAGCAGTCTATAAATAAATGTAATAGTGCTAAGGTATTGAAACAGATGAATAAACCTTCAATGAGTATGACTTGAAGTGTAAAAAATAAATAGAAAATAATAAATAAATAAAAATATAGAAGTCTAAAAAGTTAGTAGTCTAAAAAATTGGAGGTAGACAAAAACTATTGAAAAATTGATGCAATAAAAATTAAATTAGACTGGGTGGCACCCTTGTTGTACAAAAATTGATAACCTAGTTGTAAGGATACTAGATAAACTTTCCCTTTAAAAGGGTTAACTGACTAAGCAGTGAGTTGGAGAAACATAAAAAAATGTCCCTATAAAATTAAATGCTAAAAAGTTTTAGATATAATCTCCTAAAAACATCACATATTACAATACCAATGCAATGATTTTGAACTTAAAAAGTTCAATATATTAATGTCCAATATAGAGTCTCTGAAATGCAAAGTTCATATGGTGCAGATTAAATAGATCTGTATCAATATCACAGCTGGCACAGTGTGCTGCTGCCATAAAATACTGACAGCAGCAATATCGTGTCAAGTGTTGTTACAATATAATCAATTTAGGTATAAAATGATTTAATTCAGGTACATCAGTTGTTTCTCGTGGGTTGCAGCAAAATTGACAATTACTCATAGATCACAGATACAGATCTATAGTGATAGCATTTTCTCTGTGATCTGCAATAAATAAAAAACACCCATAGTGCTTCTATTAAAAACTTTTAAATTTATTTTAAAGAAGTTAAAACACACTCACAAAGGTGCCATGTAGTGAAGCAGTAATAGAGTCCTTTGGGATCAGCAGAATTGGGTGATCATTGGAAGATAGTAGAAGACCTTCCTCCAGCCGGTCGGATGACCTCACTGAGAGGGAGAGGTAAGGCTCCCTTTGCGTGCGTTCCAGCTAGTACGCCCGACCTGCGTTCCACTGTTCTAAGTTTCTTCCGCTCCCAGCGACTCAGCCAGGGGTATATAATGTAAGTAAAAGAAGATATTGATATAAAGAGAAAGTAAAAGAGAATTTGTAGCGGCAGTTTGTTCCTAGAATAATAGGTTGTATGTGCCAAAACATATACAGGTTTAAAAAGTATAATTTCTCTTTGAAGGGGACAAGATTGAGGTAAATAAATGTTAAGTGTTGGCGTGTGATGTATTATATGTAGTAAGGATGTTTTTGTTTAACATAATGCCTGCGAGATGGAGACTAGAGATGGAGAGAGACTTAAAATAGCATTGTTGAATGTAAGGGGGCTAAATTCACCACACAAAAATAATTATACTGGCAGACATTTTAAATAAAGAAAAAATACATATATGTGGAATTCAAGTCACCCATTGGGTGGTGAGTGATAAGGACAGATTTAGTTCTAAAGATTTTCTGTGTATCTATAAATCTGCCATGTTAGACAGAAAAAAAGAGGGGTAATTTTGTCAAAAGTAGCTTTCAAACTAAGATATCAAGAAGTTGATACTGAAGGAAGATATTTTAATATGTGAAATTAGCAATCAAAAACACACTATAGTAAACATATATGCCTCTAATGTAGCACCTACAAAATTTATATATATAAAATGGTCTCCAAATTAGAAAGGGTTAAACAGGGGAAAATCATATGTCTAGGAGATTTTAACAGTATATTAGATCCTAATATGGACAGAAACAGTTTAGGTAAAAGAGAGAATAAAAAACATTTAAAATATTCCTCTTCAAGGTTTGGTGAAATTTTGAGAAAATCAGCTTTAATAGATATATAACCAAGGCAGTGAGTAAGCGCTAAATAACACAATAGAGCAGCAACCCTATAAGGGATTCCCTCAAAAACCCTTAGACTTAACACCAAGAAAAAAAAATAAAAGTAAGGGCTGCGCTGAATAAAACTCTGTGTAAAACAAATAGTCCAGATAAAATAAATGGATAAAAAAGAAAGTCTTATCTCGAGGCGTCTGTTGAGGTCGTGTTTTGTAATAATACTTGGTCCAAAACAATTGTCCTTATTGGTATCTTCCTTATGGATCAGCTCATATGCAAGAGATAAAGGATAAATAAAGAGCCAAATAGTGTAGTATGTTCAACAATGGAGATAAAAATGTAAAAATCTAGAATGCAAACTCACATTTGAAAGAGCTGTAACCCGCTCTGGTGTAGAAGGCGTACAGCGGTTTAATCCCCGCTTATGGGATATAAATAGAGTTTACTTCGTCTATTTCCTCCCTCCTTGGTATGGTAAACACTCGGTAAAAAAGAAACAGCCAATAGTGTTCTCTGGATAAGAGACTTTAGGATAAAATAAGGTAATAAAAATGGGTACTCACAAGGTAGGAGCAGATCAACTGCTCCTTGTAGTTAGAGTTGGTGGTATAATCCCCACCTAGGATTACTTGGAGTCCAGGTACGATAAAAGGATGCCAGGTAAATAATGAATGTGTGTTAAAAGATAAGTGGTACAATAAAAGTTACCAAATATACTTTAATATTAAAATTACACAATATAATAACTATAAACGTGTTTCGCCAACACGGCGTTATCAATATGGGGTAAGAACCTGATACCTGGCATGAAATGGTTTATATAACAACTGTAATCCTTTAAAATTGGCATCAATATGTGAGCAGCCAATCAACAGTGAGCAGAGACATAAAATTATTAAAACAATGTAAAATCAGAAAAATTGATAATTGCATACAATAACTTGCACATTATAAACATTATTACATAAATAAATGTTAAAAACGAGGGTTCTAGCTTGATTTATAAAACTTTTTATGCGCGGTCATGTGACCGGCATATTACCGCATGGGAATATGGGAATTGTGGTATAGACGTCGGCGCGCACTACGCAGCTGCCGGCGTCTGTGTAGAGGGTAAGAGAGGGACGTCAGCTCGGATGCTAATTGCGGCTGACGTCAGTGGAAGGGGTGGAGCAAGGGATGACGGCAGCACGCACATGATTGCGGAGTGTAAACAAAGACGACGGCGAGCACAAGGCTGCAGCCATCGTCAAGGTAACAGGAGGAACCCTGTCGGCATGCACAAGGCTGCGGCCTGCCAGGGTTCACATTATGTATAAATAACAAATGTTAAAGCCATACAGAACACATAAAAGCAGTAACCAGTAAAACAATATTAAAAAATATTAAGAATGTATAATAAAAATATGGAATAAATATGGGGAGGTATATAAACTCCATATATTAAAAGCAACAGAAATAAATGTGTTTATAAAAAATTAAACAGATCAAAGTCTACATTGAGACCATGGGGTGTAAGGGTTTGGAGTTTGTACACCCACTCCATTTCTATTTTACCTAAAACATTTTTAATATTTCCACCCCTCCAAGGATATTGAACAGGTTAAAAAAGGAAAAGACCAAAAAAATTATTTCTTTTTTTATTATTTATTTATGTATTTTTTATTTATTTAATTTATATATATATATATATATATATATATATATATATAAAAATTATTTTTATTTTTTTCCTCTCTCCTCTTATCTCCTTCTCTTTCCTCCTCTTCTTATGAATATGGTGTGCCAGGTATTTAGTCTCAGATTGTATAGTCTAAAGGTATCATTACTTCGCTCTAGGGATTATTTTTTTTTGAACTGGCATATTGGGGAGTGTTAGATACTAGTGGTCAGGAGATCCTATCCTGTCTCAGTAATAGTTTTATGGAGCAGATTAACTTTGCTTAACAAGTGGATCTAACAGGTAAGTTTGTTAGCGTTAACTAATACAAAAAAGGGTAGAAAAACATTTTATAAATCATATATAACATGTGAGTTTTAACTGAGGCATATATTGCCACATAGTCTGTGTACCCTCTTTAAGGTTATGGGTGCATACACGTTTGTTGGGAGGCTACAGGTACTTGTGTGTAATGTCACTTAGCTGTAGCTGATGTCTTCCAGTCATGGGTGATCATTATCTGCGAGTTGGCAGTTTCTTGTCCATGTGAGGCTCCTGTTGTGTTGGCATCTAGCGGTATGCCCCAATCTGTCAGGATTTGTCTCCCTTCTTCTGGTGTATGGAGGTGTTTCTCGGTGCCATTGTGCTTAACGATAATTCACGCTGGAAAGCCCCATTTGTAAGGTATGTCTGCCATTTTCAAAGCTCTGGTGATCGGCATGAAGCTTTTCCTTGCTGCCAGCATGGTTGCTGAGACATCTGTGAATAGCTGTGTACTGCTGTAGGCATCTGGTTGGTTGTTTTCTAGACGCTTGCATCACAGCCTCCTTAGCAGTGTACTAATGGACTCTTGTTATGGTGTCTCGTGGAGTGGATGCCGTTAGGTGTTTAGGTCTGGGCAACCGATGTGTTCTGTCGAGGAGTAAGGCTTCTTCAGGGAGGTCTGGGACAAGCAGATGGAACAATGCCTTAATATGGGTTCCCAGATTACTGGAGCTGACCTCTTCTGGAATGCCACATACACGAACGTTATTTCGTCTATCCCTATCTTCGTGGTCAGCGAGTTTGGCGATAATGGAGGTAAGTTTGGTGTCCATGTTGTCAGGGACGTCTGCAAACTGTTCATCATTTTTTGGATAGAGGCATCCGTGGCTGGGACGTTTTGGTAGATATGGAAGTAACGTCACTTCTGTCTGAACTGGAGGCCGGTGATGCTGGCCTTCCAGCGCCATCTTGGTTGCGGCATGGCTGTAAACTCATAGCCGTAATCTGTAGTGAAGGCGCCTTTAGTTTAGCATTTTTTGTTGATCACTGTGCCATTTCGTCAGGCAACTGTATGTACGTTTTTTTGTGGTCACTGGTTAGGTTGATTCTCTGCTATTTGCTGTATTTAGGGATTCTCGCACAGTCGATCGCTCACACGTCCATCTCCTTGAGCAGTCAGGCCACGCCCCCCCTTCCCAAAAAAATAATAATTTCTAAACTTGTTAAGGGAGAGGAAAAGATTCTTCTGCCCAATAAAATTGGTAAAGCATTTCAAGAGTTTCATTTATAGCTCTATAATTTGCCATAGAGATAAAGAGGTTAAGATGTCTGATTTTTTTTTTCACAACTTAAGCTTCCTCGGATATCAGAGGATCAATTGACACAACTAAATAAACCAATTTCTCAAAGTGAAATAGCCTTAAAAAAGTTAAAAACAAAAAAAGCACCTGGGCTGGACGGTTTTAGTAATTGTTTTTTTTTTAATATTTGAAAAAAATATATAGTAGAGCCTCTTACAGATTTATTCAATCATTTTTTTAATTTTGGAGACATTCCAAAAGAGATGTTTAAATCCCATATTGTGCCAATACCAAAGCCCCAAAAAACCCTGAATTGATAGAAAATTACAGGCCAATTTCGCTTTTAATAGCGATATTAAAATTTACTCGTTGGTCATAGCATCAAGGATAGGTATTATAATACCTACAATCATTCATCAAGACCAAGTCAGGTTCGTCGCAAGTAGGTCTCCAACATCTAAAATTACGAGACTTCTCGACATGGCAGATATGGCTCCAAAAGAAAATCTGTCCCTTCTGGATCTGTCACTAGATGCTGAAAAGGCTTTTGACAGAGTCAGATGGGACATTCTAGAGAGCGTTTTATGTAGTTTTGGTCTACAAGTCAATATTGATAGATCTGTAATGGCACTCTACACTTATTCAACTGCTAGAGTTGTGGGGAGTGGCTTTTCTTCAGAATGGTTCCAGCTAAGGAATGGCATAAGCAGGGTTGTCTACTCTCTCCACTTCTATATCTGATGACAATAGAATCACTGGCGAGTTCAATAAGAGATAAAGCTACTATTAAAGGAGTAGAGGTTTTAGGAGAATCAATAAAACTTGCAATGTATGCGGATGATGTGATTCTCACGTTGAGTGACCCTCTGATATCCATGGAAGAGTTGATGGATTCTGTAAGCGAGTTTTCATTATTTTCAGGATATAAAATGAATTTAAGTAGCTGCACTTCGGTTTAATTTACCACCACAATAGTAAAAAAAAAAAAATCTGAAAAATTTGGTTTTGATTGTACTAGAAATTTTCTTGATTGCTTGGGAACAGAAATTACCAATGAGCCAACTAGAGGGATGGAACCTTGCTGAAATATATGAGTAAAACACTTAAATAAATGGAAGAATGTAGAGGCATCATGGTGGGGAAGAATCAATATAATAAAAGCATATATTTATCCAAAGTGTGTCTATCTCCTCCGCATGGTACCTCTGCATTGCCCAGATAGCTGGTTGACCCTGGTCCAATCAATTTTTAACAAGCTTATTTGGTCAGGGAAACATCCACACATTAGTTCTACCAAACTGGCTTTTAAGATCAGCCAAGGATGCCTGGGTATTCCACAGTTACAACAAACATGGAAAGCATGTAATATTGCACAAGCAATTATCACTCAATCTGAAAATGCAAACAACCAATTCTGGTATAAAATGGAACATTTATTATCCAACAAATGAAATCAGGAAGGGGAAATAAATACTTTATTCAGGACAAATAGGGGTAAAAATAAATCTATGTACAGTTTCAATTCTAATAGTTTAATTCTAAATAATATATTAACCATATGGAACAAGCTTAGAAAGGATTTAGAAATACAAGATAAAATAACTATAAGTCTCCCCCTACGTCATTTAAATAGTAATATGACTGATCTAAATATACAGAAATTGATTAATCTTGGTATTAATGAAATTGGTGATATAGTAAAAAATGGTAAAATCAAAGACTTTGACTCTTTAAAGATGAAATATAAAATGGAAAGCAAAGAAATATTTACATATATAAGGCTAAAAGGATAACTTATTGATCATTTACTGAAGGATAAAACTAACAAACAAGTAAAACTAGAAAAAATGTAAAAAAAAATAGAAACGTTATAAAGAAAATGGTGTCAAACTGTCTAGACCTATATGAAAGAGATTCTGAAAGTCTTATCCATTTCATAATTAATAAAGGGGATAAAGACATAAATACTAATATAAGTTATGAAGAATGGAATAGATCCTTAGCTATAGTTTCTAAGAATATACATTGTCTTAATATATCTGAGGTAGAGTAAAAGATCATTAACAGATGGTACTTGACGTCAAGTAGATTAGCAAAAATGCATTCAAATATTTCTGACAGATGCTGGAGATGTGATCTTCATAAAGGTGGGTTGGTACATATCTGGTGGGAATGTGGGTCAATAATTCTTTTCTGGAACATTTTGGCCATTAAAATAAAAAAGTTGACTAATATTGAGATTGAGTTACTTCTGAGTATTTTTTGTTAAATATACCGGTACATAAAATCTTTGTCAATTTTCTGCATTGGTTATACATATATTAATGGCTGCAAAATTATTGGTGTCAATGAACTTGAAATCTATTAAGGTTCCTTGTTGGGTCCTAGTTAAGAACAACTGGTATATCAGTTAAAGAGGGAAATGGGAATTACACTAGCAACTAGGAAAAGGTTAAAGGAATGGTTGTTTAAAATAGAACAGACTTAATTATTTTAATTTAGTCCCCTAAATAGAATAGAATAGAATAGAAAATAGTCGATTGGTAACAAGATATATTGAATCCATAGACACTCTAGTTCATCTACAGGGGAAAGCTAAGAAAATATAATGCTAAATGCTGTTTTGTGATGTTATGTCGGTTATGTGAGATAATATTTGAACCTAGAATATAAGCAATGTGTTAAAGCAATTGTTACACAATGGTTACACAAAAATTCAAATAGGGTTCGCACTATTCTCCCGATGGGTCGCACGAGTGAGCACTGATTGGTCTCTGCAAGGTGCAGGCGACCAATCAGAGAAGGAATGCCCATTCAAACAGGGTTTTGTGCCCTTTCTCCTGATTGGGCAGCAAAACCCAACTCCTCCCAGAGCACCGATTGGTGTACATGGGTTTCGTGCCCTTTCTCCTGATTGGGCAGCGAAACCCCATCTCCTCCAATTTGTGCCTTTCAGCTGATTAGCTGTTACTTGGCTTGGGTGACAAGTTTAAATCTGTGGAACTGATAGTGGGGCCAAGTAGAGAGCCTCGAGCCCCAGATTTTATACAATAGTTTCTCGGGCTCTGTACATCCGATAGCCCCCCTATTTGCAGGCATCCTAGATGGGACCCTGGGCTATCCAGGGATGTTTATTTCATGTGTGTGCCCTATTCCCTTCCTGGGACATGGAGACCCTAAGTGTTTCCCCCTGTATGTAATGTGTCTTACTGTTTGTAATATGTGTTAATATATGGACCTTTGTCCTGTTGGTATCTCCCAGAGTGGGAGATAGTTATCTGTAACCCATCCCCTTCTCCTGCCTGGGACAAAGGATTGTGTTGAACTGAATAGAGACCTCCTGTGGGGGTCTGTGCTTAAAAGCTGTGTGTACCAATAAAGGATTGTCAGTGTTTTTACCTCCAGAACTGTGTGTTGTCCAGTGGGAATGGATGCCTGCTTGTTATAAGGGTTCCTGAACGGCTGAAAGAAGTCAATTAGTGGAGGTAACTGGTTGGGTTACCCTAGGTCCACTACATGCGTGACCTAGTGTCCATGAGGGGAACAGGATGGAAACCAAACAATTATTAGGGGAAGTATATACTACTCACTCATCGGAGATAAGTGTGATATATATATATATGGACAGAGCATGAGCCTCTGCTGTCCCATTCATCCCTAAACTTAATCTATAATTAACAGATTCTAGGTTCATAGTTTCTTATGATCTTTTATTTGGAGTTCAGAGGAAAAGAAAGGCATTATCTTGTGCCTTTGTCAAGTCTGAATAAATGGTCCACCACAGGACTGTGCTCATTGGCTGCGAGTGCTCTCAGTCAAAGAGTGCAGCCCTGCTTAGCTCAGTGGAGCTAACTGGATTATATTGCAAAGAAGCAGGGCTGCTGCCACGGATGCCTGGATTGACCCAGCTAAAGGGTAGCTATCCCTTTGCAGGTTAATCCTGCTGTCCTCTTCAGTTCCTGGTACTTCATTTGCCAGGAACTGTATCAGTGCTTTGCTCTCAAGCATGTGCGAGAGCCTCCATAGATTGAGGTCTGAATCCCGCAGCTGTTAAAAGTTGACGGCAGAGCTCTGTCTTTTGTCAACTTTTGTCAACCTCAGATTTAGTTTCAACTTAGTCTTATGATATTTTTGGATAGCGTTAGAATTTAGTGAAATTCCAATGCAGACTTGATCAATATTTTATAACGATAATATCTTTATGAAATACTGAAAAGTGACAGAGCTGCTCTGTGTTGACAAACCGTTCTAAAATGTTATGACAAATTAGGTTGCAAAGGGCACTCTTGACATCATACAGTATTTACACGCATTTCTGTTTAATGTAACCATCCTGAATTTAACTGCATTACATTTAAAAAAAGGATTCAATAAAGAAAATATGTAATTCAAGCCAAATACCACTATAGATGATACAGAAATAAAAGAAACTAAAGTACCATTTGGTTATCACTCGTAAGATAATTATTAACAGGATACTGTAGAAAACAAGAAAAAAATACGCCATTAAAATAGCTATAATTTAGTACATTAAGACATAATGTAATAGTGCTGATTGTCCTTTTAATTATATGTTTACTTTTAATTTGACTTTCAATTATGGAAGTGATTATGGACGCTTTACATAAGATACAATTAAATTACGACTTGGAAAACAAAATTAAGCAATTAGTATTATCCACACAGGGAAAGCAGAAAACTATTAAATAAATGAGACTTTAACATGTTTATTGTTCTGAGCGTTTAACTTATTTGTTACATAATGGATCTTGAATTTAACCACAATAAATGGTAAATATAAAAACAAATTGAAGTATATTTTATATCAGTAACATACATTATTGATGTTACATTATTAGAGCAGTTCTTGACCAGGCCATGCTAATTATTTCTTTAAAATGTATTAATAAATGTGGCTTTACTGGTTTATATAACATTGTAAAATAAGTATTAACCTTGCTTACAATGCAGTCACCCAGTTGTAACATAGGTGACGAACAAGGCAAGTAAAAAAGGCAAATTTGACTGAAAGGATTATTTGTCAGACTTGGAATCAATAGTGAGGATACATTGTATAATGAATGGATGACCTTGGGCTGCAAGTTTCATTCGCATCACTAGTAAACCTTTGAATCATTTGTACTTTTATGTTTGTTTTTGTTAATCACAATAAACTGAAAGGATCACTTTATTTTCTTGTTAAAATTTTGTTTTTTGTTACTGCAGAAATATATTACTTTTTTAAAATTATATTTCCTAATAATGATAATTAGTATTTCATTATTAAATGCATTTACTAATGTAGCTAAAATAATATACTGCTGTTTGCCTTTGTGCTTTAAATGCCTTGAATATAAAATTAAAATATTATTTTATCAAATATTAAAATTCATAATTATTTTAACAATATTAAAATACTACGAATGTTCAAGAAATCCTTAACAAAGCACCTACTGGATGCTACT
Organism: Pelobates cultripes; assembly: GCA_933207985.1. Taxonomy (NCBI): domain Eukaryota; kingdom Metazoa; phylum Chordata; class Amphibia; order Anura; family Pelobatidae; genus Pelobates; species Pelobates cultripes. The sequence continues at coordinate 250,121,814 of OW240915.1, read as the reverse complement.
AAAACCATAATTACCACTATATCGGAAGCAGTCAGTGATGCCAACCTTCCAGCAATGGGTTTCAAGGGTTGAGAAAATATATAGTATGGAATCAATGACCACAGCCCTCAAGCCCATTCTCACCTGGACTCCGTAGCTGGGATATGTTTCCCACCCGGAAACGATAATCTAAATGAAAGGTATCAATGGAACTGAAGCCGGTACCTACCTTCTCCACTACCACCCACTTTTCTTTTTTTCTCTCCATCTCTCGTGCCTCCCCTTTTCATCCAGCATCCACCTTTTTCCCTCCTCCCACCTTTTATGCCCTCTTTGTCCTGGGAACATATCTCAAGATCTAACACCTTCCTAATTGGCCAAGACTCACCATGGGCACTCTTTTCCGGCCTCCTTGCCCTTACATTGTAACACTCCAACGACTAATCTGTGTTGCATGTGGAAATGTGCAAAATCCCATGTAATTTATCGCTTATCAACTCAAGACATACACTTTTGTGATGTGATTACTTTGTTGCTATATCTAACCTGACAATCTTTCCTTACAAACGCTTAAATAAAAATGGTCCAAAAAATAACTATTATGAATGTTGATCAAATCATGCAGATACACATCATACCCACTCCAAAAAGGTTGAAAAATGTTGTTTGGCCTAACTATTTTTATGAAAATTCAATTTAGTTTGGGACCTCCGACATTTATTCATTTGATGGTTTGGCTTGTCTAAATAATGTCTATGGAAAATCTTTGGGAATGATTCCGACAAGCTAAAAAGGGCACAAAAATGGGCACATTTGTGATTTTTTAAATACATTGATATGGGCATTTTCCTGCCATTCGGTTTACATATTAAGTGAAAAAAAGTAACCATTAGAGGGAATAAGAAAAAAATAAATAAAAAGCTCCATGTGGGGGCTGAAATGTTGACTTTTATATGGATTAAATAAAAGTTAAATTTTATTTGAAAACTATCACAAAGACCTTGGAGTGCGGTCCTTTCTACTGCATCTACATGATTTTGCCAGACCTGCACCGGGCATTAAGAATTTAACCAGGAGTGCAAGCCCTTGTTACACACACACACATATATACATATATATATATATATATATATATATATATATATACCGTATTTTTCGCTCCATAAGACGCACCTCACCATAAGACGCACCTAGTTTTTAGAGGAGGAAACCCAGAAAAAAAATATTCTGAACAAACTGTTCCATAGTGTTTCTTACCATGGGACAGTTTGTTCAGAATATTTTTTTTTCTCCCCTGTCCCATAATGATCTTTAACCCCCTTTTCCTCTGTCCCATAGTGATTGTTAACCCCTCCTACCCTGTCCCATAGTGATTGTTAACCCCTCCTCCCTGTCCCATAGTGTTCTTTAACCCCTCCTACCCTTGTCCATTAGTGTTCTGATCCCATAGTGTCCCCCCTCCCATTGTTCCATAGTGCACTTTCCCTCCCATAGTGTGTCCCCCTCCCCTTCTCCCATAGTGTCCTCCTCCCTTTCTCCCATAGTGTCTCCCCCTCCCTTTCTCCCATAGTGTCTCCCCCTCCCTTTCTCCCATAGTGTCCCCCTCCCTTTCTCCCATAGTGTCCCCCTCCCCTTGACCCATAGTGTCCCCCACCCCTTCTCCCATAGTGTCCTCCTCCCCTTCTCCCATAGTGTCCTCCTCCCCTTCTCCCATAGTGTCCTTCTCCCCTTCTCCCATAGTGTCTCCCCCTCCCTTTCTCCCATAGTGTGTCCCCCTCCCCTTAACCCATAGTGTCCCCCTCCCCTCGTCCCATAGTGTCTCCCCTCCCATTGTCCCATAATTACTTACCTGTCTTGGAGCGTGGGCCGGCTTCACAGCGCGCTCCGCCGTCCAGGAACTTCTAGTTCAGGTTCCGGTTTCCGGCGGGACTGAAAGGAAGTGCACACTCAGTGTGCACACTTCCTTTCAGTCCCGCCGGAAACGGAACCTGAAATAGAAGTTCCTGGACGGTGGAGCGCGCTGTGAAGCCGGCCCACGCTCCAAGACAGGTAAGTAAATCTTCACATTCGCTCCATAAGACGCACAGACATTTCCCCTCACTTTTGAGGGGAAAAAAAGTGCGTCTTATGGAGCGAAAAATACGGTATATATATATATATATTTTATTAAATTTTTTCTTCTATTGCTCACTTCTCACTTAATTTGTGAATAAAATCAAAATTTAGTGGCTGTTCCCTAGCCATCAATCATCATTTTTTTGGCGCCAGAGGAGAAATTCTGAATACCAAGTCAAATGAACATTGAAGCTAGTCGTTTGCTCTGTTATATGTTCATATGGCACTTAAGTGATACGGAATTTAGACAAATAGCTGGCCGGCCTAAATTTGGACAAATTACAATGCACCTTAAACCAAACGCACAAGTTTCTAATCTTATTAAAAAGTGTTTTGTATGAAAAAAACCCCTCTATCCTACTTTCCTTCATCTGTTATAAACGAGCTGTAATCATTGCATGTATTCCCTTAGGTTGTAGATGTAGTAGAAACATGAGTGCTATGTGCATAGACTTATTTACACTGAAGCCTAATGAGATTGATAAATGAGACTGTGCATGTCTGAGTGGGACACTCCAAGTACCTGGATTACTGTAGCATTCTATAATGGTTATAGTACAGGGAGGTAATGGGTACAAACCCTTAAATTATTAGATCTCCCCAGCACCCAAAACTAAACCATTCTATCACCAATGTTATAATGAATAAATTAACTCTCTGGCCAAAGTATTTTTTACTGGCAACTATGTACAAACAAAGTAATTGTGTTTTTCCATTTCTTACGTAAATTGAAATAGTATCATTGGTTATCCTCACCATGGAGAATTTTTCAAAAGCCTTTGAATTTAAAAAAAATATATATTACTAGATCTACTTGGTTGTAGAGGACAATTTGATAAAACATTCAAAAGAAAAGAAAAACTTTTTTTAAGGTTGTTTTCCTTAATCGTTTTCCTTTACAATTCATATATTCATATGTGAGGAACAGCATATGAAAATATATATTGTTGGTGGTATATATCACCATCAAAGGTAGAACAATTGGTGGATTAAACTCAGTCTCCTAACTGCTGCTTTGTATTTGACAATTTCACAGCTCAGTCTTAGAAGAAGGCTCGGTAATCTGTATCATTTATGGGGTTAAGATTTCCACCTTAATGGGCAACAACGGAAATGTAACAGCAGAATATTGTTCCCTGTCATCTAACATCTAGTCCTTTGGAAAGGGGGTCTCATTTAAAACTTCAGAAACACAATGCTATTTATATATATATATATATATATATATATATATGTTAAAAGATATATGTATAATCTGTATGTAGACGGCTGCACTCACGGTCTTTCAATAAAAAATAACTTTTATTCCACAATAGTTAAAAACAGGATCAATGTTTCAGTCCCAAAAAGGGACTTTCATCAGGCTCATAGATATGGATATAACAAACAATGTGAGTTTATATAGGAGAGACAAATAAGAATATTGACTCACCCCAGGTGCAAAGTGTTCAGATCGGAGTCCTGTGCACATGCGCCACATCATCTAAACACCTCTGTTAAGACTAATCAATTTTAAAATTTCAACATTCCGACAGTTTGATTGTAATTGTGGATCACCCAGCCTTATATTATTTTTCATATGGAGGATTTGTTGCTTAAGGCAGGAGCATTAGCAGAGACAGCAGAAACATTACACATTGATTAAATTGAAAAGACGTGAAGTGGACCTAGATCTTCCAAGAATTTTTATTTAAAACTACTACCGGACTAAACACATACCAAGAGGCTTCAGGATCAGAAATTCGCCCAATATAGGACGCCAGTGTGACGGAACGCTGGCACTCCGACCAAGTACCTTCACCAATCAATGCTCCTAGTGCTTGCCGAGGACTCCAAGCACTCCAACCGACACCATCAGCACTGCAGACCCCACTTCCAGCGATGCAGCTGTGCCGGGTCTCACTGTCCTTCACCCACCCTGGACCCAAGGCCAGGATCCAGCTTCCAGTGGGCAGACCTCTCTTCCTCGTAGCAGGAACAAGAACAGCTCTTACAAGAGCTTACCCTGGGGAGTATAGTGTGATTTTAGCAATCCCCAGAGTGTAGTTATCCCATCCCCCAAGCATGAGCCAAGGCGGTCAAGCAGGTCTATTTAATGAGCACCAAAGGACTTTCTTTTATACAAGTTTTCCCACCAGGTCCACATGGGTGGTAACCTGGTGGGAAAACACAGGACATGCAGTTACAATAACCAATCAAAACAGAACAGTACAGTCAGGCACTCCCAGGCAAGGCACACAAACCCTCCCCTCTGCCTGTGATATAATTACTGAACACAATGGGTTAACTTAATTATCACAGCCAGGAAAATATACAGTTTTATACAATATTCTTAACTTCTTAACCATACATTCAACCATAAAAGTTACATATTCTGAACCAGCATAATCAGAATACAAACATATTCAAAAATCATACAATTTGGTCCAGTGGTTCAAAAGATAAGTGGAAGTCCTATTTGACTGACTGCAAGCATAGCTTTCCTGCACAAAACAGTTCCACAGATTTACGCTGTGCAGCCGGTCTCTCTTTTCCTCTATCCTGAAGATAATTGGCTTAAGTGGGTGTGGTAACTTAATTATCTCCAGGTACAGGGAATATCTCCATTTATAACAACAGTAAAAATACATAAAAATACATAATACATAATACAAGGGCTGATGAGAGATTGAGAAGGGACAAAGCAGCCAGTTTAAACTGGTCTGGCAGTGTCCCTGGGACAACGCCCTGCTGGGGAAACAATAGACAGGAAAAAGGGGAGGGGAAGAGGCACATGTTCTCATGGAATTAAAAGGGCAGAAAAAGTGTGTTACAATCCAATATGCCCAAATAATGTTTTTAAAGGGCCATAGTCATAAGGCAAGAGGCTGGCAATCAGGCTCCTCCAAAAGCCAGGGGAAAAAGGGCAGTTTATCGCATAAAAAGCCAGTGACAAAGGGCAGTTTGTCACAGCCAGAATCCTAAATTTTGTAAGAAGTGGATGGATATTGTGAACAAATGTTCATTGGATTGGATGATTATTGTTGTGGATGAAGTAAAGAATGAATTGGTATTTACAAAGAGTCTATTAATAAATTTGAGTTGACACACACAACAACTCTGAACGCTACTGCTTCTACACAACATATGATTAAGTTACAATATGAAATCATGAGATACAGATTGAAAAAACAAAAAGTAGAACGGGTCAATTTTGATTACACACATCAAGTGTACCATTGGATGAATGGAGAATGCTGCAAGCCCAACCTTCCTAAATACAAACAAAAAGTACGTAAGCCACAGTTTCTTTTTATCAACACAAGCTCTGCAGAGTCTACTTCAGAGATGAAAGGAAAGGGGCCATCGCTCAACAATCAAGATCCATTGCAACCAGACACTCAAGGTCTTTTTTTTTAACAGGAACATCATACCAGTGACCCACCCATAATAGATATTGGAAAAGATCTGGGAGACACAGACCAGTTAGAAGAGGACAGAGAGGCAAGATCTATAAACAGCCGATCAAAACCACCTATCAGGAAGAAATGAACCCCATTTTCAATTTATCCTCTAAAAAATACTAAACATGAACCATATTAAAGTACTAGGGATGCGCATGGGCAAAAAATTTGGTTTGGTTCGGCACTTTGGGACTTCAGCAATTCCCTACCCCTAGCCCTACCCCCAATGCTACCCCTAACCCTACCTCTACCCCTTCCCCTACCCCTACCTCTACCCCTTACCCTACCCCTAACGTTACCTCTACCCCTAACCGTACCCCTAACCCCGCCCCTTCCCCTAACCCCACTCCTACCCCTAACCCTACCCCTACCCCAAACCCTACCTCTACCCTTAACCCTACCCCTAACCCTACTAGGATTAAGGGGTAGGGTTAGAGGAAGGTTGGGGTAAGGGTTAGGGGTAGGAATAGGGGTAGGGTTTGGGTTTGGGGTAGGGATTCCTGTCATCATTCCCTTAATTTTACCTCCCTCTCCTGTTTTGCCACTTTCCAGAAATCCAAAGCACTTCAGCACTTCCGACCTTTGGAATTTCGTCAGTTTGGGACTTCGGTAATTCGGGTCGTCAGCAATTCAGTTCGGTTCAGCACTTCCGAAATTCGGCACTTCCATAGTGGACCGAAACTAATTGCACATGTCTGTAAAGTACTATCTAAAGGATTGACCTTCATTCCCACTTCAAAATCTAATCATTTCAAAATGGATATAGATTTATTTAAAATGGAGAGAACACTTAATTTACAAGCTATGAGGGATCCATCTCACCACCAATAATATGAGATGTTTAAATTTAAAGGACTTGGGAACCCAAGAATAGCCATCATTCCATCAAAACATATACTCAATTAATCAAATCTGACATTGACCATTTATTCACCAAACAGACAATGGTACCACACAACTTACCTCCAGCCAAAAAAACTGCAATAAAGATTTGGCTGAGGATAAAGATATTATCTGTCCAGCGCATAAGGGTGGAGCCATCGTAATACAGGATTACAGCATGTACAAAGTGGAGATTCTCAGACAACTTTCTGACACTTCAACATACAAAAAAACCACTTTTAACCCGACTAATAACATATTGATGAAATTAAGAAATCTGGTCCAAAGAGGACTTACAGTCTACTGGCTAAATGAGAATACGGCAAGGTTTTTGTGGATCCTCATCCCAAGATTTCTTTATTGTATACCTTACCCAAGGTTCACAATGACCCAATCAACCCCCCCAGCCAGACCTATTGTGTCTGCAAGGGGTGGCATTTTGGAACCCTTAGCCAAATTTTTTCATTATAATTGTAAAACATTTCCCGACCTGCATTCCAACTTGCTTGAAAGATACTCAAGACTTTCTATCTCGTTTCAAAAACATCAGTTTGCCTGATGGACCCATCATACTTGCTACTATTGATGTAAAAAATGTATACAATGTTATTCCACACACCGCAGGCATCAAAACCATGCAGAATGCACTACTTGGATGTGACTCATTTACCGGACCTCTAACAGAATTTTTGCTTGAATGTTTGGAATTCACACTGTAGAGTGCCTTGCAAAAGTATTTACCCCCCCTTGACTTTTTACCTATTTAGTAACATTACAGCTTTAAGTTCAATGTTTTATTAATCTGAATTGTATGTGATGGATCAGAACACAATAGTCTAAGTTGGTGAAGTGAAATAAGAAAAATCTATACTGTGATCCTTGTCTGCAGTTAGCACGGTCCTTTTGGGTACAAACATGCACAGTCTTTAAAAGTAACTTAATTCCAGGCACTTTATTGTTGAGCTTCACCACAGAGACAGCAGCAAATGAAAAAAACAATAATGTAACACAAATCCCTATAAACAAAAACCTAGCTTGTCTGAGCACTTACTAACTTCAGATTCCCTATCTCTCAGGGGTTAAACTATAACAAGACAATATTGGTTTCACCAACCTAGTGTCTTTGTCAGCTCTCTGCACTCCAGTGTTTAGTCAGCCTGCTGCTTCCAGCCCTTCAAGAGAGAAACAAACATTCTCCCCTACCTGCCTAGCAGGGAGGGGTTTATTCCCACTGCTGCAGCTGATTACCTGCAGCTGAGCAGTGGGTTGGAGACAGTCAAAATCCTGGTCTGGACCTGGTCTCCCAAGAAAAAACAATAAACAGCGGAGTGGAGCACTGGCCCACCCTTCTCTCCAAATGCTCCACCCCAGGGGCCCATAAGTAAATATGCATTTACGTTATATACATACACACACTCCCCCTGGGGTTAAAGATCATATGCCTCTCTGAACAATGCAGATGAAATATAAACTTCCTCACAGACCACCCCTTTCACCTTATCATAATACATAAAACTATTTTTTAGAAATAGAAAACAGAAAATTGTCATGTGCATATGTATTCACCCCCTTTGTTATGAAGCCCATAAAAAGCTCTGGTACAACCAATTACCTTCAGAAGTCACATAATTAGTGAAATGATGTCCACCTGTGTGCAATCTAAGTGTCACATGATCTGTCATATACACACCTTTTTTGAAAGGCCCCAGAGGCTGCAACACCTAAGCAAGAGGCACCACTAACCAAACACTGCCATGAAGACCAAGGAACTCTCTAAACAAGTAAGGGACAATGTTATTGAGAAGTACAAGTCAGGGTAAGGTTATAAAAAAATATCCAAATCTTTGATCCCCAGGAGCACCATCAAATCTATCATAACCAAATGGAAAGAACATGGCACAACAGCAAACCTGCCAAGAGACCAAAACTCACAGACTGGGCAAGAAAGGCATTAATCAGAGAGGCAGCACAGAGACCTAAGGTAACCCTGGAGGAGCTGCAGAGTTGTACAGCAGAGACTGGAGTATCTGTACATAGGACAACAATAAGCTGTACACTCCAAAGAGTTGGGCTTTATGGCAGAGTGGCCAGAAGAAAGCCATTACTTTCAGCAAGAAACAAAATGGCACATTTTGAGTTTGCGAAAAGGCATGTGGGAGACTCCCAAAATGTATGGAAGAAGGTGCTCTGGTCTGAGGAGACTAAAATTCAACTCTTCGGGCCATCAAAGAAAACGCTATGTCTGGCACAAACCCAACACATCACCCAAAGAACACCAACAACCCACATTGAAACATGGTGGTGGCAGCATCATGCTGTGGGGATGTTTTTCAGCAGCCGGGACTGAGAAACTGGTCAGAGTTGAGGGAAAAGGTGGATGGTGCTAAATTCAGGGATATTCTTGAGCAAAACCTGTACAAATATGTGCATGATTTGAGGCTAGAACGGAGGTTCACCTTCCAAAAGGACAATGACCCCTAACACACTGCTAAAGCAACACTTGAGTGGTTTAAGGGGAAACATGCAAAATGTGTTGCAATGGCCTAGTCAAAGCCCAGACCTCAATCCAATAGAAAATCTGTGGTCAGACCTAAAGATTGCTGTTCACAAGCGCAAACCATCCAACTTGAAGGAGCTGGGGCAGTTTTGCAAGGAGGAATGGGCAAAAATCCCAGTGGTAAGATGTGGCAAGCTCATATGGACTTATCCAAAGCGACTTGGAGCTGTGATTGCCGCAAAAGGTGTCTCTACAAAGTATTGACTTTAGGGGGGTGTATATTTATGCACATTGACTTTTTCTGTTATTTTGTCCTATTTGTTATTTGCTTCTCAATAAAAAAACATCTTCAAAGTTGTGGGCATGTTCTGTTAATTAAATGATGCAAATCCTCAAACAATCCATGTTCATTTCAGGTTGTGAGGCAACAAAACATGAAAAATGCCAAGGGGTGAATACTTTCTGCAAGGCACTGTATAATAATTATTTTTGTTTTGAAAAATATTTTTACATATAACAAACGGGTACTGCGATTGGATCAACCATAGCTCCAACATATGCCAATTGCTACATACACTCTTATGAAAACACCAATATATTGTAACAATTCGATACTCACTTGGAGTAATATTTTAGCTTTGTGGACGATATCTTCATTATCTGGTCCGGATCAGCATCGGCTTTAGAGCAAATGGTAAATACATTGAATACACAGGATTCTATAATTCGGATGTGGTTAATAGGGTAAAACAGATGGAATTGATGACTCGGTCATTTCTAGAACGTGGTCATTGTAAAATAATACTACAAGCTATAGCAATAAAATTTATAATGAGCAAACATCTGGGAAAAGAACAACACATCCTGAAAAACTATGGATTACAAATCCTTTAGTATATCACTCATCAAGTAATGAAATTTCTCAAGTCATCTAGAAAAGATGGGATTTGCTTTCTACGTTCCATACATTAAATGCAAATTTCACACAACCTTCACGTATTGCTTTTAAGCGCAATAAAATGCGAGGGACATCTTGGTGAGGAGCGACAATCCAAATCAATATATCAATAAGAGTACCGTTATTAAAAAAGGTTGTTTTAAATGCACATATTGTGTAACCAGTGGGCATATGTTGACAGGACCGTCATTCGCGCATCCATACTCAGGCAAAAGATTCTATATTCAACATCACATTACATGTCTTACTGACCATGTCATCTATTTAATTTCATGTCCCTGCGGACTTCATTATGTGAGAAAAATGGACTTGACTCTCCACGATAGGATTTGCGGCCACAGATCTGGAATCAATACTGCATACAGGGACGGCAAGATGCACAAACCAGTGGTGAAACATTTCCTGGAGTTAAATCACAGACTTCCAACACTCAAGGATATGGCCATTCACCATATACCACCCGTATTGAGGGGGGGTGATAGGTACAAAGTTGTCATATATACAGATCATAAGGGTAAGTACAATTATGGATAGTTTTGTACCACATGTTTTTTCTGTATCCTGCATTTATTTTGAGCCCTTACTAGGGTATATGTATTGTTTTCACTCCTCCTGATAGCAGATCTAATTGGGGGGAATTCATATATGTTTTAGTACTATATTATCATGATTATCATTAATTATATGCATCGTATATAGTTTGATATATTGAGGCTTTCAATATTTATGTATATGTCTTAGTGCTATATTATTGTGATTATTCATTATATGTATCAAATACAGATTGACATAGTGAGGCTTTCATCACATTTATACCTCTTTCACCATACACACACACTCTTTCTGGACCAGTTTTGTACATTGCACTTCGTTTGTATTTCATTTCACAGTGTAACACTTTTTCACTTAGTCACTTTGTACATTTCTTCATTTTTTCACTTTTATCACTAATTTCTTTCTCTCTTTTTTCTGACCTTATCCTATTTTCTGACCTCTTTTTTTCTGACCAGATCTCCTATTGTCACTTTACTTAATTATTATTATTATTGCCATTTATATAATGCCAACAGATTCCGTAGCGCTTTACAATATTATGAGAGGAGGATTTAACTATAAATAGGACAATTACAAGAAAACTTACAGGAACAATAGGTTGAAGAGGACCTTGCTCAAACGAGCTTACAGTCTGTAGGAGGTGGGGTATAAGACATGTTAGGACACAAAATATCAATAAAATAAGGTGGGAGTGAAGCAGAGCTGGAGGAGAGAGTAAAGAGACAGGTATGTAAGGTAGAGGTTACTCTGGGAGGCCATAAGCTTTCCTGAAGAGATGGGTTTTAAGGCCCTTCTTAAATGATTAAAGACTAGGGGAAAGTCTGATGGCGGTGGGCCGGCTATTCCATAGGAAAGGAGCCGCCCGCGAGAGGCCCTGCAGGCGCAAGTTGGCCGTACGGGTGCGAGCAGCGGTCAGGAGGTGGTCACGGGCAGAGCGGAGGGAAGGAGGAGGGGCATACATATGGATCAGTGAAGAGATATAAGAGGGGCTAGAATTGTTTAGGGCTTTAAATGTATGGGTTAGTATTTTGAATTGACTCCTATAGGATACAGGGAGCCAATGTAAGGACTGGCAGAGGGGTGAGGTGTGAGAGGACCGACTAGAGAGGAAAATCAGTTTAGCTGCAGCATTCATTACAGACTGTAGCGGGGCAATACGGCTTTTGGGGAGACCAATCAAGAGAGGGTTACAGTAATCCATGTGGGAAATTACTAGAGCATGGACAAGCTCCTTGGTAGCATCTTGTGTAAGAAAGGGGCGGATGCGGGCTATGTTTTTAAGTTGGAACCTACAGGATTTGGCAAAAAACTGGATGTAAGGCTCAAAGGTGAGGCCAGAGTCAAGTATGACGCCAAGACAGCGTGCTTGCTCAGTATTTCTTTCTACTTTGATATAAACTTCATACAGCTTATTTACACTTTCTCCTTCATCGATTTAGTCTTCTTGATCTCAGACTCTCGTTTGATTATTATGGCTATTTTTCATAATTTTTATAGTTCATTCTGTTTGACAGCAAGACCTCATTACCCCTTGGACGTTTGAAACAGATTCCAAACATGTGGTGGCAGTCATCTTAAATTGTCCAGCAGTGTTTTGCCATTGAGTGTATGGAACTGTTTTGGCATGGGACCATGTGCACGGTGGGGCAAAAATAAGACTTCCAGGAAATTCTTGAAACCCTGAACAGATCTGGGTGATTTTTGGATATGTTGTTCACCCAGATCGGGGCTATCAGGGGATGTGTTGTATTTGGGGGTACTTTTTGGGGTTTGTACAAATGTATGTTTTTTCTGCTTAGAGTTAATTGAGTTAGTCCATTGTCTTAGTTAATTGTATTACAGGCAGAGGGGAGGGCTTGTGTGCTGTATGTGGGAGTGTCGGACATTGTTGTATTATTCTGATTGGTTTGTGTCCTTTGTGTGCCTGTGTTCCATCAGATCCAGGGGATGCCTCTGGCCTGAGGAATTGTATAAATTGTGAGTTCTGGCTTGCATTAAACAGACCTGTTCTATCCTTCATGAAGTCTTGGCTCATGTTTAGGGGATTGGAGAACTACATTCTGGAGATTGCTTTAATCACTATACTCCCCAGAGTATAATCACTAGCTCTTGTAAGAGCTGTTCCTGTTCCTGTTTCGCTCTCTGGACTAAAGAGAGGTTCACCCACTGAAAGCTGGAGCCCGGTCTTTGATCCAGGGTGGAAGGAGGAGGGCAAAACCCCAACCAAGCTGCGGCAGTTCATGGAGTTTGCGGTGGTTATGGTGTCGAGTGCAGTGCTGATGGTCCTTGGCGAGCACTAGGAGCATTGTTTGATGGAGGCACCCAGTCGGGGTGGCAGGCGGTCCGTCACATATGTATATTTACATAAAAATGATTGGAAATGACTGCACTTCAATAAAATAAAATATAACTTTTATTCTATATCATTTAAAAATATCGACGTTTCAGCCCCAATACATGGGCTTTTTGCCATCCTGATGAAAGCCCATGTATTGGGACTGAAACGTCGATATTTTTAAATGATATAGAATAAAAGTTATATTTTATTTTTACTATCATTAAGTCCTTGGAGTGCGGTCATTTCCAATCATTTTTTTGTATCTTGTGCCTGACCAGCACCGGGCAATTACTCTCTAATCCAGGAGTGCAAGCATCTCGGTTTTCTTATATTTTTATATATATATATATATATATATATATATATATATAGTTAATACAATGTTAAACAAAAATCTGCACACCAGTCAAGCCATAACACTTGCTTTTCCCACAAAACCGCAAAGGATTCTGGGTGGGCATATGCAAATTAGTTTAACAAAGAATCACATTTTTGCCTCATTCCATTTTAAACATGGATTCCTTTTAATCTGTGTTTGCAGTATACAACTGCTTGGAACACAATTTAGGAAAAGATGCAAAACCAGTGAACCACTCATGGACAGCTGTTTCGTTGTTAATGCAACTCTTCAGCATGAGGTTGGTTACTGGTTTGCTTATTGAGGCTTGGTAGTGCTTGGGAAGCAAAATCCAATTAGGTTATGGTGGGGAAAAATTGTGATTGAAAAACCCCTTCCACCTGAAGTCTGTGGATAGTTAATACAATGTTAAACAAAAATCTGCACACCAGTCAAGCCATAAGACTTGCTTTTCCCACAGAAATCCCAAATCTGCAGTGATGTTAAAACCGCAAAGGATTCTGGGTGGGCATATGCAAATTAGTTTAATTAGTATCAACTGGTTTTGCATCTTTTCCTAAATTGTGTTCCAAGCAGTTGTATACTGCAAACACAGATTAAAAGGAATCCATGTTTAAAATGGAATGAGGCAAAAATGTGATTCTTTGTTAAACTAATTTGCATGGTTACAGCTACAATGGTTTCATTAAACTTTCTGCTGAACACTATCATGGGTTACACTCATTGATTTCGGTTACACACTCTCGAACGGGGGCGAGCCTGCTTCATACGTTTTGCACATATACTCAGCTACTGACAGCACAAACTTATACAGCTAAATATTTTGTGCACAAGAGCACACAAAATACAGCATTTTGTTCAAATTAACCTAATATACTGACCCCTATCGGTCTCTGATCATACAGCATGCTTAAAAATTACACAGGGATGCCACTGTAACATGGCTTTGTGTTAGATTACTTATCCAATCTTGTTTGACTCCTGCTAAATACGTTTTACAACTATAATTCTTTTCATATTGGGTATGTTTAGGACTCTATTTACAGCTATATTTAGTACGTTATTCCCTGCTTATGGTATAAATATAGTCTACCTTAAAAAGGGGGATAATTTTCAAATGATACAAGTAGCTTGTTTGCAGGGTACTTTTGCTCTTTAACTTGTACGTTGTACACATATTAGGTATAAGGATAGTATATGTCTATATTCATTCATTCATTCAGACGTTGTTTTATCCGTTCAGGTTACAGGTACTACTAAAGCTACTAACTGATTAATCAGTACATAACCATACTTACCAGGTACGCACACCTGCTTACTTAATACGCATATATTCAATTCCCTCCTCCCCCTCCCCAGGTTTAGATACTAGCGTACTGGCAAACAAGGACCTTAGAATCCAATATGTATTTATGATTCCTCAGGTTAGTCCCGTGAGGCCAACACCCATTCTCACTCTCTGAGGTATACACCCATTGGGCCACTCGTAGCTAGCCGCCTCGCATATTAACATAGAGAGGGCCTATTTTTCTGTTTACAGCCACTGAGAGGCCAACACCCAGCCACTACGTTCGGTGGCCACAAAAAATCCCCTTGTGCCAATGCATAGATAGAGCCTCTCAAGCCACTGGGCATCTAGCAGGGCCTCACCAGTCACCAGAACAAAGCATACTTGTTTCGCCACTTGGCTTTAGTTAGCAAGCTAGTACTAAATCCCTGTTGTTCAGGTAATAATGGCAATCTTTATGTTATTAAGTATGTCTCAAGAAGGTGGCAAGGAATTTTCTCTACCCAGCATTCCGGCTAGATCCGGCACACCTTCACGTAGAGGGGATATTGCTAGTCCAGCATCAATCAGATTCTTAGCTTACTACCGAGCTAAGGAGACGACAAATCCCATACCCAGCTACAGCAAGGAAAGCTGAACTATTTAAGCTACTCCTCACATTGACTGATAACCTGGAGGCAGGGGAAGGCCCCAGCAATGCCAATTCTGGTGATATTCTGGTGATATTCATGCCATGTTATCCTCACTCATGACTTCAATGAGTAAAGTAAATGACAGGTTGGAGAAACTAGAATCTGTTACTACAGCCCTGACTATGGCCAGGCCTCCTGCTATAATCCAACCTGCATCAACTGAATCCCACTTAGTTGGTTCAGTGACCACTTCTGATGCACAGGACGTTAACCGTGCCCACATGATTCCAGCTCATATTAAGAAAGCTATCCTGGAAGGTAAAGATGTCAACTTAGCATCACTGCTAATTGCCTCCCAGAATATAGTCGAGAATAAAACTCATGCATATGATGATGTATCTGTGGTGATTAGAGCCAGGGATTCCAGGTTAAACAGGAAACTGACCATCCCTGAGTTTGTGTTAGTCTTTGGCATTTATAGAGATGTTGTTTGTTCTGTTTTTCCAAATAGAAAGGAGGAATTTGACCTGTACATGCATAAGCTGGTAGACCTAGGCAACACATACGGTGGTACAGCTTTTTTACGACTACCACTGGTCTTTATCAGCCAAAGTGTCTGGTCCTCTCTCCCAATTCGGGAATAGAATCAATTGGTGCAAGCTGGATACAGAGATATTCTGCAGACACTTTGCAGGTCTAAAGACACCAGCTTGTGCATCCTGTTCATCCTCTACTCATACGAAAAACTTTTGTCCCAACTCAGCAGAGGATTACTCTTATGCTCCAGTACCTAGCACCTGCGGTAGAACAGAGAAAAATACCAGGGACATGTTAGGTCGTCCCATTGTCTTTTTTGGTAAATCACAAATTTTCAATAATTTTAATGTTGGTGCGTGCAGTTTTAGTGCATGCAGACTGTTGCATATATGTTCCAAGTGTTTCTGGGCACATGCTAAAACCATGTGTCCCAATAAAATGTACCCAAAACCTGACTTAACGTCTGTCAACATTAATACATTGTCAGTTCTACTGTCAAACCACCCTTCTAGACAACTGGTGGATTTCCTAATCTCGGGTTTTTCGGAGTGTTTCCATACAAGTATTGTACACATGCCTTCAGGGAATCTGGAATGCCCAAACTTGCTGTCAGCACAACAGAATCCCACGGTTGTAAACACATTCATAGCCCAAGAAATTGTAGAGGGTTTTTTACTAGAGTCTTTCCAATCCCCACCATTTACTGCATGAGAACAAACCTCATTGGGATTGTCATAGGGCAAACCTCCCTCAAACATAGACTGATCATAGACTTATCAGCACCCCACACCTCTGCCATCCCAAGTCTCAACTCCCTGATTTCCTCTGAGGAGTTTTCTTTACAGTACGCCATTATTGACCATGCCATTACAGGTAACATTCAAGCAGGGGTAGGAGCTTGGTTAAGTAAGACTGATATCATCAACGCATTTAAACTATAACCAAGCCACCCCACACTCTGGCACCTACATGGCATTAAATGGGAGGGCAGTTACTATTTTTGTCATGATTAACTTTGGGGTCAAAAAGCAGCCCTAAATTATATTTTTACAGAGACTCTATGGTGGTTGTTATTAAACATATCCAGATGTCCCACAGTCATCCATTATCTAGATGACTTTTTGATGGTTTAAAAAAAAAAAAACCTTTCCCCCAAGAAGTGTCAGGGAAGCCATTAGTCTTTTTGACCACTTGGGAATCCCAGTATCCCCTAAGAAAACACTATCATTACTTTCCTGGGCATCCAGCTAGATTCTGTTTCATACTCACTTGCATCAATCACTACCTTCTTCTAGGTTCATGCAATCGTAAGGAGTTACAATCCCTATTAGGTTCCTTAAACCACAAGCACGCACTTTTATCTCCAGATTGCTTTGCCTTTTTCCACACTTCATTCATGGCGATAATCGATTGACCCTAGATTCCCAAGCCACAGCAGACCTACTCATTTGGTGGACACATGGAATGGTAGAAGCATGTTCCTCCCAAGGTTGTCTGAGACTTCACCAACCATATGGTCAGACGCGGCATCTACCACGGGTTTTGAGGCAACCTATGGGAACAAATGGCTTTTGGGTAGTTGGCCTGCGGAAGTCCATAATTTGGAAGATTTTTGCACTACCTCAGCTCTTTTTGATATATACCCAATCGTGGTGGCTGCTGTGGCATGGGGTCATTTATGGTCTGGGTCATCGGTTCGTTGTTACTCAGACAACCAGGCCACATGCCATATTATTAACAAAGGCTGCTCATCATCTTTAATGATCATGAGTTTTCTCAGGAAACTAACCTGGTTGTTACTCAGACAACCAGGCCACATGCCATATTATTAACAAAGGATGCTCATCATCTTTAATGATCATGAGATTTCTCAGGAAACTAACCTAGTTTGTTTTCATGAACCAGTTGTTTGTAACATCGCTGCTGACAATTTGTCTTGGTTTAAATTCCAGGCATTTCATCAAGCGCTCCCCACAGCCACTCAAGCAGCCACAGCCTCCCCATCGTTCCAGAATCTAATAATGGATTAGATATACTCATGCAACATAGCCGGGAGTTATCACAACTGGAATTCTCGGCCAACACTCACAGAACATATAACAGAGCTTTCACCTTATTCAAAAGATTCCTGTTGGAACACAACATCTCTCACCCTTTCATTATGTCAACACTACTAGGTTTTGCTTCTTTTTGCCATCTTAAACTTAAACTTTCCCACAATACCATCAAATTATATCTGACAGTCATTCAACATCATATGCTAACCCTATGGCCTAACACCCATAGCTTCATGTCATCATACAAGATAAAAAAACATACTCAGAGGTATTCAAAAATCTGTTCCCCCACGTTCTTCACAAAGATTACCAATTGACAATCACTTTTTTCAATCCTTATCCAACCTATTAGATTTAAGACTGTTTAATTCCAGTACAAACAAAGTGTAACATCACCCCCAGGCATAACAGGGGTTAAAAGCCGTTTAGAGGATATTCCCTTCCAGATACACAGGCAGTTACTCCATACACCAATCCCCCGAACTGGAAACCATACGAATGTCCCAACTCCTGAACCGGAACCATACGAATGCTGTAAACAGCCGAACAGGAAGAACAATACGAAAGGTTTACACTCAGGGGCGGACTGGGCCGTCAGGCAGGGAGGCAATTGCCCCCCAGGCCTCCCTAAATCATTTTAAAACCGGCCGCTGCAGGGCCGGTCTTAATGCTGCAGCCACCTGAGCGCTCTGTAAAGAGCCTCTGGCAGCTGCAGCACAGCTCCTCCCCTCCCCTTCCCTGTAGCGTGGCCGAGCTCCTCTCCTGTCCATGGTACCCGGCCTGAGTGATAGGAAGGTGCACACTCAGTGTGCACTTCCTGTCATTCCGGCCGGGTAGAGGAAACAGAAACTGCTGTACCGCGCGGAGCTCGGCCACGCTTCAGGGAAGGGGAGTAACAGAAGGAGGGGGAGTAACAGGAGGGGGAGGAAGGAGGGGGGGAGTAACAGGAGAGGGAGTAACAGAAGGAGGAGTAACAGGAGGGTGAGGGAGTAACAGGAGGGGGAGTAACAAGAAGGAGGGGAGTAACAGAAGGAGGGGAGGTAACAGAAGGAGGGGGGGAGGAGGAGGAAGTAACAGAAGGAGGGGAGTAACAGAAGGGGGGGAGTAAGAAGAACACAGGGAGGGTGGGTGGTGAGGAGAACACAGGGAGGGGGAGGTGAGGAGGACACAGGGAGGAGAGGGAGTAAGAAGAACACAGGGAGAGAGGTAAGGAGAAGGGGAGATGAGGAGGACACAGGGAGGAGAGGGGTAAGAAGAACACAGGGAGGGGGGAGGTGAGGAGAACACAGGGAGGGGGGAGGTGAGAAGAACACATGGAGGGGGGATGAGAAGAGCACAGGGAGGGTGGGTGAGTGTGAGAAGAGACCACAAGGGGAGGGTGGGGGAGAGGAGAGAACACTAAGGGGCAGGGGAGAGCTCTAAGGGACAGCTCTATAGGACAGGGGGCAAGACAGGGAGCTCTTTCACACTACGCGCACACACACACACACACACAATGCACCCCTATACATACACAGAAACACACAATGCATCCCTACACACACAGAAACACAACATGCTTCCCTTACACACAGAGAAATACACAATGCATCCATTACACACACACACACACACACACACACACACAATGCAACCCTTACACACAAAGACAATGCATCCTTTGCACACATACACAGAAACACACAATGCAAACCCTTACACACACATGCAAACACACACACTGCATCTCTTACACACACCCAATGCACACACATACAGACACACACCTTGTATCCCTGATACATACAAACACAGATTCATGCAATGCATCCCTTACACACAACCAGAAACACACAATACATCCCTTATACACAAATACACACTGATTCCACTACACACAAACACACTGCATCACCTGCACAAACTGGTATCCCTATACACTACATACCATAAGCACACATATTACATCCTCTTCAATAACACATAACACATTCCCTACACACTCCACTCCCTGTGAGCAAACTCATGGGTGGGTGGAACATATAAGTGGATTTATGAGTGGGCCTTGTGGGCATATTCAACCTCAGGCCCTGGGGCCCAGACCTTGAGCTGTGTAAGGGGCCCCCAAAAAATGGAGCTGCTTCCAATTCTCCCAGAACATTGAATTTTGTGACCACAGTTGCAAACAGCCTCCAGAGATCCTGTTCTACACCAGACCAGTGGAGCCAAACTGAAGCCCATCATCATCCTCATCTGGTTGTAAGTAGACAATCTAGTATATTATTACACTAATCTATAATTTACCTCACATTAAAGGGACACTATAGTCCCCAGAACCACTTCAGCGTAATGAAGTGGTTCTATGTCTAAAGCTGGTCCCTGCAGGCTTTTTAATGCAAACACACACTGTGTGCAGCACTGGCGTTAGTTCATATGGCAGATCATATGGGTGGGGCATTGTGATGTCACATGGGGGTGGCAAATTCAGCTGTTCCCCATGCAGCCACAGGTGCCGCTGTGCTGGGAGATTGTGATTACTCTTCACTTCCTCCCAGCCTACAGAGCAGCGCATGGGAGAGAGAGTGGAGGCATGATTTAATCTTACAACAAATCCAGTAAGCGAATCTTTATAAATTTGGGGGGATCAGCTCTGTTTACACAGTTTATTGGTGTTTACTCTGATGTCTGTATTAATATTGAGGGATTTCTAAGTAGCAACATCAGTGTGTGTCAGCAGGGCCAGCCGTTGGGGTGTGCAAGCTGTGCGGTCACGCAGGGTGCCATGACAACAGAGGCGCCCGGCGGCCAACACACCTCACAAATTGGGGACACCAGCATATTCAATTTAAACGATTCGCTGGTGGTCCACTGGTGAACACCAGCAGTAGGTGCAGTCAGATTATATACTCTCCCTCGTGGTTCCGGCGCTCAGTTAGCGAGTCGGAGCACAGGCTCAGAGATTCTCAGCCTGCGCTCTGACAACATTGAAAGTCAGAGCCTTGAAGGAGCGGGTATGGCAAAGAGCTACTGATTAGCATAACATCAATATCCATTATAAAACCAGGAAAAGGTGGGCATGGATGGTGAACTGATTTGGTGGTGCAATGGGCCACTTGACTGGTTTTTCCCCCCAGGCCTAAGGCTGCCTGCCCTACCCTGTTTACTAGCAGTCGAACTGGAACAGCATACAATAAATCCCGCCAAGAACGAGTCAAGGCTCCGTGTTGAGGGTCAAGCAGTGATCTGGTTTAATGGGGCTACCTGCCCAGTATTTATGCCGGTCTTCCACCAGGTGGACACTCCCCTAGGGGACCTGGTGGAAGACTGGGACACAATTGTACAATGTTAACACACTCCCATTCATTCCAGCAAAATCCTCCCCTCTGTCTGTGATATAATTACTGAACACAATGGGCTAACGTAATTATCACAGGCAGGAAAACACACAGTTTCACACAATATTCATAACTTTTAAAGTATGCATCACATTCACATAATTTTCAGAATCAGCATACTCCAAATACAAACATACTCAAAAATAAGGCAATTCCTTCCATTGGTTTAAAAGTTAGGTCGAAGTCCTTTGTGACCAACTGAAGCATGGCTTTCCAGCCCAAACCTGTTCCACAGAGTCCTCTATCCTGGAGATAATTAGCTTAACTGGGTGTGGTAAGCCAACTATCTCCAGGTACAGAAAATATCTCTAGTCACAACAACAGCAAGAATACACAAAAATACATAATTCCTATCATACTGAGCAGAACCCCCACATTCAACCTATCCCCAGATGGCTTGGATCTGAGCGGTCAATATATAATATATCCAAACAGCGCTCAGATGCCACAAACACAGTCAAATCGCCATGGGGTTTAGGTTTAGCATGGGCTGATGAGAGGGGCCATAGTCACGAGGCAGGAGGCTGGCAATCAGGCTTCTCCATAACCCAGTGGTGAGGTTAGTTTTGCCACACAAAGTAATCAAAACAGCCATGTACGTAGCTTTTTACGCCTTTCTCAGGTCACGAGGATTTACCACTATCACCACAACTCAGACAAATCATTGCCTAAAACAATCTCACATACATAAACATATGGAGCATTACCTACTGGCTCTATCACAATCTAAAACAAGCCAACATGCCTTACCAGTGTAAATAGCATTCTATCCTACCCACAATAAATGGTGCCCGGTAGCGGTTCTATACTCCTACCTTCAGAACCCCAACTTACAACCTTCACAGCCATTATTCTTCCTACACTTCACAGCTATTATTCTTCCTACATGGATCAATACTTACTACATCTACATGAAACATGTCAGGTCTTTGTTAACCCTTCTGGATAGGGGTGGCCTCCACAGCCTCCAGTGCCAACATACCAGTGCACATTATCAAAACACTGGGGCGGTGGAAATCTTCTGCCTATACATGTTACATACCCAAACATACCCAAACCAGTCCAAGAGGTATGCAATGCATTTAAAGAAATGTCTGAATAATTTGAAGGTTTTGTTGACTGTATTAAATCTTTGATTGATCACTTTTTGCCCTCTTTATTTACAGTCCTAACGAATCGTCGGTTCCGGCACACCATAACTGCACTTTTATACTATTCTGTGCTTATACTTAGTCCTTACTCCTTATATGGCTATGTGCCCCTAACACAAGTATTAAGGCCCTTTGGCTTGTAATTGTGGGAGGGGCTTATTATTTTACTTATCTACCTAAGGGAGACCCCTTACCTTACTCCATACCACCTGAGGTCATCATTTTGAATGACCCTCCCACCACTCCCAATACTCAACATTTTCATCTTCTTTTCTTTCTCTGTTTTCCTTTTCTTTTCCTTTACTCCTTGGTGGGTCCTCTTTATTTACAGGCCTACCGAATTGTCGGTTCCGGCACACCGCAACAGACTTGCTCTTTTATACTATTCTATGCTTATACTTAGTCCATACTCCTTATACAGCTATGTGCCCCTAACACATATATATATGTATACATAGTTAATGCATTGCTAAACACAAATACACACACCAGTCAAGCCATAAGACTTGCTTTTCCCAAATAAATCTCACTTTAACAGTGATCTCACTACTGCAAGGAATTCTGAGTAGGCATATGCAAATGAGCTTAACAGAGAACCACATTCTTGCCTCATTATTCCACTTTATACATAGATTCCTTGGAGTATGTGTCTGCTGTATACAACAGCTTTGAAACACAACTCAGGAAGAGGAGCAAAGCCAGTGAACCACTCATGGACAACTGTTTCATTGTTAATGCAACTCAACAACATGAGGTTGGTTACTGGCTGGCACCCAGCACTTCAAGGAAATATTCAGCCTGAGTGCAGTGATTTTTAGTTTTTTGTCTATATATGTAGAGATTGTAGCCGTATTAGTCCAGTGATGTAGATGTAAAACACAAATCAAATTTGTATCTTGTTATACCTTTTTTATTGGACTAAAAATTTTTTAATGACAAGCTTTCAGAAGAACCTCACTTTCTCAAGTCTAAAGCATTTTTGAGCAAGACGACACATAGAATTCAAAGTTGAGTTGTGATACAGGGGTTAAAGTGACATGAGTGCAGATAAGACACAGGTTTGATAGAAAATAGATATCATTCTTGCAGAGGGTCATAAATATCTTGTTTGAAGATCACAGAGTGGGGGGGGAGAGACAGAAAAAATATAGAAAAATATAGAGAATATGCATATTCTGTAACTCTTGGATGGGAATTCATGCATTCTTAATATTAGTAATTATTTAGTTTTTACTCTCCCCTTTACACCATCTTCTGCACTGTTTGCTTATTTTTTTTCTCTTCCTCACTCTGTGATCTTCACACAAGATATTTATGACCCTCTGCGAGAACAATTCGAATTCTATGTGTCGTCTTGCTCAGAAATGCTTTAGACTTTCAGAAAGGAAGGTTCTCCCGAAAGCTAGTTATTAACCCCTTTAGGACTGAGCCAAATGTACATGTTGTGATCAAAACAAAATGTAAGCAAAAACTTTTTGCCCCATATGTCGGTTCAGGCGTAATTCGCCTCTTTCATATTATGTGCACCCACCCTTGTTATATCTCATTTTATTCAGGTGAAACAGGACTTTCATTTAACATCAAATATTTAGGTATGAAACATAATTTAATATGAATAAAATATTAAAAAAATGGGAGAAAATAAGAATTTTAAAAATTGTTTTAGTTCTACGTGACATTCTAACTGTGAATGTCATAATACTGTTTGCTTTTACTACAATAAAATACACATATTTGTTTTCAGCGATGTCTCACATTTAAAACAGTACCCTCTATGTACAGGTTTTATGGTGTTTTGGGAAGTTACAGGATCAAATATAGCAAAGTTAGTGTTAATATTTGTTTGTGTGTGAAAAATACAAAAAACTAATTTGAACGCCAATTTTGGCCAGTGTTTGTGACTAAGTGGCTACTAAAAAAGACTGGACACACCCCATTTGCAATACCTTGGGTTGTCTACTATTGCAAATGGTATGCCATCATGGGGGTAATTTTCATTCCTGGGCTACCATACATTCCCAATGGCAACGTAACCAATCTGGCGAATTTCAATGTGAAACAACTGAAATGCAAGCATTATATCTGACTCTGTAACTTTTGAAAACACCATAAAACATGTACATGAGGGGTACTGTTATACTCAGGAGACTTTGCTGAACACAAATATTAGTGTTTCAAAACAGTAAAACGTATCACAACAATTATATCGTCCGTGTAAGTGCCATTTGTGTGTGAGAAATGCAAAAAATTTAACTTTCACTGATGATATCATCGTTATAATACATTTTACTGTTTTGAAGCACTAATATTTGTGTTCAGCAAAGTCTTCCGAGTAAAACAGTATCCCCATGTACAGATTTTATGGTGTCCTGGAAAGTTACAGGTTTAAATATAGTGCTAGCAAATTAAATTCCCTGAACTTTTGGCCTGGGTTGTCAGGCAGTTCCCACAAATTGTAATTAACAAAATGATCTAATTATGTAAAATTATTACATAAATATATACATAGAATTTATATATATATATATATACATATATATATATATATATACATGTATATAGTTTTTTAAAATAATTTTTATTTATATATAGGTATAGTAATATATACGTATATACTTATGCATATAGATATATATATTATTTCATTCTACATGTATTTTCATATCAATATATATATTAATTGTAAAACACAGAATTAATTTACACACACATATATATTTTTTATTTATTTATTTTTTATAATTTTTTTATTTTATTTTTTTAACATATTTACATATTTATTTATTTTATATTATATATAAATATATATAATGATAATTATATATATATAATCAATATCATTCTACATGTATTTTGATATTAATAAATATGTATTAAGGCAATTTGCCTGCATTTGTGGGAGGTGCTGGTTTGCTACCCCTAGCCTACTTAAGGCACTCCCCTTACCTTGCTCCTTACCATTCGAGGTCAGCGTTGAATGAGGATCCACTTCCGGGTTCTCTCAGACACCATCTTGGTTTCAGTATCCACGAGGTTTCACCACGTTAAGCTGTGTCCAGGAATCCTGTTCAGGCCTTTCCGCCCGTCCAGCTTCTTCTGACTCCGGTCTCCGTAGTAGATTGCGTCCCAGGGACTCCTAAACCGTAAGTCAGACCTTCCTGTCACGCCAGGACCGGTTCCCACGGCGTACAGTACAGCACGGGTCCTCGCTTTACGGCTTTTTCCCTGGTTATGACACGAATGTTTCAAGCCATTCGCGGGCTTTTTCATTCGTACGGTCATTCGGCTGAACATATTTAATCGTTCAATAGTCATTTCGCATATCCTATTTCATGTTATTGAAACGAATTATCATTCGGTTGTTTTGCCGTTCGGCAAATTTTTACTTACGCTCAAACACGCTTTCGGTTCGCATAAGTCATACGGTTAAACTATTCTAACTTCTGTGTTTCCCTCACATTTGCTTTTGGCTTTTCTGTGTGTTCACGTATAATCCTTTCATGAATTATATTCACCATTTCATGTGTATATAACGTTCGGTTAAAGAATTGCTTGCTTAAATAGATTATTTTGATTACTTTTAAATATTGTCAGTATTGTATTACGTCCACAAATCAAGCCCACTTCTCTGTATATACCATTTGACTCCCACGCTTTCAGGGGTCTGCGTTACTTATCCATTTATACAAATGGACTCAGCCTATGTTACAGGCCTCACTTCTGGGTTATTACTACAACACATACAAAGGATATAGGTTCATTTAAGCAATAATTCTCGGGTTGATACGTCTTTTCTATACAATATATCATATAGATATACATCACTTTACATCATTTTAAATCATTTTGGGGTATCCCTGCCTTTGGTTATTCTGCTACATATCATACATAACGCTGTGTTAAATAGGCCATGACCTCATCCATGTCCCTTTCTATAAAACCAGTTACATTTCTGTACAGATCATTGAAACTCCCACGCCAGGAGTTTTATAACTATCCATTTCATTTCAATTCACTCAGCCTATATTACAGGCCTCATTTCTCTGTCATGACGATGACACATAAGGCTTAATTCCTTTTTCATGCATACTCGGGTTGAATCACACGTACTGATCCAACCAATCATACGTTCCCTGCACAGTCATATACATATGTATATAACCTACGTTTCATGTTTTCCTTTACACACCATTATCACGTAACACATAGATTGTTGGTACATAGGCCACAGCCTCCCTCAGATGTCTTATTCAAGCATGCAAACATTTCTGAGCCACTCATAGCTATTCCCATGGTATCAACATAATTTTAATACATTGCTGCTACGGACTATAAGTCTGTTTCTTTTCACACTCCACACTCATCATACTACTCTCTTTTACCCATTTTTAGTCTGTCAAGCTTATATAATTGCTCCACACGGTTTATTCCTGTGATTTATCATACTACCAGGTACGTACACCTGCTCATATGGTATTCTACCATACATTTCATTTCATCCCCCTAATTTAGAGTACTGGCAATAGGGTCACAGGATTCCCAATAGGTATTTACCCCATCTTGGCTGTCGCCATTAGTTAGTGGTCCCGCGAGGCCAACACCCCGCCTCAAACGTTTCGGAGGCAAACACCCATCGGGCCACACGTTAGCTAGCCGCCTCGCATGTTGCAAAGAGAGGGCCTCACCTGTCACTCCCTTCCCCTGTTTTCTGTCGTACAGTCACCGAGAGGCCTAAAACTCCTGCCACTACGTCAAGTGGCCTCAATAACCCCTCGCGCCAACGCATAGATAGAGCCTCTCAAGCCGCTTGGCAATTAGCAGGGCCTCACCTGTCACCAAACAAGTATAATACTTTCGCCATCCGGCCTAGCTAGCCTGCCAGTACAATTTGGTGGTTCTATATACTAATTATTGTTTTATTTATAGTATGTCTCAGGAAGGGGTAGAGGATTTCTCCCTGCCTAGCACCCCGGCTAGAGCTGTCACTCCCACACAAGGAGGAGAGCTAGCTAGTCCAGCATCAATCAGATCCTGGACAATCCCGCGCATAACCACGGAATTAAGGAGACGACAAATCCCCTACCCTGCTACAGCAAGGAAGGCAGAACTTTTCAAACTGCTACGCACATCAACTAATAACATGGAGGCCGGGGAAGGATCTAGCCAGTCCAACCCAGGGGACATAAATGCCATATTATCTTCACTCATGACATCCTTGGGCAAGGTCAACTCCAGGCTGGAGAAACTTGAGTCGGTCACCACGGCCCTCACTCTAGCAGGGCCACCTGCGGCTGCGGTACAAACACCAGCCTTGCCATTAGTCGCTCCAGCCAGCACCCTGGATGACCAGGAAGTTAGCCCGGCCCACATGATACCTGAGCATATCAAAAGGGATATCCTGGAAGGTAAAGACATCAACCTGGCTTCCCTGTTGATTGTCTCCCAGGACATTGTGGAAAATAAGACGTATGCTTATGATGATGTTTCTGTTATTGTCAGATCTAGGGATGCCCGCCTGAACAGGAAACTGAACTCCCTCATACCCTCTGAGGAATTCTCTCTGCAATACACCACCATAGATCACTCCATTACAGCTATCATACAAGCAGGGGTTGGAGACTGGCTCAGTAAGACCGACATTACTAACGACTTCAAATTACTCCCTATCCACCCCACACTGTGGCACCTGCATGGCATCAAGTGGTCCGGGAACTACTATTTTTTCTCCCGGTTAACTTTTGGGTCCAAAAGTAGCCCAGCTATTTTCGACACATTTGCTGAAGCATTATGCTGGTTACTATTGAACATAGCCGGATGCCCTACGGTATTACATTACTTGGACGATTTCCTACTGGTCGAGGAGAATACTGCACCTCCCACTAGCCTCAAAGCTACCACTAAGCTGTTTGAGCAACTAGGTGTACCCATCTCCCCAAAGAAAACAGAAGGGCCAGACACAGTTATCACTTTTCTGGGTATCCAATTAGACTCTGCCACAATGCAAGCAAGCCTACCCATACGATAAGATAGAGAATATTCTCACTTACATAAACAACTACCTACAGCTCGGCACTTGCAACCGCAAAGAGCTACAGTCCCTGCTAGGGTCACTAAATTTTGCGATGCGCATCATACCTCAAGGCCGCTCCTTTATTTCACGACTATTGCATCTTTTCCCACTTTTTCTACATGACACGCACAGGTTGTCCTTAGATGCCCAAGCTACGGCAGATCTAAACATGTGGAAGAGATTTTTAACCACTTGGAATGGTAAAAGTATGTTCCTCCCTCAATTGACTGAATCATCTCCTACCATTTGGTCAGATGCGGCATCTACCACTGGTTTTGCAGCAATTTTTGGGAACGAATGGCTTTGGGGCAGCTGGCCTTCAGCAGTTCAGGATTTGGAAGGTTTTTCCACTACCTCAGCTCTTTTTGAGATCTACCCCATAGTGGCGGCTGCCGTAGCGTGGGGTCATTTATGGGCTAATACGCCAGTGCGTTGTTACTCAGACAACCAGGCAACCTGTCACATCATCAACAAAGGTCGTTCCAAATCTCTTACGATCATGAGATTTCTGAGGAAACTCACTTGGTTGGCAGCTTGTCATAATTTTTTCCTATGTTGTTTCCATGTGCCAGGTGTATATAACACAGCTGCTGACAATTTGTCTCGCTTTAAATTTCAGGAGTTTCATCAAGCACTCCCGTCAGCAGCACTCACAGCCACCATCACTCCAACATTTCAACAACTCATACTGGACTAGACGTCATCATGCAGCATAGCAGGACATTGTCCCAGTTGGCACTTTCAAACAATACAAACAAAACATACAGCAGGGCTTTCACACTATTCAAACGATTCCTTCTGGAACATAACATCATACAACCGTTTGTTATGACATCTTTTTTGGGGTTTGCTTCCTTTTGCCACCTTAAACTCAAAATGTCATACAACACCATCAAACTCTATCTCACTGGCATTCAACACCACATGCTCATCTTACACCCAAATAACAACAGTTTCATGGCCTCTCACCAAATTAAGACCATACTCAGAGGTATTCAAAAATCAGAACCCACACATTTGGCCCAGAGGCTACCCATAGATAACCATATCTTCAAAGCATTATCTAACCTACTTGACCTAAAACCGTTTGACACTAATACGAATTCTATCATCAAAACAGCAATATACATCGCTTTCTATGGATTTCTACGACCCAGAGAATTCACTACGACCTCCACGACCCAAACCACTCCATTCCTCCTCTATTCCCACTTGACAAAACATATGGATCATTACATCCTGTCTTTACCTCACTCCAAAACCAGCCAGCACATACCTGTAAACATTCCGTACTATCCCACGCACAACAGATGGTGTCCCGTCAAGGTTCTTGATGCCTACATACAGCACCATCACTTACTGCCCTCGCAACCGTTATTACAACTACAAGGTGCAGTACTCACCACTACAACCTTCATGACCTACGTCAGGTCCTTGCTCACACAACTGGGCCTCAACGCAAACAAATACTCAGGACACTCCTTTCGTATAGGAGCCGCGTCCACAGCCTCCAGTGTCAACATCCCAACTCATGTTATCAAAACACTGGGGCGCTGGAAGTCATCCGCTTACTCACGGTACATACCGAACCCAGTACAAGAATTAAGGGATGCTTTCATAAACATGTCTGGTTGATAAATGTATATGTATTGGTTGTCTGTTAATAAATTTGATTACTTAATTTTTGCCCTCTTCTTTCTCAGGCCTACCTCATCGTCGGTTTCGGCACACCACAACCGACTTGCTCCTTTTATCATCCTACGCTTATTCATGGTATTTCATACTGTACTATCTTAAGCACCTAACACAAGTATTAAGGCAATTTGCCTGCATTTGTGGGAGGTGCTGGTTTGCTACCCCTAGCCTACTTAAGGCACTCCCCTTGCCTGGCTCCTTACCGTTCGAGGTCAGCGTTGAATGACCCTCCCACCACACCACTTTTAACATTTATTTCCTTTCTATTTCTTTTCCTGGGTGGGCCCTCTTCTTTCTCAGGCCTACCTCATCGTCGGTTTCGGCACACCACAACCGACTTGCTCCTTTTATCATCCTACGCTTATTCATGGTATTTCATACTGTACTATCTTAAGCACCTAACACAAATATAATTATATATATTAATATTAAAATACACTTAGACAGTGTATGTGTATTTATGTGTATGTATGTGTATGTGTATATATATACTTCGATCATATATATAATAAATATATATGACCTAAGTATATATAATTTAATTTTAAACTGTTTTAACATTTATTATTTTTTTTCAGGCAGCAGGGGGAGTACTTGTCATTACAGTCACTCCCCCTGCTGGCACTGCCTTGGACCGCTATGCCATCCATGTTATCGCCCTGGGGTGCCGAAACGAACGGAGGGGGACTCCCTAGTCCCCACACTGCGATCGCCGGCCTGTTAACGCCTGCGACCGGGTAAGTAAATAGGACGGTGGTGACATGCTATGCAGCCCCCCAGCGTTTAGAGCCGGGTCCCCAAGGACGGCATAGCATGCCGCCATCCTTAAGGAGTTAAAAAATGTTGTTAGTCTAATAAAAAAGTTATAACAAGATACAAATTTTATCTATTTTTACATATATATATATATATATATATATATGAGAAGGCTGAGCCATTAGCCGAACCCTGTAGTTGTGGGAGGAGTTATCCAGGCTATAAATACACAGACCTCCCCTTCCTCTGGGCTGAGACTGCCTGGTTCAGTACAGAACCATATACTTCTGGTTCAAAGGTCATCAACACAAACTGCCTAAACTCCAAACAGGATGGTCTTGGGCGGCCCTCGCAAGTATTAATTTTATCTCATGCTAGTAAAAAAAAAAAAAAACAGCCGCGTCCTTCAAAGCTCATTGGGCACTGCCGCATCTGGATTTTCCTGTTTCTGTTTGCGTTTATTAAAACAAAACC
This sequence comes from Pelobates cultripes, assembly GCA_933207985.1. Lineage (NCBI taxonomy): Eukaryota > Metazoa > Chordata > Amphibia > Anura > Pelobatidae > Pelobates > Pelobates cultripes. The sequence goes on along the minus strand of OW240915.1, from coordinate 250,090,655 downwards.
GTAAGTTTGTTCATTCAGCCCACGTTGGACCGGGCTATTACTGATATTCAACATGTATTCGCCCCATGCTCAGCCTTTCACTAACTAGGGTGGCATTCGCAGTTCAGTCCGTGTTCTTCCCTCATTTGGATATGGCAATTTTCACTACTAACTCGAATTTGGCCTATTTTTATTATACATAGCACCATAGTGATACCTCAATTAGGTTAATGCATGTTGCTTACTGTTTTCGACACTCGTTTGGCCATATCAATTTTATCATATACAATTAATTTAGTCACCCTGCATTTTTAATGTTTAATGCGATGCCATATATTTCATTTTTAAATTTGCAGATAATTATGTCGGCCCATATACTTGTCAGCTTTGAGCAGATCAGCATTTGTTACTTATGTTCACCAACCTCTTCCAGCTTCTGTACCGATATGTATTTTATATTTCTGCTATCTGGGTATTGAGGCACTCATTGGGCCTACCTTGTTTGTACATTTGTAATTATATGGCTAGGTGTTGCAACTGATGGTCTAAATTTATGCCGTAATCATCATAAATCATCATAAATTATAAATACACCCTATTATTCACCCGGCAGCTCGAGACTTACATTTGGTAACATTGGCCTTCTGCTGCAATACCTCTACACGTGTTACTCACTAGGTCTTCACTCCATACATTATATACGGAACTTTGTGGGAAATCCACTATGACACAAGTTCTGCCACACATTTGGGCAATTACATACAACATTTCCAGCTTTACAAGGGTAAATTACAGCCCTATTATACCACGGTTGACTAGTCCTCCCAGCCTTGTTATGCCCACGCCTTGTATAATCCACAACTCCTGTCACAGGCACTTACTAGATCTTACATATTTTGCTTCCTGCTAGTAAACTAAAGATGTTACAATCTTTCTCATACATACTTCAGGCCCTTCTTGTGGAAGGACGCACAGTGGGAACTCATAATTAGACACAGAACTACTAGGTATCTCTTTCATATCCATATTGACAATCATAAGTTCTATTATTATCTAGGTTTCTACTATTACTACTTATCATCCTGTTAACATTTTAATCCTTAACCACAACACAGATACTTTATACCCTTACCTCAATAAGCACTTACCATACTGGACATATTTCCAATAACTTTTTAATTGTGTCTTTAGGTTCCTGTCTATGATATTCATTTCTCAAGCTCAACCACACTAGTTGGGCAGGAAACATATGTCCCAACATACTATCTTTCAATTCATTATGTTTTTATTCCCCTACATTCCTTAAGGATAAATCAACTGGTTGATAAAAGTGTTGGTGTGGGCCATATTATTGTATATTTGTAATTCAGTCATGCAAGGCCTACACCCATTATCATGCTGAGGTATTCATCCATCGGCCCAACTCATAGCTAGAGCCTTGCTCACACCTCTCTAGGTTTTAGATAGGTCACCACATGTCACGGCCACTCATTTGAATCTCTTACTTGTCACTGAGAGGCCAACATTCCTGCCACATTGTTCGGTGGCCTCAGTCCCTCTGCCAATTCATAGCTAGAGCCTCTCAGAGTCACTTGGCACATAGTAGGGCCTCACCTTTTCCTCATTTAGCCTATTTTTCACAATTCAACATGACTGTCACATTTACTCTACATACAGATGTTCCACAACTCAGAACTAATAAGATATTTCAATCCAGGCTCCCCAGCTAAACCCTCCACCCCATCTAGTTCATGCACTCCAGTCATAACCCAGGTTACCCCTGCCCCTGTTCCTGGCGATCTTGTACCGTTCCACTTTTACCACTGAGCTCTGACATAAAGCCATTCTTTGGCTTGGAAAGCTGTGCTGTATAGATTTGGGTTTCTAGCTCTGGGCTCCCTTACCTTGTGTCAGCACCTAAGCTGGAAACACAGACAGCATGACAGGGATGTAGGTCATGATTGCTCCTATCCTTTCATCCTTGTGAACAATTATTGATACAGGTGACATTTAGAATTTCCTGACTTTGGACATCTTACCATCCCATGTGGTACCCTACATCATGCTCCTTTCTTCCATCCCACTGGTTGCTATCCAGCACGTTTCCTCGTCTATTGTTATTATCTGTACAGTAAGTTCTCCTGTCCTTTGGAAGGACATTACTACTAGACTTGTCAGTAGTTCAAAGCTAGGAAAAACAGATGGTATAATCTGACTGTTCCACATTCGTTATCACCTTTTGTCACTAAGAGCCGCCTCTCTTAATACTCACACTTCCCCTTCTCTAGTTGAGTTTCTAGTTACAGGTGTCACAGTAGGCTTCCGCACAGGTGTCATTTCACTTTTATCAGGTATTAGGGTTTGTCCTAACCTCCAATCTATTGGTTAAGACTCATTCAATTAATTACTATTAGTGGCAGAATCAAGTATAAGTTTCTTGCTGGGGCCCTCTTGACAACCCCTTTATTTGCAGGTGTACCTACCATATTAGCCTAATCAATGGGAATCCCAATAATATCTGCTTGATTTTATTATTGACTCTTCATTCTTTAAAGTTCCCAGAATTAGGCCATGGTATTTGTCCTATCTTAAGGGCCACAGAAGCAGCCTGACTAGGAAAATTGCATATTCTCAATCACAATTTTTTGTATTCTTCTGAACTTTCCCCACAGTTGCCAAATGACCTACCAAACTCCTATATTCCAGGATTTAATTGCTGGCCCAAGCAACACTCTCTGCCAATGCCACCTGTTCATATGCTAGGCTCTAGCCATTTTCAATAAACTCACTTCCGCACATGAAATCATTAAACCATACTCATTGGATTCCATAAAGACGTTCACATATTTTTAACCACCTCAAAAGAATATGCACTGCTCCTACTACCTCTAGTAATATCCCAGTACATATCATCTAATGGCTGGGACAGTAGAGTCATCTGCATTTGCCATATATATCCCTCAACCTGAGAGGGAATTAACACATGTATTGAAGTATTGTTTATGTAATGTCAACATGTATTTAGTGTTAAACCGTAAAACGTTCGGTTGGGCCTTCTTTAACAGGCCTAACCGAACATCGGTTCTGGCACACCACAACCGACTTACACCACCATTACTATAACTCGGCTTATACAGGGAGTGCAGAATTATTAGGCAAATGAGTATTTTGACCACATCATCCTCTTTATGCATGTTGTCTTACTCCAAGCTGTATAGGCTCGAAAGCCTACTACCAATTAAGCATATTAGGTGATGTGCATCTCTGTAATGAGAAGGGGTGTGGTCTAATGACATCAACACCCTATATCAGGTGTGCATAATTATTAGGCAACTTCCTTTCCTTTGGCAAAATGGGTCAAAAGAAGGACTTGACAGGCTCAGAAAAGTCAAAAATAGTGAGATATCTTGCAGAGGGATGCAGCACTCTTAAAATTGCAAAGCTTCTGAAGCGTGATCATCGAACAATCAAGCGTTTCATTCAAAATAGTCAACAGGGTCGCAAGAAGCGTGTGGAAAAACCAAGGCGCAAAATAACTGCCCATGAACTGAGAAAAGTCAAGCGTGCAGCTGCCACGATGCCACTTGCCACCAGTTTGGCCATATTTCAGAGCTGCAACATCACTGGAGTGCCCAAAAGCACAAGGTGTGCAATACTCAGAGACATGGCCAAGGTAAGAAAGGCTGAAAGACGACCACCACTGAACAAGACACACAAGCTGAAACGTCAAGACTGGGCCAAGAAACATCTCAAGACTGATTTTTCTAAGGTTTTATGGACTGATGAAATGAGAGTGAGTCTTGATGGGCCAGATGGATGGGCCCGTGGCTGGATTGGTAAAGGGCAGAGAGCTCCAGTCCGACTCAGACGCCAGCAAGGTGGAGGTGGAGTACTGGTTTGGGCTGGTATCATCAAAGATGAGCTTGTGGGGCCTTTTCAGGTTGAGGATGGAGTCAAGCTCAACTCCCAGTCCTACTGCCAGTTCCTGGAAGACACCTTCTTCAAGCAGTACAGGAAGAAGTCTGCATCCTTCAAGAAAAACATGATTTTCATGCAGGACAATGCTCCATCACACGCGTCCAAGTACTCCACAGCGTGGCTGGCAAGAAAGGGTATAAAAGAAGAAAATCTAATGACATGGCCTCCTTGTTCACCTGATCTGAACCCCATTGAGAACCTGTGGTCCATCATCAAATGTGAGATTTACAAGGAGGGAAAACAGTACACCTCTCTGAACAGTGTCTGGGAGACTGTGGTTGCTGCTGCACGCAATGTTGATGGTGAACAGATCAAAACACTGACAGAATCCATGGATGGCAGGCTTTTGAGTGTCCTTGCAAAGAAAGGTGGCTATATTGGTCACTGATTTGTTTTTGTTTTGTTTTTGAATGTCAGAAATGTATATTTGTGAATGTTGAGATGTTATATTGGTTTCACTGGTAATAATAAATAATTGAAATGGGTATATATTTGTGTTTTGTTAAGTTGCCTAATAATTATGCACAGTAATAGTCACCTGCACACACAGATATCCCCCTAACATAGCTATAACTAAAAACAAACTAAAAACTACTTCCAAAATATTCAGCTTTGATATTAATGAGTTTTTTGGGTTCATTGAGAACATGGTTGTTGTTCAATAATAAAATTAATCCTCAAAAATACAACTTGCCTAATAATTCTGCACTCCCTGTATGACCACAAATAAATAAATATATATATATATATATATATATAATAGCTTTATATAGATATATAAATAATATCTAAATATCATATATTAGTTTAGTGGCCCTCTGCACTCGGCACTCATATCCATTTATTAAAAAACATTTATCTAATACTCCTGCATAAATAATTCAACATTAGAAACAAAACATGATAAAATAATATACAAGTACTGTACCAGAATGGAGGAAAAATATCTGTGTATATATATATATATATATATATATATATAAAAGATGAGTTGATGCTTAATGTGCATTTAGAAAATGTTTTCTTGCCATGAATGATAGCCGCATGGAATAGCAAAATTGATTGCATATACTAAATATATTCTTATTCTTCAATTTTATACTTTTGACGGCTTTACAATGAAGTTAAAGTTTTGATTTAGTATGGTTATAGTTAAACTTTTGTGTCACCTTCGCATCAGTCATATCATTTTTAGCTGCCGGCGTGAATACTGTTTCATTATGATTGGTAGAGTTAAATAATCAACTCGCACAGTATCTTAAGGAAAGAAGAATCAATCACTTTGATATTTTAAAAGCCATTCTTAATAATGCTAATACTACCAGTTCATGGCCTTTCATTATCTATGCGCTCTGTGGGCTGTGGTTCATGTCATCAAGTAATTTTAAAGAATACTATCATACAGAGCTACTGCTGCCTATTAGGAATGAGGTATTGTGATCTTCCGACAGAGCTTAAAAGCATTTTCTCACATCTTACCAGGAATACAGTGCATTTTAATACGGATTATGTACAATTCAAAATAATAAGATATAAAGAAAGAGGAATTATTTTTGTGCCTCACTTACATTAAATGCTAAGTAACACGGTAATATAAAATATATATTTTTTTGCCATATTTTTTTTTTTTACTAAGAACAAAGACAAGAACATTCCATGATATATAATTGTATGTGTTTAATGTTACATTTTCTTTTTTACATTTTTTTACATTTTCTTGCTTGCTTCTCTCCTCACTGATTGGGCAGTCCTTACATACGTAGCCTGCATCCTATAGGATTAAATGTAAAAATCTGGTTCTCACTTACAAAGCTATCAATAATCGTACAAAAAACTACTTCTACCAGTTCATTAACAAGTACATGCCGTCTTCTACCCTCTTGTCAACTAGTGACTTTCCTTAGTTCTCATCCAGCATCTTGGTCCCCAAGTTCCAACTTTCAATCAGATTACTCAAGGATTTTCCCATTCCTATGGAAAGTACTTTCCCATCCTATAAAATGTTTACCTGGACAGCATAAGAACAAAACTCTGTGCTTTTCCATAATGTTAAAGAGTTAATTTAAAAGCAGTGTAAGAGAATATATACCAAATTTAATTAATTTGAAAGCAATGAAAGAAAATATCCATTAAAAATGTTTTTGATTTTTGACTTTGTGATCTATCCAGAGAGAATAATTCATATTCTATAACACGTGGTTAGTACCTTACTGTTATTTATTTTTGTATTGATATCCCATTAAATATAGTAAGACATTATTTGTACTCCAAAACCTATGTTTCATGTATCTGTATTTAAATTGTTTTGCAAGTGACCCTGAATTATAATATGTCATTAATCACTGTTGTATGCTTGACCACTTGAATAGTTATGTTAATGGCTAAAATGTGTTAATATGGCATAAAAATTATAATGATTGAGAATCAGGGAAACACCTACTACTCAGCGTGACTTTTTTGCCCTTCAATTGTAGCGGGACCATTGACAGTATTTTGTAGGCCTAATTTCAATAGAACCTTTTTGCCCTCTGTGCTATATTACAAATAACAATTTTAATAAAAAAAAAAAATGTAAAACATTTAATTATAAGGTCACTTAAAGAATTAGTACATATGAAAATATTTTGTAGAAAAATATAATAATGGTCTTGTTTCCATGCTTGTCAGCAAAAAGTTGATGTTAAACATTGTTACAACTATGATGTTTGAGACTAAAAAGATTTATCAATCTGCTTGGTACATCCTTATTTTCAATGTCTGCACATTACTCACATCTTCCTATTCTGATACTAATCACTAATGAGAATTTATCTTTTTGCAAATTGGACATGCATCAAATCAACATAACAACATTATTATATTTGTGTTACCATCCTGTGACACTATACATATTCAGACTGTCTTGATATATTTATCATAGCAACATCAACACATGTATAGTGTCCTGGTATTGTTACTAAGGCAACAACATCATGTCTGCAGCATACTGACATAGTTGCTATGGCAACATCAACATCTTTATAGTGTCTTAGTAAAATTGCTAAGACAACACCAGCACATGTTGATACTGCCAAATCATCTCTACTAAGAAACTCAAACAGAATCCCATAAATGTACTGACATATGTAATATACATAGAATGTATAGAATGAATGTATAGAATGTTTGCATTAGCTAACTTGTCTTCTGTCAGGATTGTAGTGGATCCAGCTTGCAGAATAGTATCACACCTAGAACTAAGGATTACGTCTAAGCAGAACTTAGAATGGCCGGACTTAACATACCAGAGAATAAGCAAAATACTACCTGAGGTCAGGGACACAGAATGGGACACAATGATGAGTAAAACCAGAAGTCAAGAATACCAGAAATCAGGGAAGTCTAAACAAAGCCAAAGTCAAATACCAGAAACAACACGATCAAGAACACACTCTCGGATAACCAGCTAGTGGAAATCACGACAGGGCACTGACAAAAAGGTAATTTGGATTTAAATAACCCTCCTTAAGTTGTAATTGGCTCTCTCTGACCTCTGACCTCAAAACGTGCTTGAGCATCTATGATGTGATGTCGCACGCACATTGGCGCCATCTTTGATGTGGGCGAAGGTAAGTTTACTATAAAAACCCAAACTGCAGCTGCCAGCATTCCTAAGAACATCGCACCCGCTGGGGACTGGAATGGAGGGAGATCGGGCAACTGCCTGCCCCGACCAAGGTAAGTATGAAATATCTCTGTCGACGTGGCTGCTTAGTTTATGTGCAGCCACGCTGGCAGAAGAGACAGGAGCCGTGACATCTTCTGTTACACATGGCTGAAATAGGTTGAAAATGCATCTAAAATGGTGCAAATGTTTCCATCTAACATGGAAAATAGTTGTTACTTAGCGCCTAGCTTCTCATATTAATCTCTACATAAGACAAAAATACTTTTTGCAGACAGTGAGTACCAACCATTAACTGCTTTAATTACATACTGGCCAAAATTGGAAAATGTGCTGTTGAGATGGTGAGAAGAAAATTAGTGTGGGTGTAGGTTGAGCCAGTGTTGGTGAGTTCCAGTAATCTAATTCGTATAATTTGTGATACACAACCATAGGTGGTGTGTCATATTTATGTGCATTTTGGGCTAGATTAACAATCTGCATAGTAAATAGGTCAACAAGCGCCCTGGATTTCCTTCATGAACCCATTTAAACACATGCTACACTTTATGGAAAGAATAAACAATATAAAAAACATGGGATATTAGACAAAATGTGGGATATTCTAAACATAGCAGGACTCACAGCCAGCTTTCATTATATGTGGTTAGACTAATAATGAGGAGCTGCTACTTAAATTTAGTGTCAGTCGAAATGTCATAAAACCTGTATTTCCAGAGTTAATTTTACCGTGTAAAAAAAGAGAGTTTTAAAGGTTTCATTGGGACAGGGGTCCAGTTCCTGTCCTTAGAAATGTACTTGGCTTGCACAGTTATTGTGGTAGGACTTCAGTGTGCAGTAGTATGGGATCATATGCAGCAAATTTGAAAAGACTGCATTGAAAAGTTATTTCAGAAGTTTGCATTAAGTGTTTTGTTTATCCTGAGCATATATTCCTGCAAATACAACACAATATTAAAGGATCAAGGGAATACTGAGACTTGAGTCCTTCATACAATCCATTAAATTACTTGGCTCCCCTGAGGTTGCTCAGTTAAATACTATACTTTACTGTTCAGGGTCATATCTAGAATGTATTCTTCAGTGCCTAATTCTCATTATGGAGCCACACAAAGGAATAATATCAGTGTTAAGAGCAAGCTGCAGGACTTTTAGGCAAAATTGTAAATATGGAATTCCAGAGTTTAATCTGCAAGGAACACAGGTGAATGGGTTTATAGGCCTCTTCGTTACTGCTTTGAATGTTCTAAGTGAACACAATGTATTAAAGAAGCTTCTAGTTGAAAAATACATTATAGAATTCAAACATTTGTAAGTTGATATACAGCTGCAGTGCAGTGCGCAATAAGTGAATGAGCAAAATAGGAACATAATCAGTACAATCAGCCTGAAGACAGTATTGCCAAAATGGCTGCCTTCCAATGCAGATATAATACAAATCACTATTGCTTATTTGCTAGTGCATGATGTGTGAAATGCAGCATGGAGGAACATTTCAAATTCGTCTGCCAATCCACATGAACGGAACAAATACTAAATCACGCCCAAGATAAATCTCACTTTAGATACATTTGCAGAGGAAAATAAATAATAACATGACAGATAACTTTTCTAAAAGAACAAAAAAGAAAAAAACATTGCACAAAGTATTATATTATATAATTAAGAGAAAATTAAATTGTATGAAGACTTTAACCTCTTAAAATGACACTCTACTGCCTAAATCTAAAAAAAACAAACACACAAATCCCAATCATTATTGAGTAGATATCCCCCAATGAAAACATGTAAGCATTTAATTGCATTTTGTTTCCTTGAGGGTATATCTAAAAACAGCTTGCAAAAAATTTCTTGTCTGAAGCCTTTGCAAGCCCTCCCCTTCTTTCCCATTCCAGAAGTTCTGTAGCTATCCAATCACAGACATCTTAATGCAACTCAATGAGAAGTCTTTGCAAGGCAGGTGCTCTAAGCAATTGCTGCCTCTTGAGTTTAGCTCCACTGAACTAAATAACCAGATAGAAAAAGGATCGGTTGTCTGACAACCAGACTGTGTAACAAGATTAATTTAGCAATGTAGAATGAAAAAAAGAGGAAACACTCTTCACACACAAAAAAATTCAGCAAGCTAAAGCAGTTTAGGGGTCTGGAGTGTCCCTTTAAAGACCACATGTTGACACCCATTGATGGTGTAGACATGCATTAAAAGTACCAGCAGGATTAAAAGTTTAACCATAATTCAAGGAAGATCCACTAGAAGTTCATTTTTATAAACTGAGATGAGATTTCCTTTCATATTTCTACCACTTCTTTAAAGTGAAACTTTTGTCCAAAGCAAGACTTACAACCAAATACTACTCTCACAGCACTGAGGCAAAAAAATAAAAAAAAAATAGGTTCTAGCAATAACTGCTTTAAGCTGGGGTTACTCAATTACTGTTGTAACCACACTAATCTAACAAGGGGCAGACACTCTAATAATTGTTGTCTTCTACAGATCTTTTCTTCATGAGTTCTTCTGAATGAGTTAGAGTGAGCATAGACTTTAGCAAGTTAATGTGTGCAATATGTTCTCACTCAACTCTCCCATGCTCAACATCTGCAATTTAGAAAAGAAAAAAGATAAAAACTAATAGTAATATGGATGCAAGACAATTACCTGCATCATAGGCGTGTGCAGCCTATTGTATAAGGGTGTGCACCCTAAAGCAGAAACACACATATATATATACACATATATACACATACATACACACACACACACACACACACACACACACACACTGTTGTGTGTGTGAGGGTGCTGTGTGTAGGTGCTGTGTGTGTGGGTGCTGTGTGTGAAGGCACTCTGTGTGTGCAGGCGATGTGTGTGAAGGCGCTGTGTGTGTGGGCACTGTGTGTGTGTGAAGGTGCTGTGTGTGTAAGGGTGCTGTTAGTGTGTGCTGTGTGTGTGTATGTGTAAGGGTGCTGTTAGTGTGTGTGTGTGAGGGTGCTGTGTGTGTAAGGGTGCTGTTAGTGTGTGCTTTGTGTGTGAAAGGGTGCTGTTAGTGTGCTGTGTGTGTAAGGGTGCTGTGTGTGTGCTGTGTGAGGGTGCTGTGTGTGTGAGGGTGCTGTGTGTAAGGGTGCTGTTAGTGTGTGCTGTGTGTGTGTGTATGTGTGAGGGTGCTGTGTGTGTAAGGGTGTTGTTAGTGTGAGGGTGCAGTTAGTGTGTGTGTGTGTGTGTGTGTGTGAGGGTGTTGTTAGTGTGTGATGTGTGTGTGTAAGGGTGCTGTGTGTAAGGGTGCTGTTAGTGTGTGTATGTGTAAGGGTGCTGTGTGTGTAAGGGTGTTGTTAGTGTGTGTGTATGGGTGTTGTTAGTGTGTGCTGTGTGTGTGTGTAAGGGTGCTGTGTGTAAGGGTGCTGTGTGTAAGAGTGCTGTGTGTAAGGGTGCTGTTAGTGTGTCTATGTGTAAGAGTGCTGTGTGTGTAAGGGTGTTAGTGTGAGGTTGCTGTTAGTGTGTGTGTGCTGTGTGTGTAAGGGTGATGTATGTGTGTGTGCTGTATGTTTGTGTGTAATGTGTGAGGGTGTGGGGGCCATTTAGTTAATATCCCCCCTCCCTTCTTACCTTATGTAGGGAGGGGGGGACCGTGCTCCTGCTTTCCCTGGTGATCCAGTGGAGAGTGAACTCTAGCCTGCGGGGCTAGAGTTCACTCTCGCGAGATCTGAGCGTTGCCACGGTAACTGTGGCAATGCTCCGACCACGCAAGAGGAACCCGGCGGAGCTGCTGGCAAGAGCTCCCCAGATCCTCTCCTGCCTCCCTCCCTGCCTTTGGGTTGGTGAGGGAGATCTTTGATCTCCCTCACCGGCCCATGGAGGGAGGCACACCCGGCACACCCCGTGCGCACGCCTATGACCTGCATAAACAAACAAAAAAGTGCAATATTTCTGAATTAAACAAGCTAGTCATAGACATGGATGTGCACAGCTGTAGTATAAACATCCTTGCAGAAATCTAAGAAAAGATGGATACCTAACATTTACTGGCATTCACTGTACATGCCACACTGGCATTTATTGCGTATATTTGTGTGAGGGCACTTACAAACTTATATTAAGCCAGGTATCTTCTATAGTGCTTGAATTATTTATTTAAAGGGACACTATAGTCACCAAAACAACGTTAGCTTAATGAAGCAGTTTTGGTGTACAGATCATGTCCCTGCAGTCTCACTGCTCAATTCTCTGCCATTTAGGAGTTAAATCACTTTGTTTATGAACCCTAGTCACACCTCCCTGCATGTGACTTGCACAGCCTTCCTAAACACCTCCTGTAAAGAGTCCTCTAAAGTTTATCCTTCCTTTATTGCAAGTTCTGTTTAATTTAGATTTTCTGATCCCCTGCTATGTTAATAGCTTGCTAGACCCTGCAAGAACCTCGTGTATATGTTTAAAGTTCAATTTAAGAGAAAGAGATACAATTGTTTTAGGTAAATTACATTTGATCAAAATTGAAACCAATTTTTTTCATGCAGATTGTGTCAATCAGAGCCCGGGGAGGTGTGACAAGGGCTGCATAAACAGAAACAAAGTGATTAAACTCCTAAATGGCAGTGAATTGAGCAGTAAAACCTGAAAAGCATGATCTACACTAAAATTGCTTCATTAAGTTGTTTAGGTGACTATAGTGTTCCTTTAACTCATGAGTTTTATCCAGTGCTGGCAGTAATTCAAATATTACTATGGATACGAAATTGTCTGTAAGAATTTTTCATAATTTGTTTGTGGTGCTGCTTAACTGTTATTTAAATTCGAGATTGTATTTGCATGAATTACATATTTTCCTGTTATATCAGGCTAGAAGTTCTGTCATTATTTAGATAATGTTTCCTTTATGTGTAGCTTGACTAAACCTGGGCTAATAGCAATACAATAAAATGCATATTATTATTTTCTGCAACACTGTTACTTTATTTCACAAATCTGCTTTTTGCAAAGATTGCATTCTCCATCTAATAGGATAATCTTGGAAGGGACAAAGGCAATCTTCAGATAAACTATATTAAATTATAACTATATTTAAAATTGTATCAGATCTACTAAGTACCTATCCTACATTCTCTAAACAATACTGAGTGAAACAAACGAACAAACAAACAAACAACAAAAACTATTTATTTACAATGATCACTGCATACAAATTTTCAAGAACACTGCAACTAATGTATACTAAGAATCCTTCACTCTTTGCTATTGCTTGTTAATGTTTCACTTTAACAGAGGTATGGATAATAAATAATTCACCTCTCACATAAATCAACTTTATACTCAACAGTTTTATAACAAGTCTACATACTACCAAAAGAAATACACACTGTTTTACAATGTTTAAATGTCTTTAAAGAAAGTCTTCTGACATACCAATATATTTCCACTAGATGGTGCTGATAATAAGCGTTTTTCAAGTGAACTACTAACATAACTGATCGATTTGAAATAATCACAAAAGCATACTTGAATGTTAACAAATTAAATGGATAAAATATAGATACTGAAAAAATAAATAAAATTCCAATTCGGCTTTACAGATTAGCAATTTTGCCCATGTTTTGCAATTCAGATTTATTTCACTATAAAATCCCTGTGTATATATTTTCTTTTTACTACCTGTTATATTTTTTAGTATCTTTTATGTGACCTGGACTTTTCTTTATGATACTGAACTAGGTTTACTCTTTTACATTCTGGGCTAAAGTTGGTACACTGTATTTCATTCTTACTGCCCAAACTTGTAGTGAGGGGATAGGGGTTGTAATGATAAATAGGGACAGTAGAGTGGGTTGGGGGCTGAGTTGGTGTTAAGGGAAATAATGGGGTATAGGGGCAGTCGTTTGGAGTTAGGGGCAGTAGTGCGGGACAAAGGCTCTAGTGGGGTGTTAGGGACTCTAGTGATGGGTTAGGAGCTGAAGTGGGGATACAATGAGCTGTAGTAGGAGTTTGGGGTTAGTGGTAGTAGTGGTGGATAGTGGCAGTAGTGGTGGTTAAGAGCAGTAGTGGGGGTGTTAGAGGCTGAAGTGAGGTGTTAGAGGCTGAAGTGAGTAGGTAGGAGCTTTAGTGGTGGGGGTTAGAGGCTGGAGTGGGGTCTTAGAAGCTGAAGTGGGTGTTAGGGCCTGGAGTGTAGTGTTTGTAGTGGGTGTTAGGAACTGTAATGGGAGGTTAGGGCCTATAATGGGGGTTAGTGCCTTAACTGTGTGATCAGGAGCAGTAGTGGAAGGTGGTGGTGGTAAGAGGCTAATGTGTGGAGTTAGAGCCTGATGTGGGGGAATAGAGGCTGAAGTGAGCATGTGGGCAGTAGTGGAGGGTTAATAGCACTATTGAGGGATTAGAGGTTAAAGTAGAAAATTAGGACCTATTGTGGCAGGTTAGGGGCACTAGTATTTGGTTAAGGTCTTTATTGGTGTTTATGGGCAGTACTGGGGGAATAGGACTTGTATTGCGGTTTGGGGGTAGTGGTAAGGGTTTAGGGCATGTAGAGTGGTGTTTGGGGCAGTACTGGAAGGGGTTAGGACCTGTAGTGGGGCATTAGAGGCTGAGGGAATAATTACCAAAAAGTAACCATTTTTAATTAAACAAAAAAAAAATCAAATAATGTTTCTTAACAACTCTCTGAAGCTTACCTTGAATCCTGATCCATGGTGGTCTGGTGGGAAATGCAGCAACCAGTGGGTACAGCCAGCTCCTTTTGGGTGTCAATGGTAAATGTCTCACAACATGTAAACCCTGTAAACCGTGGGAACACTCTAATACACTAGAAGGAGCAGAGAACCTGGCCTAGAAATACAGGCCAGTTCTCCCTTCTTCGCCTTGGCATCAGGGGCTGTTTGGGGACCGCAGCCAGTGGCTTCTGGGGGAGAAACATTGCACTGGTCAGGAAGACTGGATGCATTAACATTCTGAGCTTATCCTGTGTGTATGCCTATGGTTTTTTGGTATGAAGGTACCTTTAGGTAAAGATTCATTATTACTATATACGGAGAAAGCAGAAAAAACACCACTAATGGATATCCATTACCAAGCACTTCTGTATCCAGTACGTGTAAATGTGAGTTAGTTCAACAATTTTCTTGTCCAGTGCAACAGGGCAATCTGTCACTGACCAAGCAAGATACTGTAGGGTTTCGCACATAATTATACAAAGAAATATCACTCTTCACAAAGCATTACGAAAAGGCAGGATGTTGCTTTTTGTAGATTAATGTTAAAGCATAACTCCCACATCTAACATGTTTGGTTGTTGAGCAAAATAGTAGAAAACTAAATAATTCATAATCCTTAATACTATATTAATTACTGCCTGTATATAAAGTAGAAACATTAATTAGATTAATATAAATTAACTCAATTCAACTTAAATAAAGTATATATGGAAACCCACATCCTATCCATTAATTTAATAAAAAAGTAAAGTACTAAAGTGATTCAAAATAAAAATTCACGTTTGACTATTTATTTATTCCAAACAATCTCCTAGAAGAGAAGGCAACATCTTGAACTTTTGAATTTTTGATTTTGTGCATTAGATTTCTTTTGACAATTATTTTTTTCTTAGATGTGGTCTACTATCTCTAGATGTCAACCTTTCTATGGGTTGGTGGGAAAGCATCAACATCTGTAGAAAAGGTAATCCACGTCATTCTTCAATTTAATTTTATTGTCACTATTTGTTGTTTTGTGAATTTGTTGTTTGTGTGGGGGGCTTGTTGAACAGTTGCTTTGGATTTTCCTGAATAATTGAAGAGTGACATTGAACATATAGAGGTTTTTACAGAAGAATGTAGGAAGCTTAACATATTGTTAAGGACAGATTAATGCCACTCATATCATGTATTTAAGGGCAACCATAAAGGACAATTCATCCATTTGAAGATAAACTGCTCAGATGAAGAGACATAGACAAAACAGGCAATATTGCTAACAAATAGTTTTTTTGGATAGTAGTTATGATAAAAAAGTTTTTTATGAGGACTAGCTGCTAGGATACCTGGGGATACATTGTTACAGAATATTTTTTTAATTTTATTTTTATTTATTTTATTTTGTTTTACATTGTATTGCTTCCCCATTATTTTTAATACATCTAGTGGTACATGGCTTATTATAATAAAAGGCAGCTACAAATGTGAAAGCCGCCATTGTTTCACATCATCAGTTACAGACAAAAGTTTTGCTATGAACAATAACTCAAACTATTCCATAGACCATGTAATTTACTCAATGACATGTAAAGTGTGTACTACACAATACATAGGGAGGACAGAAAGGTCACTAAAAAAGTTATAATTTATTTATTCTACTTTGGATAAAAATGCAAAATCTCCGGTGGCAGCCCCTTTCGTGTCCATGCTATTTGAATATGGAAACTTGTCTTCTCAAATTAGTTTAAGAGACACATTTTGGCATAAAAAGGTTGTTGCAGTCAATGTGCTCTCTTCTAGTGAGATATACTGGAACTTCACTCTCTTAAGTAGAGTGCTTTGCATTTGAATTGGATAAATAAATAGGCTATATATTTCCTATTGATGAAATTTACTTAATATACATTAAGTTGAAATGAGTTCATATAAATGTAATACATTTTTCTACTTTATATACTGTACAACGGTTAATTAATTCAGTATTAAGGCTATGAATTATTCAGTAAGTGGTAAGGAATTTTTGGATTACTATTTTGCTGTCTTTAACATTGTAATTCACAACTGACATATCTTCAAGGTTTATATCTTTGCATATTTTTCTTTATTACGAGGTCAGTTGGTAGTGAAGAATGTTCACCTGTGTACTTTCTGACTTCTCATTTGTTGGGGGTGCATTTTATTTGTGTGTTTGGGGGTATTTATTAGTGGAGTTAGAGAATTTGTGATATCCATGATGTAATACTGCTAACAAACTGAATTAACTATGTTAGATGCCGGATTTAGCATTTAATTTGTAATTATTTACAACAGAGTAGAATGCTGCCTGTTTCTATTACCTTGTTATGAGCACTGAGACATTTCTTTGTATTATTTTTTGTAAAAGGCATATTATTACCTTTGTATGAAAGAATGCTTGAAGGGTAACACCAACCAAATACAGTGTATAAAATAAATTATAAATGTTAAACCTTTGCTCGCATGTCCCCAACCACAGGAAAAAAACAAACAAAACTTACCTGCAATGCCACACCAAAGCCAAGTTCTCCATGCAACATGATCCCCACTTTTCCTCTCTGAAAGTGGAGGGGTATCTCAAAGGCATAGCCTAGGGAGGACTTAGGGCTGCTCTGGGGAAGGGGCCGTGCAATCAATGCTCGTCTGATGATGGATGCAGTGTATACATCGTTAGCTGTCTGGAAACATCATCTCTGGCAGCAAAATTAATTATCTCTGTATGTGCAGCTTCTTATTAAAACACTGCACATACAGACTCCAAGTACCTTGACTACTTAAAATTACTGAAGTGGTGATGGTGCTTGGAGCAACTCTTTAATGCGAAGACAGTCCTGCATCTATATCACATTGCCAGTATATAATATATCCATCACAAATTCATATTTTTATAACTTCAAAATATTATAAATGGAATTAGCAGTAAGCTCAAAGAGTAAAAGATTGGTTACGTTTGCTTTTTTTTTTGGAGAATAAAGGCTCAATTATGTTCACTGAGAAATTCTCCTGTTTATTTAGTAGTTTGGGGAATTATATCAAGCCCAGATGTACTAATGTTTCTTTGATTTAATCACTTTCTAAACAAATTCATTCATCCGTATAAATAATTAGTTTTGGAGAGAACATGAAAATAATTTTTGTTCAATATTTTGAAATGTTAAAATATCTCTGTCAGTTAACAGCTGGAAAAATAACAAGATACCAATTATCATTAAAACTAATTGGTGTTTTTTTTTCCACATACTGTATATAATCACTATAACGATTGTGAATTTGAGTGATATAAATAGACCAATCGCAAGTATATTAAAATTATTATATATTTACTAACCTTTCAACGTTTTTCGTTTTTATATATTATGCTCTATTGCAGCATTTTCTGTGCTGTGCAAATCAAACATAAGTATAACAGATTTTTAAAATTGTTTAACAGCATAGAACAACACCGAAATGACAGTATTAATTAACTGGAATTCAATGAAATCGTTATACAGTGATCCAGAAAAAAATAATAAAAAAGACCTTTAATAGTCAAAGATATAACACAACATGTCACAGAAAGACCAAGGTCAAGTTCTAACATGGAGAAAATGTAGTTAAAAATCATTGTTATTTTTGAAACTGCCAGCAAAATTTTCCTGCTACTTTATAGAAAACAATATGGTTGAGAAAGCATTTGATCAAAGGGATTTTGAAAAAAAAGTTTCATACAGACTCAAACAATGATACGCTCACGATAATATCACGCTTTGAGATCAGCCCAGCAGTGCAAGAAATCAATGTTTTCGATGATAGAAGTAAAGACAAGACAGAGCATTTTAACATGCTTGAAATAAATGCTTTAGAGATGTTAAAGGGACACTGTTGTGCATGATACGACTGATACCCATTTAACAATAAACATGGAGAGAGTGCGATTTTAATTAGCCTGCCTGACAATCTGCCCTTTGCATGTCCATCTATGTGTCTGAAATCCTGCACCTGCACGTAAGTCTGTCTGTGTATTTATCCACCTGTCCTGTCTCTCTGTGTTTTTCTGAATATACAGGTTTGCAGAAAGTGTAAATATATTTGCTAGACTCAAAGTTTCAGGTTGACCATAAGGGTTTGCCACAATGAAGTCTTGCTTCTGCAGAGTCTGATGCCATTTCCTCTCTCTTATGCACATATCGCCACATTAGCAGTGGGATACACTGCTGGGTGATGTCGAAGGGCGTAGGGCACCCAAAGGGGACAGAGCTACCCAAATCCAAAGAATAGGCATGTCTGACTGTCAGTAATGCAGGCCAACCCCTTGAAGAGCCCACCATGCAGAGGGCGCTGTTACAATGATCCTCATGCCCTTAACATAGTGCAAGCTCGTCTACAAAAGCACTCGTGCCACACTTTCTAGGGACAGTTCCCTAGTAGTGATGTCCCGAACGGTTCGCCGAACAGTTCGCCAACGGTTCGCCACGAACGGTTCGCCACGGACTCATCATTGAGTCAACTTTGACCCTGTACCTCACAGTCAGCAGACACATTCCAGCCAATCAGCAGCAGACCCTCCCTCCCAGAACCTCCCACCTCCTGGACAGCTCACTAAGAATGCAGCTTCACAATGAATGTAAAACGGATGCTGTCCAGGAGGTGGGAGGCTCTGCTGCTGATTGGCTGGAATGTGTCTGCTGACTGTGAGGTACAGGGTCAAAGTTTACTCAATCATGAGTCCGTGGCGAACCGTTCGTGGCAAACCGTTCGGGACATCACTATTCCCTAGTGTTCCCAAGTTGGAACACCAATAAACAAACCTGGGATGGCAGTACAGAAAATTAGGACTCCACTCAGAGTCTGAGAGATAATTGCGTGGGAAAAAATAATCTAATTATCTCTCAGGTACAGAAAATCTACACAAAATATATAACACCCCAAAAGTACCCCCACTACGCTTTTATGGGCCTCCCACACAATCGTAAGGGAATTGGGGGTGGGAGTGTTGATGGTAAAGTACTACCTGAGGCTTGATTTGATGTCTGATTTTACTTCTGGTATTCAAAGTAGATGTTCGTTTAGGCGCCATTTGGATTCCTTGGGTCTATATAGAGGGGAGGCCAGTGTAATCGACACCGGTGCATGGTCTGACCATGTCGCAGTGCCATGCTCTGCCTGTAGGACGAGTGGGAGATGGTAGTGTGGCAGAAAGAAGTAATCAATTCTGGTGTATGAGTTGTGTGGGTGTGAAAAGAACGTAAAGTCCCTGTCAGGAATTTTATTCATTTATTACTGGCTATTTAACCCCTTAAGGACACATAACATGTGCGATGTCATGATTCCCTTTTATTCCAGAAGTTTGGTCCTCAAGGGGTTAATCTCCAATCTCCAACACCTCAGGGTACAATTAATGTGTTAATCTGATTGATTGCATGAACTTCCTTCCTAATCCTTTGGATGACTCTTAGAGAGACCGTATGTTCCATCACCGGATCCCTTCTGAATCTCCTCTTCATACAACTATAACTTGGATTACCTGTTTAACTAATTCAGACTGGCCTTGACTCTGCTTTTGGAATTTCCTTCAATACTGCTTGATCTCCTATTAAACAATCTTGGACTGGATACAGGACTTTGCTTATGGACTAACCCTGGACACATCACCTAAACTTCTATTTTCAAGGACTGTCAGTTTATCTCTCTGCTTTGCTGCCACATCAGTTTGCCGTGCTGAAACTGCTTCAAAATAAAATGTGAGTGGTTCTTATTTTTTTGTTTGGCATTTGTTAAAGAAAAAACATGACGTGCCCTCCAGCTGTCTACCAATTTATGTTTGGATAGGAGGGTTTTGAGTGCGGATAGTTGTTGGGCTGGGATGTGTGAGGTACCTGTGGATGTGTCCCATCTCGGGTCCAGTGCCAGGTTAAAGTCTCCTCCTAGCACTAGTGTGCCCTCAGTGAATTCCTTTAGTTTGTGGAGGGTCCGTGAGAAGAATCTGTAGTGTCTCTGATAAAGGAGCTAAGATGTTGGCAAATGTGTATAGTTGTCCTGCAATCGTTCCCTTCAGGAACATGTACCTACCCTCTTGATCTGTTTGTAACCTCTGCTCTATTAGGGGGATTCCTCTGTGTATTATGATCGCGGTTCCCCGTGTCTTGCCACCATGGTAGTCGCTAAAGTAAGTACCAGTGGTCGTGTATCTTGGGTCGGGCCCCTTCTCTAAAGTGTGTGTTTCTTGTATGTAGACTATGGATGCCCTGGCGGAGTGAAATTCTTTAAGGGCGGTAGATCTTCTTTTGGGTTTGTTCAGCCCTCTTACATTAATGGAAATAATTGTGAGGTTGGCTGGTGTGAGTGTCATGTTTGGTGTCTGTCGGTCAGTCGGTCGGGCTTTTGGTCCAAAGGTTTGGGAGGGGGCGCAGTGGGTCCAGGGTGGGGACAAGTCCTGGGGGCCCCGCCACCTGGGCGGTGTTAGGGTTATAGCGTCTAGGTGGTCTCTGAGACCTTCACCTATCCATAGGTCTAGTGTCTCGTCCACCAGTGTTTGGCGCCTATCCTGTAGGAGAGTGGAAGGAAAGCTGGAGTCTCTTGGCGGGTCGTGGACCTGCTTTGGCAGCCGGTCCTGGACAGTTCGTCCTGCTGTTTCTGCCTGGACTGAACTGTTCTACTCCGTCGGTCTCCCGTGTCTTCCCTTTGTGGCTCAAATTGTATTCGGATCATATATTTGTGTCCTCGCCTAGAACGTGTGAGGCATCTGTGTTTTAACATTAACATACAACATTGCATACAACAAAACATTAAACTTGCATCAACATATGCATTGCAACTTGTTTGATATGATCGTACCCATTCCTTTGCGTGTGAGCTATGTTCGATGAAAGAGTGGTGTTACGTGCTTGAGTCCTAATTGTCGCACTCTTCCAATCTCCCGGGTTTCCCTTTCTCGTGTATGGGGGCGTCCGGTACTCCCGTTACGGCGCTGAGCTCTGTAGGCAGCAATGGTTGTCAGTAATTAAGTGTTCTTGCATAGCAAGACCACTTAATGTTATCTCACATATATATTATTCTTATTCTTATTATAGCCAAATTTGCCACCCTAACTCCTCCCACAGTTTTTACACTACATAGACAAAAATTTACCAAAACGTGCAGATTGTTCCCGATCGGATTGCTATTACTTTGTGGAACGTTTCGCCGAATGGTTCACGGAATATCGTTGTTCTTGTGGCGAAATTTGTCCCATAGGAATGAATGGCAAAGCTAGAGTGGGAGCTAGCAAAAGCTGAAAAATCAGGACATGATTTCTAAACTGCCACCACTCCCTTATTTTCAGGCCCACCTACACAAATCTTATATCAAAACGTTCAGCTATCCCTGCTGCCACTAAACATGACAACGGCTAAGCCATAGTCCTGATAGTTTTCACAATATAATCATTTGTTTGCAACTAATGCCGTCCATTGACATTCATTGAAACTTCACTCTACAAAGCTCAGTGTGTGTCCCCAGAGCTAGGTGTCTCATCTATGCGTCATGCTTATGGTGTCGTCCTGTGGGCCGTGTGCCCTGTATAGTTTTGTACTTGCGTTTTTCAAAAAATGTTGTTAATGTCCTGTGGTATCTGGGTATTTCCCTGTCTGGCCCGGCTTTAAAGAGTGTCCCGGCTGAGATCGGTTCTGTCTCTGCCAAGTTGGGGCCAGGGATTCTGTGATGGCGGTTGAGCTCGATGGTTAAGTAGTTCCATGTCGGGTGTCGTCTCATTGAGAGCATGGAGGTTGGAGCAGGAAGTGCGCTGTGAGTAGGTGTGTCCATGCGGTGTTGTTAAGAGGGTATTCCTTTGGCTTTTGTTTTCGTGTTGACATTGTAGAGTATTGCATCCCGGGCAGGCTGGATGTGAGGCTCTTGTGAATGGGATGAGTGTCCTGGTTTCAAGCGCTGTGGTCATGGGTTATGTTCCTTAGATGGCTCCTCTGTGTCAGAGGCCTCGGGGGCCTGTTGCCTGTTGGCGGTGGTCCTCGGGATGTGAGATCCAGTGGCCTGGTTCCCCTGACCCCGGGTGGGTGTGTAGAGCACCAGGGAGTCCGGCCACTGTATGCATGCCGGAGTTACTTGCAGTTCTCTCGCAAGAGCATCCATGTCTGCTCTTTCCCTGATCTCGAAGGGGCCCTTTGGTGTGTGGACCTGGAGTCCGTTCGGGAAGCACCAGCGGTATTTTATTTTGTTTGCCTGTAGTTGCCTGGTGAAGGGGCGCAAAGCCCAGCGGTATGCCAACGTGGTGGGCGATAGGGCCGGATATAGTTGTATCTCTGTGCCCTTTAGGAGCATTTCTTCTTTTAGCTGGAAATTTGTTACACAGAATATGAAGTCCCAAGGTGCGCTCCCTGCAGGGCCTTTCGGTCTAAGTGCCCTGTGTGCTCTAGCCATATCAATCGGATTCTGTGTGGGATGGTCCAGGAGGTCGTTAAATATGCCCGTTAGGGTATTCTGTACTGGGGTTGCGTCATTCGTCTCCTCCGGTATCCCACGGATCGGAATGTTTTGCCTTCTGCCCCGGTTGTCGAGGTCTACTAGGTGGTATGCCATTTGCTGGAGTTGTTGCGTTCTGAGTTGTAGGGTGTCCGTGTTTGCAGACTGCGCCGACGCCATGTGGTCGCAGTCCGCCTTGAGTTGGGACACCCTCTGGCACAGGCCGCAAAATTCTTCCCACATGGCTTGGAGCTCCGTGGTGATGGAGGCCCAAAGTTCGTCATTTGCTGCCTTCAGGTCCATTTTGGTTTGCAGGTTGCACAGCATGTCTATCCAGTCGGATTGCAGTGTAGTGAGGCTAGTGTCAGGTGCCTCTGTCTGTGTCTCATTGCTGCGTGGGGAGGGCGAGAACAATCCGCCTGAGTTCGTAAAGTCATTTGAGGCCTGTGTGTCTGGGTCCGCCGGGGCGATCAGGAATTGTCTCATGGAGGGATGAGTGTTCCCCTTGGGGGTGTCGGCGGGTTTGGAGGTGTGCGCTGCTCTGTGTGTTTTACCCATTTTCGGGGTAATCTGGTGCTGTTGGCGAGGTGGGTGTGGAGCCTTACAGGGTGCTCGGGGTTTACGCCGCCATCTTCCTCGACTTTCAAGCCACGCCTCCTCAAATAATTTTTATTAAGGTTTCAAAATATCATGCATTATAATATTGACAGATATATAATACCATATAAACTTTTGTCACAGTGAAAATAAATGAATAGAGTAGACATAAATACTTAAACAACTTGTGAATAATGTAAATAAACTATGGACAGAAGTGAAATTAAACATCAAGTTAATAGCACAACATGGTACAACAAATCAGGAAGAAAAATTTGTATTCAGTCAGGTGGAAACATGGCTAGAGTCCATATTAATCTTTCACATTGTCTTCCCACTTTGACCATTCCCGTTGCCAGACAGATATGAAAGTAGATTGATGCAAAATGCCAATTCACATCTTTTATTTTCAAACACGGATGATAGCCTCTCACCCACTGTTGGTACAGTGAGCGATTTCCAATGTCGGGAGAAGATGGAATTAACCAAAATAAGAAGACCTAATATCATTTTTTTTTTGTAACGAGGCAGATACATGGGAAATTTCTTAAATAGACAAAGACACAGGGATAAAACTCCATAGAATTCAAAGATATTATTAATTATTTGAGAATTTCTAGCCAATAAGTTTTAATTTTGGGGCACGACTAGAAGATGTGAAATAATGTTCCCGTTTGACCGCAGCCTCTCCAATATCCATTAGTTTCGCTAAGATGCATATTAAAAAGTTTGGATGGGGCTAGGCACCATCTATATATCAATTTGTAATGGGATTCTAAGTAATTTGTACATTGAGCTATACCTTTTATTAACAACAAGAAATCATTCCACTCTTTCACTGTGTATATCTCCCCCAGTTCACTCTCCCACCTCAACATGTGTTGCATTTTATGACACATCACCTGCAAAAATATTGTAACACAAGGATATACTTTGTTTCTGACTAGGATTCATTAAATATTTTTTTTTTCAATTTTGTCATGTCCAGCTTCAATCTGTGTGGATCCTGATCAGAAAGATCAAAATGTTCTCTAATTATTGTCACTAGTTTCTCATGTGTTGGGGAATCAAATACATTTAAAACAAATTTTTCTTTTAGTTGATCGAAAGGCAGAATGCTATTGGAGGAAAATAAATCAATAATATGGATAATCAAATGGGAGGTCCACAACTAATTCAGGTAAAACATAATATACTGCTTATAAGGGTGTAGTCCTGGACCAGGGGGCAATAGGTTGAAATTTTTTGAATAACGGGTTCCACATTTTAAGGGTTATTTTAGTGGAGGGAAATAATTCCGCTACCTTAGGATGTTGAGATGAAGGCAACCATAATAAATCTCTAATAGAACGACGTAAAATCTTATTTTATATAGCTTATGTATATCTAATAGAATGAGGTAAAATCTTATTTTATATCGCTTCTGTATATCTAAGAGGAGATTTTGTATATCACATTTTGTTGCAGGAGCTGATAGATCTCTGTTTCCCTAAAGTAGCAGATATTGACATTGAGGCTGATTGCACCGGCAGAGAGTCTGCTATAGTGGCATCACAGACTGTAGATCAGGTCCCCAGTTTTCTTTACCAACCACTTTGTTTTGCGTGGAGTGCTGAAATAAGGATTCTAGTATCATTATGTGCACTGGTTTAATATTGGGATCAGAGACCCATTTATGGATGATAAAATGATACACCCTCGCTAGCTGGAACTGAGGGAAGTGTATCTTAGGTTTAATCCACTAGTAGAAGTCTTGGCTCCATGCTGAGAGCTAGGCCCCAGAATGTTTGCGTTGCTTTTTAACTGCTACAGAGTAAAAAGATAGCATTGATTTAGAGTTGGAGGTACCATAAGGAAGAACTAGTAGAGTGTACTCTAAAAATTGTGGTAATACCAATATTTTCTAAAAAAGTTGATGTGAATCACCCAGGCTACACAAAATGTCGACCCTTCAGGCTCAAAGCTAAACTAACCCCCCCCAAGCTCTGTGTTTTATACTCTTCACAAATGTTTGTGCAGCTCTGCTGTCAAGTATAGGAGGTTGACTGGACTACAAAGGACACAGGCCAAGACTTCTAGTGCATGAGACATGAGGAAGCACCTGAGTGGGCACCAAATGTGTCATATTGATTAAGCCTTTCCCCCTGTATGTATAGGCCGTGATGTGACTTCAATAAAGGTCCCCTTCTTTTTTCTTATTTTTTGAGGATTGAGATATTTTTTTTCCTTGAGGAAGAATACAATATTTTCACTCAAAACAGCTTCTTCTGACATCTTACAAGTGAAAGCTGATGTAGAAGAATCTACACCTGCTGAGGAGTTCACAGAAACATGTTGGGGGGGGGAGGAGACATAATGTGTGTGTATAGGCACTGTCACCCCATTTACCTGGAGGAGGGTAATTGCCTCTTCTTGTCTCATGCTTTGGATGTCCATGAACAACTGTAATGTGGCCCCTGTCAGATGAAGCATTTCATTGGACCACGGATGACAACAGCAGCATGAAAACAAATGAGGACCTCGCCAGGACTTGGCTTCATAGTAAATTTTAAACCAACACAATCATTATACTTTACACTTTATTTTATATCACCACCTGGAAATGACCTGCAGTTGCCATGGATTACTTTTTTATACATCCGCTACAATAATAATACACTGAACAAAATTATAAATGCAACACTTTTGTTTTTGCCCCCATTTTTCATGAGCTGAACTCAAAGATCTAAGACTTTTTCTATGTACTGAAAATACCTATTTCTCTCAAATATTGTTCTCAAATCTGTCTAAATCTGTGTTAGTGAGCACTTATCTTTTGCGGAGATAATCCAGCCACCTCACAGGTGTGGCATTTCAAAATGCTGATTAGACAGCATGGGTGACATGTCCAGTGAGTATGCACATGAAAAATGGGGGCAAAAACAAAAGTGTTGCATTTATAATTTTGTTCAGTGTATATAGTGATGTGTAACAACTATCATTGTGATGCTTTACCATGTATATAATCATGATTTTATTAAAACACTGATTGAGTGAGTGTGGCATCAAAGCCGATCATAGTATTTGCAATAAGATGATATACATTGCCATTTTCAGCAATAAGCAGCAACTACCTACATTTAAAAATAGGCTACATTCTGCTCTCACCTAGCTGTTAGTTTTAACACTGTCAGAATAAAAAACACAGGGGCCTATAAAAGTTCCTCCAGCATAAATACAGTACAGAGAGCCATCAATGAAAATTCCCATCACTTACTGAGAAGTACATCAATAATGTACATAGTGAACAAGTCATTGTCTAGGGATGAACAACCTTAGGCATGATTGGTTGTTAGACAACATTTTCCCTTAGTTGGCTGAAGTTCTATACATCAGCTCACAGGCTGTGGTAGGCTGCACTCCTGACATACCAAGAAAGAACATTTAAGACAGTGTTGTTCAATACCTTGTAATGTGTTCCTTCAATGCAAAGTTTAAATCCCATGCCTAGAACTGTTTCAGAAAATTACAGGGTTATTCAGAATTAAAGATGAATTAAAACTAGATTTTACACCAAAATAACTGAACTGAAAGCATAGCTGGCTTAGAGAATATTTTCATTTTGGCTATTTTGACCTTAAATTTGAAATTTGCTTTGAATTAATTTTGAATTCTTACTTTAGTGAATAACTCTGCTAATGTTTTCATATATAGAATTGAAATAAAGACAGGCAAGAATCATGTACAACAATGCAGATAATCCAGTGAAATGCATGTCACTTAGCAGAAGATAAACTTCCACAGTACATAGGATGAGTCAGCTAGAGCATGTATAATTATATTGATCAGTGCCAAAATGAGCTATTGACAAAATAGAAGTCTGCAAAGCAGGGACTGCAGAATAATAATTCTCTGAAAAACTGTTGCCTATATTTACAATGCTATGTAACACTAAATAATATAATATTAATGTAATAATACATATTAATGTATTATAGTAATGTAATGATGCTATATTAATATAACAATATAACACCATCTAATAATATACTCAATTTTACTTTAACTTGCTAGTAATAAAAAACCTTAATGTCTTAATTGTGGGTAGATCCCACCAACTTGTATTTGTTAATGCTACTAAAGTAAGCAAAACTGATCAAAAAGAAAAACAAATGAAAAATGAAAACCAATGATTCACATTGTATTTGCATTAAGACTCAAATGCAAAACCTAAAAATAATGAAATTAAATGGAATAAGCACCTCTGTTATTCAGTCTCAACAAAAAATTTACTTTGTGAGTGTGGCGGAACCAGCCTCGCCACTGGGCATTGGAGAGGACTGATTGCCGGCCTCCTGCCCTGTGACTATGGCCCCATGTTGAAAGGATGGATTTTCCCCTGCAAAGACCCAAAAGCTGGGTCTTTCGGTACTTTCCCTATGTGAGCAGTGTTACCCAGATAGCTATGCCATGGAGCCCATTTGTATAATGAAAGACTATGGGAAAGACTTTGGCTCCATGGCAATTGAACTGTATGTGTGTGCTCTGAGCGCCATTCAGTAATAATGTGCGCTCAGATCTGAGCTATCTGGGGATATGTTGAATGTACCTGTTTTGTGCAATGGCTGCACAGTTATATGTTTTTATGTGTTTTATTGTCTTTTGCTGCCATGTGGCTAATGGAGTTTTGCCTCTGTCCTGGAGATAATTGGATTACTTCCCCAATTATCTCCAGTATAGAAGACTCTGTGGAACTGGTTTTGGGCAGAAAAGCCATGCTGCATTTGGTCAAATAGGACTTTTCCTTAACTTTTGAACCACTGGATTTTGACATATGTTTGTATTTGGAGTATGCTGATTCCGAAAATGTAAGTTTTATGTGAATGTGATGCATACTTTTCAAGTTATGAATAATGTGGAAAAACTGTATTTCTCTGGCTGTGATAATTAGATTAACCATTGTGTTCAGTAATCATATCACAGCCAGAGGGGAGGATTTTGTGTGGGAGTGTCTTTCTGTAATGTACGTGTGTTATTGGTTGTTATGTAAAACCCTGTGGGCAGTACTAAATTTGTGGATTGGGAATAAAAGAGGCTGTATGTGCCAGTCCAGTCAGTTCCTGCTTAACCCTCAAAGTGAAGTGTCGTCTCATTATTGGGGGAGGATTTACTGTATGCTGTTAGAGACTGATTGCCAGGAGTGTAAGCCGCTTGGGAGCTTTTCCTGTTCGTCTGCTAGCAGCTATTCGTGTGTCTCCAGTTCGGGAGTTGGTGAATTTGTGGGTTTGCAGTTCAGGAGATTGGCACTTGCAGTAACTGTCGGTGCAGATGAAAAAGGGGAATATCGCCTAAACGTTTTTTAACCTCTTTTGGGCAAAACGGTCCGTTACAGTGAGCTCCTCTGTGATAGAATTTATGGGAGTGATACCATTATGATGTTTTTGTAGTCAAGGATACTGCAAACCGCAATGGAGAAGGTAGTATAATCCGACTCATCATTTTTACTCATTTTTTCATTTGGTTAAGTTTATGCTTGAGAAAGCCATACCCCCTAATAATGGTCTCCTGTGAAGCAGGAAGCTGGTGTTCAAGGTAAAAAGGGGCGGGCCAGTGATGCAAATCACATCACCTGCACCGGTCAAAGCGGCAGGCCCAAAGAATTGACAGATCAGCCTGACTTGAATGCAAGCCAAGATGTCGACCAACCACACAGGCTAGCCCACTAAGACCAGATCATGGAGCTGTTTCAGCACTCTCTGCAGGGTCCTAATGTCCATACTGTAGGGAGAACATGTCTAATTATGCACTGGGGTAGAAGGCTTTACACCTTTTGGAACAGTTCCACGTTGTCCCAAAATCAGGAAAACAGGGAACAAAGTTGGGACAGCATTACAGGACCCTGTCATTTGGGATGTCCCGCTAAAATCAGGATTATTGGGAGACCTGGAAAGAAACCGGATACAAACAACCCACAATCTGAAAAAATAAGCTGCAATAACAAAACCCTTTGCCAATATCCCATATCTTAATGAATATGTCCATGACTTCACTAACATTTCTAAATAGCTATTATGTATTTTTATATTACATAATCTTTATTATAATTTTCATCATTACAAACATTACATCATATACAATAGAAGTTCATACAAATAAACTCCAATGTAGTTTCTTCTTAATCACTATCTGTCATCAGTTTGGTATTTAAAACAATTAATCATACCTACATCCCATTCAAACTACCTACATACTGACACAGAGAGGGGTCTTATTTCTCCTATATATCATTTAACAATCATGTCCTAAATTACATTATCAGATTGGTATGATTTCTTGAATGTCTTTCTTTCCATATTGAGAGGATTTCCAAAGGGGTTCATATTTTTTATATAAGTCTAGTTGGTTATTTTCTAGATAGAACCCTTTTTCCATTGAGCACTGATAATTCATTTGGTTAATACATTCTGACCATTCTAATATTCCTTTTTTTCCCCCCCAATTTCTTGCAATTATGATTTTAAAAGCCATGGATATATACATAATTAGAAAACTCTGGGGTTTCTCCTACCTCGACCCATCGATATGAAAAAGGGGGAGGAGGAGGGTCAAATCAATACAATAAAATGCATTTAGATGTATTTATCATATTCCCACCATTTATCATGGTGTGTTCCCTTTTGTTGTTGCATTTCCAGCATTGGTCTGAGGTGTTTTGTTAATCTTATTCAGTAAGATTAAGTTATTCCACTTGGTCACCACTATCACTAAATCCAAATCACCACATCCAAACATTGATGAACATTAAAGGAACCTTATTAAAAACAGAATGGGACGTATACAGATATCCAATTCCCTTGAAGAAATATTTTTTTGTGTGTTTTTTGGTATCCTTGCACAGGTGTTTTTAAGTGAAGTGATTTGCAAAAAAGTTGCAGAGGAAACAAGCCTACAACATTGTTTAGAGAAATCACAGAAGTAAACAGTGCTCTTCCCTTCGTCAATCCACTTTTTGTGCAGCATGTCCTTGCTTAATGGATGCACACTGATCCACATCCTCTGACAGGCTCTTGTTCAAATTTAGCAAAATTGTATTAGCTCAGGAGCAGAGTGTAGAAGTCAGAACAGGGCACACATTTGAAGTTAAGTAATTAAGATTCTTTAGTCAGTGGTCTGTTTAAACAGAAACAGACTGATTTAATAGAACAATAAACAAAACCTCATTAAATCGCAAAGGCAAAATGGCTGCATAGCAAGAGAGAGAGGAAGTGAGGTAAGACACGGAGACAACAAACTTTCTCTACAGCATCATAGAGACTACAGAGGACAGACAATCATATGTTACTAGCATCAGTAAGTCCTCCCAAAACATTAAGATCAATGCTAACAGGTCTATCATAGCTCTCTGCTAAGTAGCACCTCTATCTCATAAAAAATGCAGTTAATGTAATGTTTATCTAGTGATCAGGTGAGTGAGTCTGAATGTCTACTACTTTATGAATCTTGACATATGTCCTTATATTATGCTATTACATATTAGGTCTAGTGGTTGAATATTGCACTCCACCCTTTTGAATGTATTAAGAAGCAGTGAAATTAGTGGGTTCCCTAATGCTGGGCTAAAAATAAAAAAAAATTGTAAAATAAAATACCTGCAATCACACAATCTATAAAGTCTTGCATTGTGTGCTATATAATGGGGATATCTGAAAATCATATATTTGTTTCAGGCAACATATTGATTATAGACATACCTTATTTGTTTTGAAAGCTGAATAATAAATATTCAAAGGGATTTTTTAATAAACTCAACTTAACTAAAGTTGTAAAGACTAAAGTATATATTGATCAGAGTTTCATTGATCTCAGATGAAGAATTTCTTCTTATGTTGTTCTATTGAACGTATTCTATAAACAGTAAAATATTGAAGAAACAGAACACTATAGAAACACAATTTAGTCGTGTCCCGTAAATGAAATAAGATTGCTAAGTATAGACATGAAAAAAAGATCTTATGTGATCTACAGGGTTATTCAAAAATTATAGCATGCATGCATTAAACATATTTACAAATAACAATAGAGATTGTTTACTACACGAAGATAATTCCTCTGGCAACGCAAAATATTTGTAATTTATTTTATCTGTATAATATGAATTAATTGCAGCACAGCCTTACATTTATTATTTATTGGCAGGAATATATAATAAAAACCTGCTGGAGTCTATTAGCTTACTATATTAATTGATAAGTGTAATATGAAAATATAGGAAGGTGGTCAGTCCAGAAGGATCAGCATCATACTGAAAAGGGCTTACTAGACACATGAACTCTGGAAAAAGGGAGTGAGTACGTGAGTGGGTTATTGACGATACACTAACTTAGAGCCCATCCAAAATAGGCACGTTACTTCTACAGTGACCATCAGGATCTGACATACATCAGATGGGTGAAGGCTATGAACTACCTGAATCTGGTACCATCATATACTATGTTCTACTGCAGGGCTTGGCAACCTCATTCTACAGTAGTTCCAACCTCCCCAACACTTCTCAATACCACTCTTCCTGTATTTATATTTGGAGCCAGGTATCAGTGCATATCTGTCACACAGTCATGGATCCCACAAGACATTTGTGGTCAAGTGCTACATTGATTCTCCATGCAGTCTGCTGAATGTAGACAACACAATCTCCTTTTAGATATTACTTCACCCATCACCCTGTCTTGTTTTCTCTGTCCCTCACCTGTGCAGTTGCACCTACATGTCCCATAACTAACCCCCTCCCCCCCGCCAAAAAAGATCAATAGCAAAACCATGTGTATTCTGACTTTAGTACAATAGTCCATGCCATAAACTCATAGACTGCAGTTTAAACTACTTATAGTAAGTGCAGTGTGTTGCAAATGTACTTTCTGATTACTAATGCCAACTTCTTGTATCTTGTATTAAACACATCATAAATACTGTGTGAACATTACAGAGGCTAATTTTGCCTTAATATCATTAAATTCAAAATCTCTGAAAGGCCTTGCCAACATTTAGAATATAATACCCTGCAATGCTCTGAAACACATACAAATCATTTTATTACATCAACAGTTGGCAATATTAATTGCTTTCATCATGGCAGAGTAAATACATAAAGAAAACAGTAATAATTTATCATGACGTGTATGAAATAAAATATCCCATCAAACATTAAATCTACTCCGTTACTTTCTGGAAAACACTTGAGTTAAGGTGCAGATTAAAAGTTATGTATTATTATGAAAATATGACAAAATACATTATTAAGCACCGCCAGTTCATACTATTTCATTGTAATTGCAACATTTTTTGTAAATTGAAAAGAAAGGATTTTAGCATTTTTTTATGCAAGGAGAGCTTATTTCATGGCATTACTATTGTTAATAGTAGTGGGCTACACACACTCTTTTTGCTAGGGCATTGTAATGGGCACAGCATACTTAACACAGTAATTAACATATTAATAATCTGTTTTATACTCTGTTAGTGTTATATGCTTTAAGAAATAATAATAAAAATAACAATAATTATATATATTTGTCAACATTTAAACCATCAATAATGTGTAAGCCAAGCATGTCAAATGCTTGGCTCACAATAAACAGCTTTGCGGCCTGACGAGCCGCGAGTACATGCCTAATTGCCTAGTGTTCCAAGCAGAGTAGGCACCTGCTTTCCCCACATTGCAGGTGCCTACTCTGCTATAATTTACCCGGCTGGGGAGGAGGGGACGGTGGATACAGTGAGGGAGCTCAGTGTTCCTGCTCGTCACTGCTCGCTTGCACGCATCAGTCTGTAGTGATGCTGGGCACTGGGATATGACGTCATATTCCTGTGCCCGGCATAACTAAACTGCGCGCGAGGGAACAGTGACGAGCAGGAAGGAGATCTCCAGACAGAAGATCCCCACTGGACCGCAGGAATAATTACAATAATGTGAGTGTGTGCAAGAATGTGTAAGTGTGTGTCTGTCAGTGTGTGTGTGTGTGTGTGTGTGTCTGTCTGTGTGTGTCAGTGAGTGTGTGTGTCTGTCAGTAAGTATGTGTGTGTGTCTGCCTGTGTCAGAGTGTGTGTGTGTCTGTGTCAGTGAGTGTGTGTGTCAGTGAGTGTGTGTCTGTCAGTGAGTGTGTCTGTGTGTGTGTCTGTCAGTGTGTGTGTGTGTGTGTCTGTCAGTGTGTGTGTGTGTGTCTGTCAGTGTGTCGGTCAGTGTTACAATGGCCGCAGCTGGACAGTGGAGGACCTAGAGGTGCAAGGGGGCACGCAACGCCAAGTCCCATTCCAACGTGACGTTGATGTGCTCCACCTTCACAGAGTGTCAAGAAGTAACGGGAGGATCCACTTTGGCACAGGGTACGGATGGTGCCATTTGGGATATACCAGAGGCTGGGCACTGGAGTCGCATACTGGCAGCGGCAATGTGACTGCTTGTTGGCTAGAGGGGGGTGCTGTGGTTTAGTAGAGGGAGATGCTGGGGGGTTTTATATTGTACTTTTCAAAACAATGAGAGTGTTTTTTTATTATTTTTATTTTTTTGCAGCCCACATAAACTTAAACCTTGTTTATTTGGCCCTTGCTAAACTTTGAGTTTGACATGCTTGGTGTAAGCAGTATAATATGTGGATATTGACATGACAAAGAAAAAGGATCTTTAGTATGAAAACATGCCAATAATATATGTAACAGCATTAACCCCTTAAGGACGGAGCCAAATGTACACGTTGTGAACGAAACAAAATGTAAACAAAACCTGGCATTTGCACTACATGTCTGTCCAACCGTAATTCACCTCTTTCATATTAAATGCACCCACCCTTATTATATATCATTTTATTCAGGGGAAACAGGGCTTTCATTTAATATCAAATATTTAGCTATGAAACATAATTTAATATGAAAAAATGGGAGAAAATAAGATTTTTTTTATTTTTTTAGTTCTACATGACATTTTAACTGTCAATGTCATAATACTGTTTGCTTTTACTGCAATAAAATACACATATTTGAATTCAGCGATGTCTCACGTGTAAAACAGTACCCCCTATGTACAGGTTTTATAGCGTTTTGGGAAGTTACAGGGTCAAATATAGCAAGTTACAGTTGAAATTCGCCAGATTGGTTATGTTGCCTTTGGGACTTTATAGTAGCCCAGGAATGAAATTTACACCCATAATGGCATACCATTTGCAATAGTAGACAACCCAAGGTATTGCAAATGGGGTATGTCCAGTCTTTTTTAGTAGCCATTTGGTCACAAACAATACCTTGGGTTGTCTACTATTGCAAATGGTATGCCATCACAGGGGTAATTTTCATTCTTGGGCTACCATAGGGTCTCAAAGGCAACGTTAATTTTATTTTCAGCCAGCAGGGTGACCACCTGTCAATGCTGCAGCCAGCTAACCCGGCCATGTGATTGTGAGGTCCTCGCAAGGACCTCACTCTCACATGGCCGGGGGGGCTTCCAGGAGATCGGACGTGCCGCGGGGGGGCTCCCTGGGAGTTATTACGCCTAAAATAGGGCGTAATAGTACGCCCTCCAGTCTTAAGGGGTTAAGATCAGAATCAAAGAAAAAACAGAAAAATTAAAAAGAAAAAAAAACTGGGGATAACTGAATAAATTTCACATCCATAAAATATTAAATATAAATAAGTGAATGTATATGCATAGATGGAAAAGTTTTTTGCTCAATGTCAAATAGTAGGTGATATACACGGTGAATAATGAGTCAAACATAAGTAGAAAAGAAAAGTTTTTAGGTCAGTTGGAAACATTATCAAGCTTATTCTTACTCCTCCTAGCTTTCTTCTATTCAGACCAGCCATGTCTGAGCAGCACATTGGTAGCAGATGGTACCCGAGGAGCAAGTTCGCATCTTTTGTTTTCAAACAAAACTAGTAAAACATCTTTAACAGAGGGAATGGTAACTTATTTCCAATTTCTTGGCATGATTGCAGTAGCTGAGATAAGGAGGTGGCCAAACATTATTCTTTTATGTGCAGATAAATCGTCAGGGAAATGTTTGAGTAAACATAAGCCAGGTGTTAAATCAACAGGGAATTCAGTGATGGTTATGATTAATTCCTATATTTGTTGCCAGTAGTTAGCTAATTTTGGGTATGACCAAAAAATAGGGTTTAAAGTATCAGTCTGTTCATAGCCTCTCCAACATAAAAAAGATGTGGAGAGGTGTAGTCTGAACATTTTAGATGGGGAAAAATACCAGTGGTAAATTAATTTCAAATGGGTTTCCAAATTATAAACCATATTATAAACCGTTAATCAAACTACTTGCAGGTGTCTCACAGCCAGATGAATCTACCATACAAGTACTAACCAGGGCCGAGTGTGGATGGATACCCTCTGGGTAGGAGTGCCAGCAAGTATGTCCTAGCATGACATCACTATGGCAGAATCATAGATGTATAGCAGAGAGTGCTGAGCATGCACCTATGGTCCCCAATGCTCCTTTATGACATCATGCTTGAAGGAAGCTTGCCTCCTGTTTGACAGCATGGTAGGAGGAGGTCACAGCAGTGCTGAGAGAGGTGCTATGCTGGAGAGAAGGTTAGTAAATTATTTTCATTTGTTTATTTTTCGCTTATTTTGGTTTTCAAAGTGAAGGCGGGATGGGGTGAAGACCTGAAACTTACTAGAGACGTACATACATCCCGATTTAACATAATTGTACACAAACTGTGACAAAAACAATTTATTTTTTTTAAGACTTGAAGAAAGGAAATTTTGCCTTCACAATGAGAAAAATAAAGAATGTGGAATTCTTTGACTAAAGAGGTTGTTTATCAGATTTTGTTAAGATTTTTTATAATAGTCTAGATTAAATTTGTCAAAAATAGAATATTAGGGTGGCAGAGCTCGGTCACAATGCTGAGCAAACGAACAGTGCTATTGCTCCACAGTTGATACCTCTAGAAACCTAAATACTTAACAAAATTGCCTTTAATTCTTGACAATCTCTGTGCTCCTACTTTGTGTGTGCTAAAACCAACTTTTCTATTTACTGAGCTGAACCACTCATCAGTTCTGACACCTGATGTCCTGATGAAAGCTCTGATCGGGAGCTGAAATGTTGACTTTGCTTGAATTGACTAACAATAAATTGGATGAACTAAACCCAAGAGTGCCGGTAATTTTTTAATATTTTTTATATTATTGTGACTTGGCACCTGGTATCATTTATTTTGAGTAGGAGTGCAAGAGGTTCAAATCTATCTCTCTTTCTCTCTCTCTCTCTCTCTCTCTCTCTCTCTCTCTCTCTCTCTATATATATATATATATAGCAAAAACCAAAAAGGTGGGGGTGAAATTGTGGCCAGTTAAAGGACCACTATAGTGTCAGGAAAACAAACTCGTTTTCCAGGCACTATAGTGCCCTGAGGGCAGGGGAGGACTGTCAGCCTTAGGCCTGGGGGGCAAAACCAGTCAAGTGGCCCATTGCACCACCAAATCAGTTCACCATCCATGCCCACCTTTTCCTGGTTTTATAACGGATATTGATGTTATGTTAATCAGTAGCTCTTTGCCATACCCGCTCCTTCACGGCTCCAGGCACTGCTTGTTGTGAGTGTGAGCCACTGTAAATTAAGGGCAGAGGGCACTTGCACTGCGGTAAAGACGGGGCTGGGCAGGAGGAGAGTGCAGTGCAATCAGTGCACTCCACTCCTGTGGGTCACCAGTAGACTGGTGCATCTGCCCAGGATCAGAGCCGGTGCAAGGATTTTTGCCGCCCTAGACAAAATAAAAATTTGATGCCCCCCCCATGTGACATCACAATGCCCCACCCATATGATCTGCCATATGAACTAACGCCAGTGCTGCACACAGTGTGTGTTTACATTAAAAAGCCTGCAGGGACCAGCTATAGACACCAGAACCACTTCATTAAGCTATAGTGTCCCTTTAATGTGAGGTAATAGATTAGTGTCACTAATAATATACTAGATTGACTACTTACAAGCAGATGAGGATGATGATGGGCTGCAGTTTGGCTCCACTGGTCTGGTGTAGAACAGGATCTCTGGAGGCTGTTTGCAACTGTGGTCACAAAATTCAATGTTCTGGGAGAATTGGAAGCAGCTCCATTTTTTGGGGCCCCTTACACAGCTCAATGTCTGGGCCCCAGGGCCTGACGGTGAGTATGCCCATAAGGCCCACTCATAAGTTCCACCCACCCATGAGTTCGCTCACAGGAAGTGGAGTGTGTAGGGGATGTGTTATGTGTTATTGTAGAGGATCTAATATGTGTGCTTATGGTATGTAGTGTATAGGGTTACCAGTTTGTGCAGGTGATGTGTTTGTGTGTAGTGGAAGCAGTGTGTATTTGTGTATAAGGGATGTATTATGTGTTTCTGGTTGTGTGTAAGGGATGCATTGTGTGAATCTGTGTTTGTATGCATAAGGGATGCAAGGTGTGTGTCTGTATGTGTGATTGAGTGTATGCATTGTGTTTCTGTGTGTATGTAAGAAAAGAAGTGTGTGTGTTTGCATGTGTGTGGTTTGCATTGTCTGTTTCTGTGTATGTGTGCAAAGGATGCATTGTCTTTGTGTGTAAGGGTTGCATTGTGTGTGTGTGTGTAATGGATGCATTGTGTGTTTCTCTGTGTGTAAGGGAAGCATGTTGTGTTTCTGTGTATGTATAGGGATGCATTGTGTGTGTGTGTGTGTGCACGCGTAGTGTGAAAGAGCTCCCTCTCTTGGCCCCTGTCCTATAGAGCTGCCCCTTCTGTCCCGTAGAGCTCTCCCCTGCACCTTAGTGGTCTCTCCTCTCCCCCACCCTCCCCTAGCGTCTCTTCTCACACTCACCCACCCTCCCTGTGCTCTTCTCATCCCCCCTCCACCCTCCCTGTGTTCTTCTCACTCCTCCCTCTATGTGTTCTCTCACTCCTCCCTCTATGTGTTCTCCTCACCCCCCCTGTGTTCGTCTTACCCCCCCTCCTCCCTGTGTTCTTCTTACTTCCCCCCTTGGTCATCCCTCCTTCGTATTGCTCCCCCTTCTTACCACCTCTTCTTCTTCTTACTCGCCCCTTCTTCTTCTTAACCCTCCTACTTCTTCTTACT